>JAGMVL010000718.1:0-262630 GCA_019202695.1 Populus x sibirica
TAATCTATAACTGTGTTCTCTAAATATTGTAATATGCTTGGATTTCTTCTGCTTTCCTGTAAAACAATTTTACTGAATATCTGTCAAGTTTTAAGGTTACTCGCAGATTTGAGTGTTCAAGCATGGTTTCCTTTTCCAAACATAACATCTTATGAGACATGCATTGCAGTGTAGAAGGTGTGAATATCATAATCATCACACATTTTCAATCTAGCTACAACAGAAACATATATATTACGTGTGGCTTTGAAAAAGAAAAAGAAACGAACTCAATTCAAAAATGTATAAACACCCGAAGCAGAAAACTCATTGATTAACAATTATATCTATGAATTCCAACAAGGTTCATACAACATCTACTCTCCATTAGGCTACACTTCTCAAGAAAAGAAACTTATGACTATTTATGAAGGGTTAATTAGCACTACAACTCAAAGAATCTGCATATAAAAGAAGATAGAAAACCTAAAGAATGAACGAGCAGTACAGATAACGAAATATATTAGTACTTGATATCATGATTTTGGACCAATAATCTGTCACGATCTACATAAGTTTGCAGTAACAGTTTCTTCTAGGGAGAAGAATATGATAGCCTTTGCCACAAGGACATTTGCAATGTATCATCAAGCATTCCCCAGTTCTCTCCATCGTCACAAATTCTTCACAACCTGTCACTGCATCACTTTCCATCGAACCGATAGTCCACGCATCAAACAGTCCACGTATCAAAATTTTGAATACATCCTAGGAAACAAAAATTCATTCCAAGTTAAGGTCAATACAATACCTAGACAGAATGAAACACGTTACAATCTCACTTTGATTTTGATCCAAAATTTCATGGAAGTGAACAAGTGGAAAATTAAAGATAAATGGTTATACCTTGATTGCATTAGTGTTCTCTCTAGTTCAGTGACTTTACCCATCTTCATGATTTTCATGCAGTGGCTCTTCATGCGTTATAATTTCATGATTTTCATCTCACCACTGATTGATTTCCTTCATGCTGTCCCTCATTTTCTTCGGCTACTATTATTAAACACCAATTCCAAAATTTTCATTATAATTAGACGTGATTATCTTAAAAGAACAACTAAAATTAACCCCCGAATCCAAAAAAGTTAAAAAAAAAAAAACCCACACATCTACTTCTCTATAAGTATTTCATAAACCTATTTTAGTACTTCAGTGTGAGCTTACAGCCACCAAGCCTTTGACTGTTGAAGTAGTAAATGGAGGGACAATGACTTGTTCTTCTCCATGTAAGGATTTCAGGTGGAGGATGCAGGGAGTAAATCTCATGGCAGATGTACTGGTGGGAGCTATTGTATTCTCTAAGATTGACATGCGGACAGGATAGCATCAGATCAGAATCTGATCATGTCCTTTGGTCTTACTTATGAATTTCTGCTTTTAGGACCCACAATGTTCATTGTTTTTTTCTTTCTTGAGTTCTTGGTTTGATGCATCGATTTCTTTTCTTTTCTTTTTTTGTTTTGGAAAATCTAAAATGAGAGGAAGAAAGGTTTGGTTGAGATTTTTGGAGCCAATTTCACAGCAAAATAAGGAAATAAAATTCAGTTGCTTCCAAGCCTTTCAGCGAATGTTCATTGGGCTCCATTGTTTTGCTGATACTGGAAATTAAGTAGGTGATCCATTCTCTTTAAATAAGAAAATATATATCTCATCACAAGGTATGAACAGAAATATCCAGTTTAAATCATTAGAATCCCATGGAGTTCGCCTAAGAGGGAAGGCCTGAGAATTGACAGTATGCTATTTCCAAGATTCCAGGTTCTGACTCTTGTCAGGTGCAAACACTTCCAGCCTGTTTATCCCATGATTAGTTAGGTCTTGGTCCGAATACTTGGTGCTAATTAAAAAAATAATAATTTAAATCATTAGGTTGTTTCTTTTTAATGCATGCATATGTACACCTTAATATGATTTCTCCTCTCTCATTCATGTAAATCACTAATATTAGAAAAAAAGAATATTGCTTTGCTAATAATTAGGATAAGGCGAACCTATCCAAATAAGGGCCTCCCTTCTCGAGGAGAAACGATAAAATTTAGTGTGTTCTTTTGGGCTGTTCATTCAATCGTGATACACATCATCACTCATTTTCATAATATATATTTGTTAATTACAGATTCTACATAAAAATCCTTGGGAAAGTTGGTTAATCTAAATTCTATAACTAACTTAAGACTAGTCTTTGAAGTCTGGTATTATTTGCTAATTTTGGGAGGTCACCAACTCATTTTCTTTGACTATCAAGACGACGATGATATTTGGTATGGTCTTAAAGCATGTTTCAAGGAAACCAGAAGGGGCTATCATTGAAGTTTTGTTTCTTTTGTTCTCGTATTTTCTGAGCTGAAGCTGATTTGATTTTCACAAGAGAGACATAGATGGCTAGAAGGAATGGAGAAAAGAAAGAAAACAACGTAGCAGTTGCCATAGACAAGGATAAAAGTAGCCAACATGCTCTCAAGTGGACTGTTGATCATCTTCTCACCAGGGGACAGGCTCTTACGCTTCTGCATATTAAACAAAACCTTTCATCCATCCCCACCCCATGTGTGCCTCCTCTTCTTCATGTCTTAATGATGATGATACTAATCTGATAATTAGTGCTGGCTTGAATGATAATAATCATAATCAGTCATTGTTTGTCGTCTAGACCTTGCATGCAATGCACGTATATACGAATCAAACCATCATAAAATCCATCACACAGTTCAGATTCAACAATTCCGATTTAAGCTAGCAGTTCTAATATCAAGAATCTCTTCAACTTTCGCTTGATATTGCTTTGGTTGCTTGTAATAAAATCTTGAGATGGAATGTTTAAGCATCACATTCACCACCGTACCAATTTTCTCTGTGGTTGCAGGTGGAAACCAAGTCTCCATCAATGAGGTCAATGACGACGTTGCGAACATGTATAGCAAACAAATTACCAACCAAGCCAAATCGCTGTTCCTTCCATTTCGTTGCTTCTGCACAAGAAAGGAGGTAATTTCTGCACCCTTTTTCCATATCAAATCCCCATTTCATTTGGTTAACGTTTGGTTATGTAATTAAATTTTCACGTGCTACACTAATTTAGCAATGGAGATTACTGGGTTTTTATCCTTCAATCTCACCGTTGACGTTTGATGCAGATAAAATGCAACGAAGTTGTCGTGGAGAAAATGGACGTTGCCAAAGGAATAATAGAATACGTTACCACAAATGCAATTGAGATTCTGATACTTGGTTCATCATCGAAGGGAGGCCTTGTCAGGTAAAGCATTTATGGAGGGCTAGCTGATCATAACTCAGATTCTCTTTGCTACCTAAAGAAATATTTATTTACAGGACAAATAGACATTAGATTAAGACAATAAGTCTAATTCCCTGGGCTAAGTTGATACATAGAGCTTGCAATTGTTGGTTTGGTTTTCAAATCTGGAACAAACCAAGATATAGATGGATAACTGCCAGGACAATGTTCCATCTAATTCTGTTTACGAGGTTCAAGCAACTTCGGATTTCCATCTGATTTCATACAATGCCACATCTCATCCTCTAAGATATAATGAATTTTGATATCATACCAATTATGTTTTTCTTCCCCACAGAAAATTCAAGACCACAGATATTCCAGGTAATGTGTCCAAAGGAGCGCCAGGCTTCTGCTCTGTATATGTCATCAGCAAAGGAAAGATCTCATCGGTGCGATCTGCTAGTGGTCCACCACCTCCAAAACACTCCATTCAAACTCAAATGCAGAGCAGGGATACAGTTGAAACCCTTTTCAAGTCTAGCCTAGCTCCCAGAGGTCTGCCTCTCTAGTAAGCATTTTGTTCTTTACACCGCTTTATATGGCTTTGTCGTTTCTCATTAGAGGTGTATCGATCTTTTACAGTACCAGAGAGGTCACCATATACCCTGCAAGGCCTTCAAGAAGATATGGAAATCAAGTAAGTTCGACAGATAAACTTCTCTGAGGTGTATAGGTGTAAAATACTAATGACCATCAATAATCCATGGTGCTACAGGTTAATCATATAATTTAAAGTCTAAAAGGATAGAAGCTTCTTCTCATTCTCTCCCAGTTACAATGGCAGGCAGTTCTATGTTCTTATTGAATTATACTGGTTTCTTTGAACTTTACACGATTTGACACTTCTCTTTTCAATGCTTGACAAGGAACTTTCAGCTTGACATCTTAAATTTATTAGCAACTTTTTCCATGATACAAACCCTTTTTTTTTCTATTTTTTGGTCGCTTCACCGGTACCACTAGTCCTGGCACTACTGCTTTCCAACACCAACTTTAGAGGCAAGTCAAAGCAAAACCATAATATTTCTCACAACAAAAACTATGGCATCCATGCTCATGTGGCTGCCTCATATCAGTGGCTGCCATCTTGATGCAGCACTGATAACGAGGCTCATAAAGCACCAGCAATTCTTTAAGGAACGAAAATTTGAAGATGATGGCAATTTCTAATTAGAGAATATCCTGATATTCAATGAGAGGACTAACCTGATAGCCACCGAAACAGGTCACCATTCACTAGAAGAGGTGGAATCGCCAAATATGAGCCCTCCATTCCAGATTCTGACATATCATTTGTAAGCAGTGGAAGGCCAAGCATTGATCACACATTTCCTGCTATCTACGATGCTTTTGAAACTGGAATGACACCTCGGCTTTCAAACGCTTTCGAAACTGGAATGACACCTCGGCTTTCAAATGGCTCGGATTATGACTATAGATCCTTTGGGTCATTGTACTCAGGAAACAAATCAATAGATTCAAGTTCACAGTATAATTTCTCATCAACCTCACAAGAAAGTAGCAACACATCATGGTCGTCTTCACAGAACATGGTAACAACATAAAGTCCCAGAGAAGGCATAGTTAATGCATGCATAAACACCCACCAACATGCATCGATTTGTGTATGATCCTGATTGAACTGTGTGTTTCCTGACAATCAAGGGGCAGGTTCTGGTTGGCTTGTCCCAATAGATTTCTCCCAGAAGCTAATAATTTTCTCTCCATGCCCATCATCTTTCCTTTATAATGCTTTTACATTTGTTTTTCCATACATTTTCAAAAAAGTAATGTCCATTAGCAGTCATATGATTACCTATAGAAACATAATCATTCATAACAAACAAAAGTTCTGTGAATCATGGGAAGAAGGCGGGTTGACAGGGAGACAAACAATAAGCATTAGGGCAAAAGTGAGGCATACACTCATGTAACTTAGAATGGTTCACATTAGAGTAGACAGAAAACATAAATATAATGTATGCTTCATTCAAACTTTATAGGACGACATGGAATCTGAGATGCGGAGGCTCAGACTAGAGCTCAAGCAAACAATGGACATGTATAGCTCAGCCTGCAGAGAAGCACTCACAGCAAAACAGAAGGTACTGACAGTTCAAACCTTCTTTGACAAGAGTCTAAATTTGTTAATTCTATGGTACAAAAGTCCATCTTTCATAATGAATTTATCAGTATATTTAAAAATATATTTAGAGGCGTTCCATCATTCAAGCTCTCTTTTCATTCTCTTCAGACTGGAAGCTCATTATGTATTACTCAAACTTGAAAGTCAAAATAAACAAATAGCTCAGAATATCCAAAATCTCCAACCAAAAGCACCGATGGAAACATTGAATTGAAAATGAAACCTTGAGTTGAGCTGCAATGTGATTGAATTCTGATGAAATTTCATTACAGGCCAGAGAACTTCATCATTGGAAATTGGAAGAACAACAGAGATCAGAAGGAGCGCGATTAGCAGAGGAAGCTGCCTTGCAACTTGTAGCAAAGGAGAGAGCTAAGTGTAAAGCAGCCATTGAGGCAGCTGAATCATCTCAAAGGATCGCCGAATTGGAATTACAAAAAAGACTAAATGCAGAAATGATAGCTCAAAAGGAATTCCAGGAGAAGAATAAGGCACTAGCATCCATTGCAAACAGTGATCTTCGATATCGAAAATACACGATTGAGGAGATTGAAGCAGCAACAGATGAGTTTTCAAACTCGCTCAAGATTGGAGAAGGAGGTTATGGGCCTGTTTACAGGTCCTATCTGGATCATACACCAGTGGCCATTAAAGTTTTACGTCCTGATGCAGCTCATGGAAGGTCACAGTTTCAGCAAGAGGTTTGGAGATCTGTCCATCAACCAAAAATAATTGAGTAAATAAACATAAACCTACATACATCCATCATAACTTTATGGAAATGAACTAATGAAAATGAATTCAAAATGATGATCACTAGTATCCTAGCAGAAGTGATGAAGAGAATCATTTAATATGAGGTTTTGAAACGAGGAACTAGTAACATTCACACTTTTCTTCAGAAACTACAAAGGAGTAGCCAAACCTAGTGATTTTTCAAATGCCAAAGAGCCGACTAAAAAAAGTAAATCATATTTATTTAGCCACTAGTTCTCCTGCAACAAATAAGTCTGACAATATTTTGAGCTAATCCATTGCCTTCAGCTCATAAAAGTTGAGCCGCAAGTATTGAATTTAAGTTTCCCAAACTCGTGTTTTTTTTTAATCTTTTTTGCTCTAGGAAGAAAACTAGACAAAATCCAGTGTAATGGCACTGCCCTTTTTTTCTGTCTTCTCTTTTCTTTTTTCTGTTCTTTTTTTTTTCTTTCCCTATTGAACCATCTGTTCTTAGGTGTATTCCGAATTTCTGACAACTCTTATGCAGGTTGAAGTATTATCCTGCATAAGGCATCCAAACATGGTTCTCCTCCTTGGAGCCTGCCCAGAGTATGGCTGCTTAGTCTATGAGTACATGGCTAATGGAAGCTTGGAAGACTGCCTGTTCCACCGAGGAAACAGTCCACCTCTTTCTTGGCAATTAAGATTCCGGATTGCTGCAGAAATCGGCACTGGCCTTCTTTTCCTCCATCAAACCAAGCCAGAACCACTTGTGCACCGCGACCTCAAACCTGGCAACATTTTGCTTGACCGCAATTATGTCAGTAAGATTAGTGATGTTGGCTTGGCCAGGCTTGTCCCTCCATCAATAGCCAACACTGTTACTCAATATCGCATGACATCAACAGCTGGAACATTCTGTTACATTGACCCAGAATATCAGCAGACAGGAATGCTAGGGATAAAATCCGATATTTACTCACTTGGTATCCTGCTTCTACAAATAATAACAGCCAAGCCACCTATGGGTTTAACTCATCATGTTGAGAGGGCCATTGAGAAGGGAACTTTTGCAGAGATGCTTGACCCAGCCGTTCTAGACTGGCCCATTGAGGAAGCCATGAACTTTGCCAAGTTATCTCTTTGTTGTGCAGAACTGAGGCGGAAAGATAGACCAGATCTCGGAGCGGTCATACTACCTGAGCTTAAGAGATTGAGAGAACTTGCTGAGGAAAACATGCCTAGCGTCATGCCTGGGGGCAGCACAGGAAGCTCCCCTTATCACAGCCAATTTTCCTCAGTTCAAGTGAGTTTTACATGCGTCCATTTTTTTTAACTCCAACGGCAAAAAACCTGCTTGTGCAAACTTCAATTTTTCCTAGGATAACATTTACTAATTTCATAGCAACTCGTAGATCTTACAAGCTACAACCTCTGCAAGCTTTACAATTCAATTGTTTCTGATCTGTTGCCAGGATGTGATCACAGCGAGCTACAATCTGGATATGATAGCTCAAGAAGCCACCCAAGCACACCATCTAGAGGAAGAAGATGAAGGACGATTGAAAAACACTTTGTTGTAGCGAAGATAGATGTATTTGGCATTCAACATTACCTGAAGCTTGTTTTAAATTCTTTTGTAGCTCTTGGCTAGTTAAGAGAGTATTCAACCCGGTATAGCCAAATCCAACAGCATATTCAGATTTCTCGAGTATTTACAATTGAAACTGATCAGTTATATCTCAACCATTTCCAATTCCACCTTCAGCCTCCAAGGGTCACCACCACTAGATCAGCAAGATTTGACAAACATTCTAGGATTTAAGATGATAAGGGACACCTTTTGGACAATTAACTCAGTCATCGGACATTGCATTGCTATTAAGCAGAATAAACATATTAGGGGAAAATCACCACCATCTCTACCAAAAGGCAAAGTAATAGCTCAAGGTTGCATGTTGACTCCAAACTCTAAGAATCTAAAAGAATTCTATATGAGCATACTTCAAGTTTCAGTCAAACCAATCAAGATTTTACACAGTAACATAAGGCCAATAGTCAGTATTTCCAAAAGATATGTTTACTCTTGTGTAGTTTCCTGGTATATATTTTAATGAACTCTCTCTGTAAGTCCACTTCCGCTGCCTATCAAACTCCATAAATGCCTCTGAACTTGAATGGAAACCCCCATTCCCAAAAACACAAACACTAAAGGATCTGTTAATAACTTTGGAGAATTATCCAAATGCATCATGCTCCTGATGCATCAATGACAACCATAAGTCACAAGATAAGGAGCAACCTTATCATGTTTCTTATGCTCAAGGCCTAGATGGAGATCCCACAACAAAGACATTCTTGAAAAGCCAGGGCTTGTACATGTAGTAAGATCGGGATGAAAACCAGCTTCCAACATCTTCAGAAATTCCCTCTGCAAGAGTCTTCATTTTTTCTAAGTATTCACCTTAGGAACTCCCTAGCCTGTAAAATTTTCTTTCCTTTATATATGGAAACGGCATTGCTCTAATTCCTTCTCTCTAGGAGGAGTCTAGACCTTTTAAGGCGATCTCAGGCAGCTTCCATCTCTGCCAAAGAACCATGACGACTATAATACATAACAAAAGCATTCCCAGTGCCAGAGTCTACCGGAGACCCTTTGAGACCATCTTCTTCAAAGTATCCTCCATCAAATCAAGTTGACCACCCTTTCCGAAGCAAGAGATAGCCAGTGAGTAAACCTGATGAAAAAGTCAAAAGTTCTCGAAGAACTCAACTGATCAAGAATTTTGATTACTTCATCAAAAATTCCACTCCTTGCATAATTGTCAATTAATTCCGAAACTACCTGAACACTAGGCACAGAAGAACTATACAGCATTTCCTCCCATATTGCCTGTGATTGAGGTAAAAGGCCACTATAAGCATAACAACGCATCATAGCTGAAAGAGTAGTGTTGTCTGGTAAAAATCCTTCACATTTCAACTCAAGATGGGCCCTTCTTTGCTTACAGAATGTCTGTATTAATGATGCACAATCCACACAAGTTTCCTTTCCACAAACACCCTTATCACACTCCCATTGCCTTATCATCTGTACTAAGCAATAAGCAAGCCCAATAAACATACGCTCAAAATTTCAATTTCCTCCACGAGCTTTCAAACTAAAACCATTTAACAAAAAGTTATGACCTTTTCGAGCACAAAATTCTGGCACGAATTACCATAAACTAACATAAAAAGTGTGACTCATACAGAATTATCAAAATCCCACTAATAATATTAATTCAAAAGCAAAATTGAGGTTCTGTTTTTCCTTGTTTTAAATTCACATTCAAATAAAGTTCCCGCCTTCTAAAGGGAAAGGGGAAAAAAAGTAATGCTGAAGTGTTGGCTATAATGTCATCAAACAAGGATCAAACCCATATAAAATTTCCATAGAAAGATTGAATTTTGCATCTTTTTATTAACACACTAAAACATATACATTAAGATTTGTGGGAAAAATAATACCTTTAGAACTAAAGCTCGCTTTTTTGGGGCACTCATGATTGAAAAAATAGCAAAACGCTTAGGTTTAAGAGACCCAACAAGGTGAGCATGACCTGTTGTTGCTGCTATTACAGTTTTTGTTTCCATTTCTAAAACTTCTTAGCATAATCTTCAAAAACACAGAGACAATGACAACCGTTTGTCTCAGAGAAACAGGTTTTCGATCCTGTTTCGTGCGATCCTTCTTCTTGTATAGTAGTTAGAATTTTTTTAAAGTATATTTTATTTAGAAATATATTACAATAAATTTTTTTAATTTTTAAAATTTATTTTTTATATAGGACATGAAAATATATTAAAAAAATTAATTTAAAAAAAAATCAAATTTTATCAAAAACAGATTGACTTGATATCAAACATCTTTCTAACTTAATTTTAAAGTGAACTAACTCTTTAGTCCACGTCAAGCCACGGATTATAGTAAAATAAATTTAGTGTTAAAAAACATATTTAGGTATTGCTTGTGTATCCATTTGTCACTCGTACATTGACGGCTTAGATTCCATTTAAAATTGCAATCCAACTGTAATTTTGAAAATTATTAAATTTGTTTTTAGCTTTGAATTAATTTTTTAAGTGTTGTTTTAATTGTTTTGTCATGTCAATCTAAATCTTTACTACATTATCAAACATGCTTATAATTGACTTAGTTGCTTTCTCTAAAAGAAATTGGAATCAAATATTTTTTATTTGTTAGATTTCTATACATACGAGTGTTCAAATATATGTTGGAATTCTTTGTTTAATACACAATTATGAAAGATTTAATTTTGACAAGGAAAATTAATCCAAAATATCTTAAAGTACCGTATGATAACAACAAGAAAAGAAAACAGATAATTAGAATGATACAATCAAGAATTCCCCTAATCCAAATGAATTATGCTAGCAATTAAGTAGTCAAGAACACAAAATATATAATCATTTAGGTGGTCAGTGGTAAGAACTTGAGATTAAGGGATTTGGTCTCCTTGTAGTCTCAGATTCGAGTCTTGTGGTTGCTAATATGATGGCTACTGGAAGCTTACATGGATTAGTCGAGGTACACGCAAGTTAACCTAAAAATCAATATTGATTAAAAAAAAAAAAACACAAGAAATATTCTTCATTTACTTCATACTTGCAAATGTTACTTTCACAACAACAAGTAAGGATGGCATTAAAAAAATAAGACTTTTTTTTTTCTTGAGACAAATGAAAGACAAGTAAAGGAGAGAAGGTAAGCTAACGTACCAGATGAGAAAACAAGGAAAAACAGAGCATAGAAAAATGAAAGAGCTTCTCATGGCAAGAGTGCAGCACTGACTGTGCATTGACTAGGAAGATCTTAGCATTTATAAGTTATCAACAATGGAGTATCTCATTGAAGTATTTATTGTACATCACCAATAAATTTCTTGCTTTTGTACGAGTACCAATGAGTTTCTTAGTTAGTTCACTTGATAAAATAATTTAGACTTTTATCAAATTATTATGGATTAAATTTTCTTCAAAGGAGCGGTGAAAGGGATCAAGGGAGTAGGTTAAACTATATATTAAAAATTAAAGTGATATTTATTTGATAATCTAACTGTTTTATACAAAATTAAAGGTCGACGACTAGCGATGCTAATATTAACAATATGGTATTTATACAAAAATCAAAGTTTAGGATGTTATTATAGATGGGACAACCCTAGCATGAGCTTTATATATATATATATATATATATATATATATATATATATATCAAAATTAGCAAATGAAAAGCCTATCATTAATCAAGTTGTTGTTAATAATTTTAGAATAAACCTATAAAATGTCTCACGACTATGTACCATGTGGCTCTAATTTTTTAATCTTAGTTAGATCTATAATGTATTAAAAAATAGTGTTGTATAACTCTTTAATATATATTTTAAAATAAAAAAATTTTGGGTTTAAAATTTGTACAAACTTATCATTACTTTATATTAATTTTTTATTAATTTAATTAAATAAAATGAAGTTGAGAGATTAAAACCATTAATTACTTGGCCATTAATATTATGATATTGTACTAAAACATTATTCTAAATACTATAAATGAGGCTAAGAAAATAACTTTATATATTATTTTTTAACAATTTATACGAGCAATTAAAGGAGTATTTTCTTTCAAATCTCAATACACGTTTATTGCTAGCTTCTCCAAGTGCATGTGGTATGTTCTTAGAATTTGAAACCAAAGAAAGGCATTGAGATGGATTTTTATATTTTTCCATCCTTGCACTCGAATTTAATAAAAAAAATTTCTTATTGAAAAATATTAATATATAAATAAGTTGATTTTATCATGTTTATATTGAAATAAAAATTTAAAATATCTTGAGGTCTGTTAAAAAGTCATTGCATCAATCTCAAAACTAAAAGTTTAAAAGATATCTATGAATTAAACAAAAAATACTTACAAAAATCACCAAAGTCTACATATAAAGAATTCATAATAGAATAATTTCAAGTTTAACCGGTCATAGCATGAGTTTGCTTTTTAAAAATTATCAGTTCAAGTATCACAAATTTTAAAATTATTAAAAATTTACATAATTTAGTCAGGATATACGTAAACTTATCCGAACATCTGTAATTAAAAACAAATCCATAATAAAACAGTATTTCTTAAAAAAAACCAGTCATGCAATAAACTTGGGCCCGACACTAATAAATCATTAACAAAGAGAAAAATTCACTGTCCAATTCCTATTAATGGAAATCCAGCTAGCAACACTAAAAAAGGGATTGAACTTGCCTCATTCTCCTATAGCTAAAGACGCTAGATAAGTGAAATGTAGGCTGGATTCAGTTTTTTCTTATATTTCTGAAATGATATGGGATAACTTGATAAACACATAACTTTGAGATCGGGAGGACTCCGGGGAAAAGAAAACAGAAAAAACTATGATGCTTTCTTTTAAAAGGTAAATTAGTGATTCTATTGTGTAATAAAAATGTAAAGAGATTGATTTATTCCATTTAATTTATTAATGGTATATTATTTAAGTGTTTGAAATTTATTTTGGGTGTGTGTCTGTTTTTTCATTCTTGGGTCTCTTGTGATTATAAAATATGAGAATTTATTGAGTTAAGTGAAAATTTATGAGTTTGTTGTTGTTTTGTATAGGGTTTTTTAAGCGGAATAAAATTTTGAGTGTAATATTTTTATAGAAAAAATTCTATCTAAATTCTATCTAAATTATAAAATTTTTAACTTTCTAAAATCATTAACTAAATTAAATATTAGATTAACAAAGTAAATAATAAATATCATAAAAAAAAACATTTTTTTGTTAGATTTAGATGAAGCAATATCATTTCTACCAATCCTCTCGATCGGTTGGTTGATCCAGTTATATGAACTAATCAATCGATTCACACAAATATTATGATTTTATGAAATTTTTTTAAAATATATTTTATGAGTCAAAATATATATTTTCGTTCAACTTGTACACTAAAATATAAATTTTAATTAAAATCTAAAAAATTTATTGTTTACATAGCTTACCTCTGTTTATCAGTGTCAATCAATCCACCAATATAACTAATTATTATGAAACAATTGATCAATTTATCCTTGTTAATAGAATTTAAATAATGTTATGGTTTTAAATCGCAACATCAATTATAATTTTATCACAGTTTTAAAACATGATATTTAATTAAATATTACAATTCTAAAATACAACAATATTATAATTAATATTATTATTTAAAAATATGATATTTAATCAAATATAATATTTATGAAATGTGACATCCAAAAAATTATATTATTTGATCGGAACTTTTTACTTCTTTAATTCTTTTTATTTTATATATTAATTACCCAATTTACCTAAAAAAACAGTAACCACTTACTAATAGGTTGTTTATTATAGACAAATAATAATAATGATTGATTATAATTTAATCAAAATAATTATTGCTACACACTGTTTATACTTTATATTCCTTTCTCCACTGATAACCACAGGCGTTAAAGCCTATCTCTCTACAAGGTAAGCAGAGAGATGTCACTTTCTCTCTCTAAAAAATCTCTCCCACAAATTTAGCCTCGAAGAATCTCTCTTTCTTGCACTTCACTTCTCTAAATTTTGCACTTGTTTCTCTCTCTAGAATCTCTTTTACTTTGTAATTAATATCTCTCCGTTAAATTCTCTCTTCCATGTTAGATACACTTGTGAATACTCCAAAACCCTTTCTCTCTTTATAACAGCCAACCCTTGTCTTGAATTTTCAAGAATTCAAGATTTGAGGGTTGCCCATGTCTCAGTTTGGTCTGAAAATGGAGAAAAAGAGACCAAGAATCAGTCTTTCTTTGTTTTCAACCTTAACCGAGACCTTTTCAGCTGCCAACAAATCACCTAGGTCTTTGGAGAATGGTGGTGCTGTTGGGTTAGGAATAGTTGCTGCTATGGATGAGTCAGATAAAGTTTCTGACTCGGCTTTGTCACCAAGATCCAGTCTTCTCCCAATTGTTTCTTTGAAGAAACCTGCTTCTTATTTCAAAGAAGGAGGTATTGGGGTGTCGAATCTTGATAAAGATAGTAGTGGTGGTGGTGTATTTGTTGTTGATGAGAATGATGAGAGTTATACTTGTGTTATTTCTCATGTTGGGAATAATGTGATTAAGCAGAGTGTTTGTTATGGTGACGAGGTTTGTATTGATCCAGGGAATGAGTTTGATGTTGGTTCTGGACTGGTTTATGCTGCTTCACCACCTGTGAGGATGCCCATGGATGCGGCTGTTGCTGCTGCTAGGAGGGAGTTTTGGAGCAAGGATTTCCTGAGTTCTTGCTATCTCTGCAAGAAGCTGCTTGAGGGGCTGGACATTTTCATGTACAGGTACAAAAATGATTGCTTTCTTGGTTTAATTTTAGTGGTTAATCACGTGTTTGGAATTGTGTGTGACTAGTGAATTGTGTGAATTCTGATGGATTGGATATGCTTTTTGTTTATGGATTGTTGTTTGACTTTGAATTGCTGTGAAATTTTGTTGTTTGAAAATTGCAAGTTCTTGATTGGCAATAGATTAATAGATTTTGATGGGATAACAGCCAATGGATTCGTAGGCAAATTAGTGTTGGGACAAAATCTTGCTTACTCGTGTTCTTTCAGTCATGACTGCGTCGTCCTGTTTCGACTGAAAACCTCCACGTACTTAGAAGATGATTATTTTGGATTACTTTGTCATGGAAAATGTGGACACGAGATAGTTTATGCAATCGTAAAATCGATCAGGTTTCCTGTACAAGCAGAAAAATGTTCCATTTATTTAGAACATATTTATGTTTGGATTTCTTTGTTCCGAAAAACACGTGGACTAGAAATGGTTAATATGATTGTATTATCGTTCATAGATGCCATACAATTGGAACAGTAATTGAACTGGTTTAAACAAGTTCAAAATTAGCTGCTTCGTTGTCTGGTTTAATAGCATTTAAATCTATCTTTGTATATTTATTGTCAGGCCATTTAAAATTAGTGACTTGGGTCAATGCACCTTATCTCATAGATTTTGATTCAAAATGGTATTATTCAGCGCTTATTTGGGGTTCCGTTGTCTTCCTGAATTTCATATGTTTTAGGCTGCATTTAGGAATTTGGAAAGAATTGTTCATCAGTGATGATGCTCTTTCAATTCGTACAAGAATCTGGACACACTGAATGTTTAAAATAGAACCCTGCAATCTCATTTTGTCTTTCATTTTCTGCATGTACTTTGAGAAAATGTTGAAATAGAACATTGCAATCTGATGAGTGCAAATGTGACAGCATGAGTTTCATTACTAGGTCAAATGATAAAATAAAGCAACTTTTTATTCAAGTTTATGTTATTAAGTTACCTCTAAAAGATTATATGCATCAGACTTCGGTATGAAATGGGCATAAAGTAATCAGGATGCACTTCTCTATTTTAGTTGAGACAATTCCATAAAAGTAGGGCCAGCTAAATCTCGAGCAGAAGAAATGCCATTTTGGGGGTCGTCCAAATTGATTATGATTGTAAAGAATGATGAAGACGTAAAACCAGAGTTGGGGTAGAAAGGTTGTCAACTTACATCCATTACTTGCATAAACAACTGAAAAACCTTTTGTTGAAGCCATTATTTTGATGCAATGTTAAATTTCTTAGCATGTTGGCTTGAGTGGGAGCCTTTGTGGTAAGGGCTTTTTCCTTACAGCAGTCCAATGGTTCTTGTTTCATCTATAGAGAACTTGGGGCCAATATTGAATCATTATCTGGTACAAGTTGTTGGTGCTAAGCTGTGTACTTCTCGTAAATTTCTTTGGACAAAAACACTGCTTATTATTGTTTTTAGTGCCAATGAGCAGTTTCTATCTGGCTAAGTTGTTTTCTCCATTACAAGTTTGGAAAGTCAATATCTGAGTATCTGTCTGAGTTGTCACAGCAAAGCTGTTTTCTCCTCTTGAAGTTTCCTAGGAAAAAAAACGAACTGCTCGTTTATTATTATTATTATTATTATTATTATTATTATTATTATTAGTGACAACAAGCAGTTTTTCTCTCCTGTCTTTTTTTTTTAAGTTTGGAAAGTTAATTATCGAGTATTTAGTGTAAGTTGTCAGAGCTGTGCTGTTCCTCTCCTCTTGAAGTTTCCTGATGCAGAGATGATGCTTATCTAGTATAATTGGTACTGGTCATTAATTTATTTCCATATTTACTGAAGCATGCCAGGCGTGCTTCATGTAAGCATTGACAAGGATATCTTTCCTTCTGGTGGAAAATATGCTTTTTTAGGATTAGGTTGACAGATTTGTTATTCGTTGAACACTGTCAATTGCAACTTGGCGAAAGTTAGAACAGTCAATAACAGCTTGGTGTTAACTAAGAAACAATTATACTACTGTCATGGTGACCAAATGAAGCATTGGTGCCTTGTCAACTATATACATGGGTTTTTCTTTTCAGAAATTATAAAAATATCAGCAAAAGCACCTTGATGGCTCTTTATCCCTACATTGCAGGACTTGAAACTATATAATATTGTCTGTCTTATGGGATGTTTTCCAGCAACTATACTAATTTCAACTATTCAATGAAATTTGAATTGCTGTCTTCATGATGTTTTTGGTTCTTGGTGACAATTTATAAAACAAAGGCAAATGTTGTAGCTTTTAAAAAAAATTTGAGGTTGGGATTAGAATTTGCTCAGAATTTGGGTGGTAAGCTCTTAGCTGTTAAAAAGCATATTGGTTATTCCGTTCACTAAATTTAAGTTAATAAGTTTCACTTTATTTTGGGAATTATGTTGTAGTAGAAGGCCCAAATAATTCTTGTTTGCTTATGCATGTGGTCCTGACTTTTGGGGAGGCTTTGTTAGGATATTCAACTTGAGCCTCGAGAATTTTCAGGGATAAATTTTTCACGTTCTCATTTCTCATATCTTACACTCATTTTCCACTGCTAAAATAGAAATGGGGTCCTTGTTTGCAGGGGTGAAAAGGCATTTTGCAGCCCAGAGTGTCGTGACAATCATATCAGAAACGAAGATTTCAAGGAAAAATGCGGATCTGAAGCTCGGAAGAAACAAGAGTGCTGCTCTGTATCGCCCAGCTCTTCTACTCTGTTATTTTTTGCTGGAGTAGCTGCAGCATAGAGTATTTTACAAAAACACCAGTATCTGGTAAATAAAAGGATAGTAAAGAATATGAAGGATATCCCTAAAGATAAACTGCCATTGATGGCATGGAGATACAGTAGACCTGATTTTTAAGAGGGTTAGAGCAGGTAGTCTCCACACCTTAGATTGCAAGAAAGATTCTTCTGAGATGGGAGAATTTTATATAGGATTTTAAGTTTTCTTAATCCAAAAAGGGTATCATATATAGACTCGAGTTTTTCAATTTTACTATTATTACCCCATGGTCCATGGGTGCAAGGCAATTTAGTTTAATAATTGCTATGAACTGGTATGCAGATTCTTGAAGCAATATCATTCAATATAAATTACTCTATAAGCTTTCAAATTGTTAGTTCATTACTGTGTGTTTTAATTGAATTATATGGATTTTTTCCCCATTATTTTAAGGCCTGCAACATCTTTACCAAATTATTGACTTAGTAGGCTGAGTAAATTTGATTTAGATTTGTTTACTTGCTGAGTTTGCCCATGCTTACAAGTCCCTGGTCATTTGAAAATTGAGATCCCTTTTCGGCGCATGAAGATGGATTTAGGTAGTGTTTTCCTACATGCTCCTAGTGTGGTAAGGATTTAACTTCAACAACTTACCATTAACTCCCCCAAAACGACAGAGGATGGTTGCTAAGCTGATTCATGATTCAACCTGGTATTTGCTTAGTAATAATCTTCACAATCCTTTTACCCTTATAGTGGCCCGAAAACCTCGAAGGATTGTTGCTAAACTGATTCATCCCGACTCAAGTTTCTAGCCATTTCACAACTATAATGATCCTATTACTGAAACCCAACACCTGATGCTTTCAAGAATACCGAGTAAAGGCTATGACACTGTGATGACTGACGTCAGATACACAAGCATATGTCAAGGACCAGAGGGTGCTAATCTTCTATCAAATGCTACCAGAAAGAAAAAAAAAAAAAAAAAGAGGAGTTTTGCATGGCTATGGCACCATGTAAAGATGGACATATAATTGGGATGCAAAACTACAATATTGCCTGTGAGCTTCAGAAAAAGGGAATTGATTGAGAGCTTCTTGAGAAGCAGGATTGATTGTTGTAATAGGTACACAGTTTGAACACAATCCCAATCTAGAAAATAAGGTTTTCTCAAAGATCTGATTTGAGAAAACTTGTAGAGATTTTAGTTTTGCTTGTAGAAATTAATTTTAATTATTTTTTTTTTCTTTTTTGTGGTACACTTTCACCAGGTGGTGGGAGATTTTTTGATGTAATTGGGCTTGCGATAACATGTGATTCTGAACAGTCAGGTGTGGGTATGCAACAATTAGACGAGAATCTGCCCCAGACAAATTACGTGGATGGGCTAGCAGATATATTTATGGACCAATGAGACTGGTCTAGGCCCAATAGAAGGTCTGGTCTCGCCAGATTAAAATAACGGCTTAAAAGAGCCATGACTTTTAATCCGATCGTTGGATCGCGTTTAAATTTTTACAAGAGTTTTCAAAAGCTGTTTTCTTTAAAGTAACATGAAATCGCTACTCCGGTCATCAGATTTTTAGATTTTAAAAATCTCGGCCCGGGCCTCCAGTTTTCACAGTTTTTGTAGATTTTCTTGTTATTTTCAAATTTCATGCTTCTCTCCTTTATGCTTTTGGATTTTTAATTTTATTTCAAAATTAAAGTAGGTTTTCAATCTATTTAAAACTTTGTAAACCTTCCGGAGGATCATTCATTAAAAGAAAATAAAACCTGCAAACTTGGAGTTCTTATCTGCTATCTTTTTTGCTTATTAAAATTCGTGTGTTCTTTTTTATATAAATATATTAGTAATTTATTATTTTCTAATAATATTTTATTTTAAAATATTTTATTAATATATTATTAAAGTGTTATATCATTTTAGGTTTTAAGTCCTTCATGGAATTTTTTTAAAAAAAAACTAGTTCAAATCGAATGATTTTGGTTCGTGTTTTTTTTTAACAAAAACCAGTAAATTGCCCCACCTTTTATTGAGCCTGTTTAGAAGTGTGGTTGTGGTTGTTTTTTAAAGTGTTTTTTATTTAAAAATGTATTAAAATAATATATTTTTTATTTTTAAAAAATTATTTTTGATATCATTGCATCAAAATGATTTAAAAATATTAAAAAATATATTAATTTGAAGTAAAAAAATATAAAAAAATTCTAAAATTTTTTAAAAATACTTTTAAAACACAAAAATAAATATGAAAAAAAAAAACTCAGTAAACCACAGCAAGACCTGTAAACATGTAGAAAATTCAACCACAAATTCCAAAAGGGGAAAAATGTACGCAATTTCAACAGATAAATAAATGCATCACAAACTGCTTGAGACATTAGGTATTAAAAACATTTGTGCCCCTCACTCATTTCAATAAAAACATAAACACTCTGAATTCAAATACATGTCGACACAGGAACGACTAAACAAGAAAGTTGTAGTCAAAGTCTAACTACAAAAACGAGTTCCCAGGAGTGTCGCTCCCATGAATACCAGTAACGACAGAAGAATCAAGAACAAAATAAAAGTAAACATGCATGCTGATGAGATGTGGGAGAACATTCCAAGCTCCAAGCATTGGCTTTGATATATAGACTAGGGACACAACGAAGAGACAAGAGACGAAGATGCAAGGGGGACGTTGCGACTTCCATGAGAGAGGAAGGTAGACCGGAGTGGGAGATCGCGAGAGAGAAGAGACGATCTGGTAGTGTGTTTAGGGTGGCTGAGGTTTTTTTAATAGGTTTTCTTAGTTTTTTTTTTTTTTGGGTTCAGTTTTTTCAATCATTTTTTTCGATTTTCTTGGTTTTTTTTGCTACGGACCTCCATGCATATTTATAATTAAGAGATGACATAAGTACTGACTTCGTGTTACTAATCCTGATAATTAAAACTAGGTATAATCTTCCAAACAACTCTTAGTGCTCCTATATATCCAAGATAGCCCATTCCATAAATATATGATCATGATCACTTGTCATTTCAATTCCAAAAAAATTTTGTTTTCGATCGGAAATATGCATTACCACCACCACTAGAAGGAAACTTCTGCCGTCACTTTTCCTTTTTCCTTTTCTTTTTCTTAATAATAAGAACTGTGGAAGATACTGATGCTTAGGTTTTAAATTAATGGACACTCACAAAAACAAAACAATGCATAATATATAGCATGGCCGTACAGTGATCACGGCTTAATTAACCCTATTTTTGGTGATTAAATTAAAAAATGAAAAAGAAATGAAGGAAAGGACGAAAGGTGCGGTCATCAAATGTGGAGCAATGGAAGTGGTCGCAGCATATCCTGTGGAAGATGCTGCCATTGCTAACCCAGAGGAGAAGGAACCCACGTTCAGTGTCCCTTTGCCTCTCGTATAAAATGATCTCTCCCTTCCTTTCTCTTCTCCAACACCATACCTTAGCACAATATCTAGAGTGAGCTACGTGCTTGAAGATGCTCATCGCTAGTTCTTTCTCTTAGCATGAGTGCCAATCCCGCCATGCACCCTCACCGTACGGCATGGTGGGCGGTGCCTGAGTATACAAGGTTACAGATTGTTACAGTACTGGGTTAAAAACTTGGGAGAGAGCCAATTTCTCTCACAGGGCAACCTCAATCCTTTGGCATTTTCACTTGGAGAGGATCTCGATCTATCGCTTGCTCCATGCCATGATTATTATCTAGAGGCTCAGCAGAAAGCCTTGACGTCATGAAGACAGAGTTGGATCCTACTGTTCGCTTGTTCTTGTTTCTACCCTTAATTTAGTTAAATATGTAAGGAAACTATGGTGCCGTTATGTGTGTTTTTCTTCCTTTTTTTTCATGTGGGAGTGTTTATTTATTAAATAATTAGCAGTACTGCATCGATCTATATTAGAAGGAGTTATCATGCAGGATTCTTGCAACATCAATTGTAATGTGAGCTTCCATGGTGTCCAAGCTCAAGCTTAACGTTTGAAGCATGCGTGCGCGTGTCTTTTGTTTCTTTAATTTAGTGTTTGCATCGAACGGCAGGTCATGTTTTCCTACTGTGGTTAATTTTGGCTGGTCGACTGTGGCTCAGATGTGCAATAATCCCTTTATTCTCTAATGTTGATGATCACTTAAACTCATCTCCTCGAGATTAGCAAGTCATCTTCAAATCATAATTAAAACATTTTAAAAAAAAAAAATAGCACATTCCAAAATAAAAAGTTTCAGAAAAATAGTTGGGATGCACGTACGGTTAAGAATAACATAATTCATAAATTGTCAAAAAGCAACTCAAAAAATAATTTTTTAAAATATTTAGTTTTTTTAAATGACTGAGTCATTATACTCCTAGTAGTAATCCATATAAATCTTAATAGGGTTTCTTTACTTATTATGTTAATTAATAATTATCAATAAAAATATTAATGTAGTCCATTTAAACTTTAATATATAGTTTTCCTTAGTAAGTTAGTTATACTCAATTTAAATTTCATTAGGATTCCTTTAACTTAGTGGGTTAATTAATAATTATAAATAAAATTTTGAAAAACCCCAACAATCTCCTCCACGAACTTGATGGCAAATCTAGGCTCTAATATCAATTATTAGATGGTCTTGGATTTATCTTTTCCTTACACTTATAAACTTTATGTTTAGAAAAAAAAAATTGAGTTGCATTGTTAAAAATTAAATTTAATATCATCTCTTAATAAGATAGTTGTGGTCAATTTAAATCTCAATAGTTGATTAATTAATAATCATGAATAAGATTTTAAAAATATATATTAAAATTTAAATGGATTATTATTGAGAATAAAATTACGTTAGTTATTTTAAAAAATAAAAATTGTTAGGTGGTTTATCTCCTTTTCAGAAGCTAACTTATGAGGTGAGGTTTTTTTCCTCACAATTATTTTAAAAAAAAAGTTGGAAACTCGTGCAGAGACTTTCCTTGCCTTGCCTTGGGATCTCATGGGATATTTAGAATGTGATAATCTGGTGGGTCAAGAACATGTTAGAGCTAAATTTTTCCCTTCATTTCAACAATTTCGAATCAATCTTGACTAAAAACATCACCATCCAAGTATTGTATGAGCAAGATGAACTTTACCCCATTTTCATCTCCAACTAAGGAACACATACAGCATACATCAAAATTTCATGAATAATTCTCCCGTGTCTGGCACGTTGAAATTTACAAGTTCTAAAGGAAAGGAAAACGAAAGCTTCCAGCAGATTCGCATAAGAACCTGGCCTCTTAACTGTGCTTGAAAATTAGCTGAAGATGGTTGCGATTTGAGAAGTGATCTATTTATGCGGCTGAATTGGTCAACTGTTTGGCTGGTATGATTTGTTGTGGCTACAGGCACAAGAAGAAGAAAAGTGGAATCAGCTGAGAACACCTTAAGCATATATCAGGATAGAATTCAAGAAGATGAAAGAGACCACGAAGAAGCTTATATCTAAACAATTGCCAAGACAAACTGTTTTCTTTAACATGACCCGGGAGTTTCATGGACGTGGAGGACATGGTCAACACTGTAATCTGAAAGGAACCCGGGGGGGGGGGGGGGGGGGGGAAGGGTTGACAAAAGGCATGATTCTGAACTGGATGTGGAAGTCTGGGAAGAGCATAAGCATTTAACAACATGCTTTGACTCTACTAGCATAAGCAAGAACCGAAAGGACATGGAGGTCAGTTTAATAAGTTTGCTGAAGTGAAACCGAAATGAGGTTCATATTAACCGAAAATGTGCAGTTTTAACCAAGAAAACCACCGTGCCCCAGGCCAATTTTCAATGATGAATGGGATTATATCAGCTTCTTACCGCTGCTAACTCCTTTTCATGCTTTGGAATGAAAGCGGTATCAACATTTCCATTTTTGAAGTCCTGTCAGCAAGGGGGCATATGAAAAGGCAACATAGATCCAATCAGTTCAAGGTTCAAACAAAATACATAGGGTTTTTTCAGTAAAATTCATAAATAAATTTGCAAATTATAGTTTTCCTAACCTCAATTTCAAGGATAAGTTTGTGGTAATCTATAGTCGTCGGAACTCCTGGATAGAGAAAGTGAGAGAGATTGATCAAAAATTAAAGAATATACAGATTCTAAGAACAAAAACAAATCACATCCACGAAAAAAAAATTAAGAGATGTGCTTGATTGACCGAAAAGCCACAAATGGCATGTCTACTCTGCTGCAATTAGCAGCAGACTGAAACAAATCAAAGGATAGTGGTAGTTTACAGCAACCCTATGTGGATAGTGGCTAGCCAAACTAATCAAAGGATGAGCCTCAAAAGAGGTTTGCATTTGCATGCATCCAGATCAAAGAAAGAAAACAAAAAATGTGGTTTCAAAACTCTCACTCCCTAAACCCAATGTGCTCTTTCCATACAATCAATGCATTGCCACTATCTCAAGTCAAGAATTAAAAACATGGGTACCAGTGCGGGGCACCTTTCAAATTCTTGGACACTTACCAGTAATTATAGTGTCATCAAGAGCCCTTTTCATTCGCTCAATTGCCTTTTCTCTTGTTGGAGCCCAGACAATAAGCTGCAATATGTTCCAAATGTCACAGTAATTAAAACCATATGATGAAGCCAATTGTTTTCAGTAGTTAGATAATCTGTCATACATGGTAGCTTTAAACTGCAAACACAATGCATCCAAGTATCAACTACAAAATTGACATGAAGGGAAGGCTAATGTCTAAGGAAAAAAAAAACACTCTTTGTTATGTCTCATAGATACACTTTTATCCTTGACAACAATAAAAAATTGAAAACATCTAGCTTAAGCAGGAAATCCATCGAAATGATGTGTCTTCCAACTTCAACTATATTTTGAATTTTTTAATCCCTATGTTCATTAGGACTCCAGTTAAAACTCCAACTTAACTCTAACTGCCTACGATGCCTTTAAAAATTTAGAAACAGCTTATATTTAACCCAAACAACCACTTCAACAAACCTCATCTTCATGATTTAGATCTTTTGGTAGAATAATAGTTCCCAATCTAGTGAAGGAAATGCTAGAGCACCCAGCACAAAAATGTGGGCCTGACAGAATCACATGAGCACAAGCTCAAGGAAATGAAACAGATTTCAGAGACAGCAAACAAGTCTAACGATAGGATAACAATGGTTGGCTCAGATTTCATGTAGACAATCCAACAAAAAAAGTTTTGAGCTAATAGGTGGAAACGCCCACACAACTCATTTTACAAGTCTGTACCAAACTTTGTGCTTGGGCAGTATGGGGTTACATAATAAAAAACTAGTGCCTTTCTGTCACCAGCATACAACTTCAAAAAGAAGAAGAAAATCAACTTAAATTGATAAACAAGGAACCTAAGCATCTAGAAGTAAATTTATCCAGATAGAATGTGGTGGGCACCATTCTAAGAGAAAGAAAGTGGCCAAACCAGACAAGTGTGGGGCTTATCATTATGTCTATGGAGTAAATTTCAATGTATTGTCATTAGAACAGATGCAGCTAAGCAGTTACAGAATGTAGATATGCTCCTAGCAAGCAAAAAACAATCACATTGAGATAATAACATGAATGCCCCTTGTCACATGGCCAAAAACATAAAGAAGAACAAGGAATTGTTATTTGACAAACCTTTCCAAGTAGGGAATCATAGCTTGGAGGAACAACATAATCAGGATAAACATGGCTATCCATTCTAACAAACGGGCCTCCAGATGGCAAATATGCTGTTATTCTCCCTGTTTGTTTAGAAGGAAAAGAGCACAAATATTACGAGTGGCTGGATAATTATGAAATATGTTTTCAGGGAAAAGAAAATCAATCACAGCAAGATGAATGAAATTTTCATAATTCAACCAAAAGCAACACCAATAAAATCCAGGAGTTGTGTGAGATGAACAAACATTAAATAGACAAACTAGGAAATGCAATAAACCTCGTGGCTTGTCACCTTAAAAAGATTAGACATTGGGCGTTCAAATAGGAAGGATAAAACAGAGTTTGGGTGGAAAAAGGCATCCGCAATAGCAACTAGAAAAGTGGTGATGAAGAGGATCAAATAGCAATAATAATTTAACACGAATGTAATGTTCAGCACAATGTAGACATACCAGGCCCAGGTCGGAATCCCTTAAAAGCATCTTCTGCATTGATACGGCATTCAATTGAATGTCCTCTAAGAACAATATCTTCCTGCAAATTGAAATCCAGAGAACTATCAAACAGATGTACAAGCATGGGGCATAAATTCTTCTATTTATCCTTTTGTTCCAATACCTGTTTGTATCGAAGTTTCTCTCCCATAGCTACACGAATTTGTTCCTCGATCAAATCAACAGAAGAAATCATTTCAGTCACTGGATGCTCCACCTGCATTTTTTATTTTATCAAAAGAAAGAACTACTAATCACCAAGATAGGGTTTTTATCAACACAAGAACAGAAAACTAAATCACTAATCGCTTATATTTAACCTGGATTCGAGTGTTCATTTCCATGAAGTAGAAGGAACCCCTTTCATCCAAAAGGAACTCAACCGTTCCAACACCAATGTACCCTATGGATGCTGCGGCTGAAACTGCTGCATCACCCATGGCCTTCCGTAACTCAGGAGTCAAAGCTGGAGATGGTGCTTCTTCCAACAGCTTTTGGTTACGTCTCTATATAAGAGCCATATTCAACAGAACCATTACTTCAAATATGCTAGGTCTACTGCTAAAAGTAAACATGAAATAACAACCACAACAACAAGAAAAAGAAAGGGAGAAACAGGATGGGGATCACTCCCAGAACATATGATAAAACTTTTATGCATTCTATCTTATGATTGAACATGACTATGCTGAAACCAAACCTCTCAGCTTCCTTAAAATTATTGATGCTCATGAAGATATTACCAAGCTTTATGAATTCCCTAGAATTGGTTTTTAATGTTGAAAATGAAAAGCTATCTTCTTTTCTGTGAACGGTCCAACATCCTTTCAGGAATAGCTTACAAATGGCAACCCATTGTGATAGTTGCAAGATAAGAAAGTCAACAATACCTGAATACTGCAGTCTCGCTCACCAAAATGAACAACATTACCGAATTTGTCTGCAAGAACCTACCAAATCAAATAATGTACCAGAATGATTCAGAAGCTTTCACATTGATGTTGGGAGTAAAAGGATATATAAGAAAGGAAAACTGCAATTTAGTGTTACTGAACTGAACTATATTATTGACAAATTGAAATTCAGCAGTGTCAGAAGTGTTATGAGAAAAGTAAGACTACTTTTATCAACCTAGTTGAGTCACTCAAAAGTCAATAGTGTTTAGACGAATCAACTCAGAAATTGTTCCTACCTCATATCAGATTCAAATTTTCTGCAAAGCAAATTTAAGTACTTATTTTTCTGCATGAACAGAAGGACATTGCAGCACATGAATTCAGATTTGGACTTGGATTTGGATTTATCTTCATCATTCAGCATATTTCATTTCTAGATAGATCATTCACCCACTTATTTATCTTCACCATACAGCAGATTTCATTTCCAGATAGATCATTTATTCACTTATGTTAAATGCCTTTTACCCTCAATAAATAGATGAATTTATTGTTCAAGATACTCTTTTAAATTATAAAACCCTGGCATCTTCCTTCTCTTCTTGTGATAACTAGTTGTACAGGTTGTCTAAAATAGATGCAGATTCTTCCAACAAGAATTGGAAGTAGATTAAATCAAATCACATTTGCCTAATTCGTTCCTAGCACTTCCTTCTTATAGCTCGTAATTATAGGTGACAAGAAAATTTTCATTGCTAAAAGCAAACCTGCATTAGCATTAACAAGGTTACAGTCATTCCCCTTCCAGACTCTACTCTAATGATCTCCCATAAGAAACCTTCATTAAACAATCTCGAGTTAATTATGGGTTAGTCCCTGTAGTTTAGAAAAATTAATTAATTAGTCCTCATGGTTTCAAAAACTATATATTTAATCCCTATATTTTTAAATCTATTTAGAACTTAATCCTTTTTTCCCATTTCATTTTTTTTCCAATTTTTTTTGCTTCTTTTTTTGTAGAAATAGAGGGGGGGGGTAGAAGATAAGATGGAAAGACTAATGAGAAAAGAGGGCATTTTTCAGAGCACAATACTTCTAAAAGTAAGCATGGTCAACATTGGTCAAAGGACTATTTGATTATATTTTATACTACAGTGACTAATTAATTTGTTTTGATACACTAAAGGGACCAAATTATAATTAATTCATATAATCTCCGGACATAGATTACCTGGAACTCAATGTGTCTGGGATTTTGAACATACTTCTCCAAATAAACTCCATCATTTCCAAATGCAGCAGCAGCCTCACTTTTAGCTTGCTGTAGAGCAAAGGAAGCGAACTAAATTCAACCATAGACAAGCAAAAGAATTCACGCAGCATGCTTCATGGAAAAATATCCAACACTACAATGAACAGCTCCACACTAACTTCGTACCTGTAGCAACTTTACAAACTCATCAGGTTCTTTGGCGAGCCGCATTCCACGTCCTCCACCACCTGCCGTTGCCTACAGAACATAGGTTTAATTCAATAGAAGTTTCAATGCTTTTTAATTTTATGCTTCATTTGCTTGGTATTAGAAGATGTAGAAAAAAAAATTCCAAATCTCATAATTGCCGGTCCAGACCCTATTTTATGAAATTTCACAAATTTCACTCTTGCATATTCTTCAGAAACCAAATGGAGCAACAGTGAAACTATAGAGAATAACTTATTAAAGATGCAAACATATAATTTCAACATAGAATCCAAGTGATAATTTTGGATAATTCCTATTATGTAATGATTTCTGAGATATTTTAATTGATTTTAGTTTTAATGCTTGGCACTATTGTACAAGGTTACTTGGAGTGCATTTTAGCTTTCTTCTCTATACGTGCACATGCACCCACAGAGGAGAAGATTTCCAGCAAAGATAGTAAAGAGCTCCATAAATTGCTTGATGTGTAGCTGAGTGAAAACAAAACAAGTCGATGGCAAGGATGTGATCAAGCAAGAAGCAAGGAGAAAACACTACTCCATCCTTTCTGTATAAATTCTAACTGACATTTGTCTGAGTCTGGAAGGGTAGCAATGGCGTATATTGCAATTTCAATGTTGTCACAATCTGTATAAAACATGACTATCAAAGAAGGATTAGTATGAAGGAGATTATTTACCTTGATCATCACAGGATAACCAATCTCGTTGGCGAGCCTTACTCCTTCCTCAGTACTCTAACAACAATCAGTGTACAAAAGTTTGTCAGATAACACCAAACTACATCTTCCTATATTATCAAAAGGAGTAAAAGGAGCTAACCAAATAATTAAACTAAACTTGCAAGACATGCAATTGTTTTCATGCCAAAGTTTTTTGAATCAAATAATACAGATAATGGCCAAACATGGCACCTGTAATAAGCCATCACTTCCTGGTACAGTTGGAACCCCTGCCTTCTTCATTGTTTCTCTAGCAGTTGATTTGTCACCCATGACCCTTATACTGTCAGGCTGCACAAAGCAAACAATAATTTGCATCTTTTTTCAATTATGCAAGTGATAAACAGCCATTAACATGAATTCATGGTATACTTTCACCAGGTAAAAACTTGATCAATTCTCAATCCAATTTCTTCAAAACATGCCAATGGAGTAACACAGTCAACTTCACCATTTACTGTGCTGAAAATTATAGGTTTCAAGTACAATAAGGAAAGGATAACCAAAATGAAAGAAAAACACGAGGAAAGTTTTGCTAGAACCATGTATGACTCAGCAGAGAACCTCTGGCAAGTAGGTTTATGAATTTGAAGGCATGACTCAGCATTCAATGAAAAACTTTTGTAAGTTGGTGTATATACTTGAAGACCCAATGTAGCATTTTTTTTTTCAATGTCTTTGTCTAAACCTGAGAATTTCATCAACTTTTTGCCATCAGTTTTCTACTACAAAGCCACCTGAGAGTCTGAAACTACTTTATGAACTTTATAGATACACTGACTAACATACAACCCAAGCTGAGATAGAACATGTACCCCATCCTAAAACCTAGAACCATAATGAGATTATAGTGTAATTAACCACCTTCCAAACAGAAGCAGTCAAGGTTAAACTTAAAATTCAGTGACAGGAAATGTATTTGCCTCAAGATATTTGGTGAATAACCAAAAAATAACAACCAACTCGGCAATCGCAGTTTTTAGCATAAAGATAAATCTTCCCACTGTCTTCCACATGCTTTTTACTACATGTCAAATAACTAAAGATAATCACCAAACTTCAACAATCTGCATCATACCATACTAATGAATAAAGATTTACATAAAAAAGGATGTCAGCCACTAAGGGATATTTTTATATAAAAAAAAAGATTATAACAAAAGTCACCATTAGCCATAACCCCAATTCTGGGGCATACTAGATTGAATTGCTGTTCAAAATCTGTATACATGGTATTCCAAATATGGGATTTTTCACTTATCTATCATAATTGAGAAAGCAGTGATTTTAGCATCTAATTCAACAACAACAAAAAATGTAAAACAATAGTTGACATGTGATAGGCTAAGATCTAGGAGATTATGTATTAATCTCACTTTTTACTACTATTGAGTTTCTTGGTCTCTACTTACATTAGGCCCAATAAAGTTTATTCCATGTTCTCTGCACATTTCCACAAATACAGCATTTTCAGCAAGGAAGCCATATCCAGGATGCAGCATTGTACATCTACGACTTATAGCAGCAGATAAAACATTTGGGATCACTAAGTACCTGTGGAAAAACAGTGAAACATACAAATAAATTCATTATATTCCGAATCTACAACTTAAGAGTATCGTGCATCTGTTATTGAGAAATAAATGACTACTCAAGAACCAAATTATTTCTATATAAACATTGCAACTTTCAACAAGCAGGAAAAAAATTATAATCACCAATTTATAAACTAATTAACAAGGGGCATAAATGTAATCAAACCGCTATCAGCAATGCTTTAATGAATAAGATATGAGGTGAAACATAGAGGGTAGTAACAACTGTTAAATTAAGTTGAATTGTTTCAGATTACTGACTCTGACTTGGAAGCTTTTCCTAAAATCCCCCTTACTAGTTGCAAACTAATATCCATGTGTAATGCATGTGACTGATAAAGTAAGGATATTATAACCACTTACGACTGACTGCTGGGTGCTTCACCGATGCACACTGATTCGTCAGCCAATTTCACATGAAGTGCATCCTTATCTATGGTAGAGTAAACAGCTACACATGGTATCCCCATCTCATGTGCAGTTCGAATGACACGAACAGCAATCTCTCCTCTGTTTGCTACCAGAATTTTTTCCGCGCGACATGTAACCCCAAGAGCTCCTCCATTCTTAGCACAGTGACTAACTAGTGCAGTCTGAGCTCTTTGTCTAGGAAAGTTAACCTTATTTCCCATCATAAAGCTGCATTGAGAACTCCTGATTCCACTAGTTTTCCCCATGAATAAACCCTTATGCATTGAATAAATAAACTATTTCAGTATTTGTAACAATCACGGACTATTTCACTAGATATCACAACCTCATAAAACTAAAAATGCATAGTAGTATCATTGGAATTCTTTAAAACATAGAACAACAATGCAGGTTATATGCATCAGACATGTACTTGCTATCACTTATCTTCATATTTCAAAAACATTTTTAATGAAAAATCCAACCTCTGAGCTCATTAACCCTCCCAAACCATCCTCATTATTTACATCACACCACATATGCTAGCAAAATCATAGAATTGAAATAGCACCACATATCTACAATTCAAGTAAATCACTGAATTGGCTTCAATTCCCAGCTCCACAAATACAAACTAAGCCCAACACTACAGAGCCATCAACCAATACCATCCCCCAAAGAATAAAACAAACAAAACCCAAGACTCATTTCCTTCTAATGAACATTCCAACGCGAACCCATTACAAATCAAACAAAAAGAAGACACGTTTCTAACAAATTCGAACCAAAAACAAGTCACACGCAAAAACAAGTAAGCAACAGAACAGAAACACAAAAACAAAAGAGCAACAACAACTTACAGGAGTAGAGGTAACAGATTTGCAAACAGGCAACGTAGCCTCCATTTTGGAACCCAAAAAGCCTACAAGATAAATAAATAAAAACCACTTCAAACAACAACACAACAGTTACATTACTTAAAACATCAAAACAAACATAACTAAATTAGATCATCACTAGATATAGGTTACCTTGAAGAAGAAATGATGGGTTGTTTTAGAAGCAAAGAAAGCACGAAGAGAAGGAGAAGGAGAGAGTATTTAAGATAGAAGTGATGGAAGGAAGAGATTTGTTGGGACGTTGGTTTGTGTTGCTGTCTTGTCGATAGAAACGAGGAAATGCGAAGAGAGTCAGAGAGTGTGAGAGATTGAATGCTCCGCCTAATTGGGTTTGGGTTGCCAACCCAAAGATAAAGAGAGCTCTTTTCTTCTTGACTTTTTTATTTTTTCAATCTATACCAATATCCAATCATATTCTGCCACCTCGGTTTTATTAATCGTTGGAGTCATTGAAATGTGTTTGGATGTGTTGGATAGTTTCAAGAAGAGCCGCTCAGTGAATCACCAGCTGGTTTTTTTTATTCAAATAAATATCAAAAAGTTGTTTAAATAATTTCTTATTATTTCAAGGAAGGTTTTTACTTCACTCGGTATATTTCATTCTAATTTAAAAAATAAAATAAATCGAAATAGATTTTATCGTGTTTAGATTCTTAATTTATTCTGTAAACTCCATCAAAATTTTGGATGTAACGTTTTGATTTTGTTCCGGTTAAATAATGTTTTTATTTTAAAAAAATATATATTAGCTAGTTTTATGGTATCAATTATATCTCTCAATCCAATCGTTAAATTATATTGAAATTTCACAAGAATTTTCCTAACATGTTGTTTTATTTCAGGTTAAATTTTTAGTTAGTGTAATCAGAGTTTAGAGAGGTCTTGTGAAATTGTTGATAGCATTTTCATCATTTCATTTAAATTCGTAATTTTGTTTCAAAAGTTTTTCTTTTGTTCTTTTTTTAGATTGGATTTTTTTCAATTTCATCATTTAACAATAGATTTATTTAGAATTGAGCTTCATGATTTGTTTTGATTTGTTTTATTTGGGGTTATTATGGTCTTATGACCCAGATCATGGATTTGGAAGGTTAACCTTGGTTGACTCAGGTCCAATATGTTGTAGTCTCAATAATTTTTTAAAAAATATAAGTTATCTTGAATTTTTTTTAGTCAAACTATATTTTTACCAATCGTTCAAGTTGTCTTTAAACTCATCGAGTCAATCAGATCTTATCGGTTCAACTTTGACTTCTTTACTTCTATTTGAAATTTGAATTGCATTATTTCAAGTTAGTTTATCTTTGGATTTGAATTGAAATTATGTTTGTTTGATTAATATTTTGAATTATATATATATATATATATAAACAGTACAACATCGAAACTAAGACGCCGAAACTCTCTGAAACCAAAATATACCGTTCCAATTGAAAAAACAAAACGTCAACCAGAACAAAATTGACAACCTTGATTTCAAGGTTACCTTCCAAACCCATGACCATGAGAAAAACCTTAAATTAAAATAAATTATAAAGTTCAATTCTCAATCAACTCAATGTCAAAGAGTAAAATTATAAAAAATCAATAAAAAAAGAACCCTAAACAAATCAAAGTGAAATCGGGTTAACCCATCAAGTTCACAATTTGAGTCATAAAATTGAGGCAACTTCATATAAAATAAATCGGAATAAATCATGAAGTCTAATTCTAGTAAGCTAAATATTAAAAGATAAAATTAAATAAAAAAACCAAAAAGAAGAACTAAAATCTTGACCCAGGTCATGAGACAAAGATAACCTCATATAAATAAATTAAAATAAATTATAAAACTCAATTCTCAATCAACCTAATATTGAATATAAGATTGAAAAAAACATAAGTCAACCCATGTTAACTCGTAAAACCGGCGACCTAGATCATGAGACTAAGATAACCAAATAGAAAACAAATTATAAAGTTTACTCTACAATAAACCAATATTAAAGAATAAAACTAAAATAAAACAAAAGCAATGTTCCAATGAATCGGTGTTTTGTGAATAGATGAATGGTGAATTCATCTCCTCTTTTTGTTTTTACTAGATTTGTGGCCCGCACTTTGTATTGAGCCAGGCAAATCTTTTTCCCGGTGTAAAAAAAGAATATTAGGGTAAAACATTCTAAGATCTAAGTCATTGGTTCAATTGGTAATTTAAATAATATAAACAAAAAAATGCAACAACAAAAAATAAACTGACAAAAAATAACTAAAAAAAAGTAAAAAGAACTAGACTTGAGCTCAAGATTATCAACCAAATGTTAAAGGGTAAAATTATAAAGAAAAAAATAATTTGAAAAAACAACAAAAAAACCCTTGTTAAGCAGGGTGAAATAAGAAAATCAAGCAAACCTTTTAAACCTAGTCTTATCTTTAAAACTCGTAACCCTTGAAATTTTGGACCCTGGTTCGATTGCGAAGCTTAATTCCCAACTAATTTAATTTTGTAGGATGAAATCATGAAAAAAATATTAATAAAAAAACATGCAAAAGAAAAAAAAAGATAGCAACAAAACAAGCAGGAATAAAATTTGATAAAAAAAAAACATGAGGATGAAATTGTAAAAAAAAAACAATTTTAAAAATTATCTCAAACAAAACAAATAGCAATCAAAAAAATAGGATCAAATTTGAAAAATTAAAAAATTATAGAGGTGAAATTGAAAAACATTTGTAATATGATGGATGATTTATAGATTAAAAAATGGTGGATTCAATAAATTTTATTTATCAAAGATTATTTTTAATTTAATTATATGGCGATAAAGCGCATGAGAATTCTTTTGTATAAAACATTTTTTTAAAGGAAAGAAATCGTGTTAGACGCTTGTGGCTGAGATGGTTGAGATAACATTTTGTACTACCTTATTTGATGAGATAGTGAATTATGTTGTCTCCTACCGTAGTAATTTGCTAGTAATTCTGATGATCTTCAAATTGTTGTCATCCTAACTGGAATCTCCAGTTGCTAACAGATCATATAGAAACTCCCTCGAGGAGTCTGTAGACTCTCCAAATATTTAGGGACAAATTCTTCTCGAGAATTTCCTACACACTCCTCGTGTGTCAAGAGTATGTGTTGTGAAACTCCATGTAAAGTATAAACTCATTAGCTAGTTGGCACCCTTACTTCAATGTAATAAATGTTTTTATATTTTGAAACTTTCCTTTGAAGCACACAACGCACGCCTTTCTTCATACTTAAAATTCCTTATATACATGTCTTATGTGATAAAGATAAGGATAATTTTCAAGTTTTATAGTCTATCACGTTGGTAACAGACTACTAACGTGTTTTGCAAAAACACTTACAAAGTTATATTTGGATAACTTTTTTCTACTCTATCTAAACTTATCTCTTAAAGAATCTAAACTAATCAAATAATTACAGAGAAGGTAATCTAATTAATCTCGATAAAATTCTATATTAGCCAAATTATCTTTTTATCAACCGTAAAAAATTTCTTAATGCAGCGAACGACAGTCGTTTGCCTTGATTTTTTTTTTTGAAATAAGATAGCTCATGATGCGTCGTCTTCTTTGTGCAAAATCCGGCGACCATAGGTTGCCAGAAAAATAGGGTGTCAGTTTTTTGGTTTAAAAACTCATTTTTAACTCCAAACATCTAGAAAATACCTTAAATATCTTGATAAACCTATCTATGACCTCCAAAAACCAAGAAAAAAACAGCTCAATAAACCAAAATCAACCTGAATCCAAAAACATTCTCACGATCAGATTTGTCTTCTCAGGAAAGTAAAAGAAAAAAAAACACCTATGTAAAATTTCACTCATTAAATGGAACCCAATGACACTAGTTTCAACCATTTTGGTGGTTTGAATCGTTATCAATAATCAATTTCTCTCTCTTCACCGAAATTTAGCGGCTCTTTCTCTCTTTTAACAAAAAAAAGAGTGAAAACGAGGGAAATGAGTTTGATATCAAAATTGAATTTTTGAAAACTAAATAAACAAATTACCTGTAAACCAAAAAATATAGGGGACCAAAGTAAGATTTTTTTATAAAATTTGAGATGGCACTTAGTTTATCCGTCTTTTTTACTTTGTTCCTTCATCTTTCAATTTAATATTCTCTTGAAAAACAAAATCAATTGGGTGTTAATTTAGGCTAAAAAAGGCTCAATTATATAAAAAAAAAGTTTGAGAATCAAATTGAAAATTAAAAAAATTATTTTTTCAATCTATAGTGATTTGTGAGAGAGTGAAAAGTGATTCAAGCTACAGTGATAATAACAAATCGCTTAGTTTTTATTAATAATCATGAACTATTAAAAAAATAATATTATTATTTATATTATTAGGAATTTGAAAATTTTCTACTTCATTCTTCTTCTCTCAACATAATTTGCCTTAACAATTGTATAGGTTTTGTTCCATTTTTATGTTGATGAAATTCTCATATTATACATATAGAAAAAGAGCAATGGATTTTTTTTTCCTAATAAATAAAGCTTCAATGAGAACTCTGTGTATAAAATTCATAAACACTTCCCATACAATAGAAAATATAAATATTCATTTTTGGGGAATCTTAAACATACTTAACTAATTTTAAGCAAGCTAATTTTAAGCATGCTTCTCTCTCTCTCTCTCTATATATATATATATGTTGATATATCTTGACAAAAAAAAAATTATGGCTAATAATGGGTGTAATACAAAAATTATGAAAGGCATAGCAAAAATATTGTATATCTTGACATAAAAAACTATTTATTACTTATAATAAAATTAATTTTTTACCCTTCAAAGAAAGAATGAGATATCTTGAAATGAGTGGTAATTCAGTTTTTTTTCTCTATTGTCCATTAGTTATTAAAAGATTGTAGGGGTATATGTGTCTTTTCATAATTTTAAAATATTAAAATAACTAAATTACTCCAAAGTGAAAAAAATAAAATTATTAACCCAAGGTTTTTTTTATCTTTTTTGTTTTTTTTAAATATAGTAAAATAACATTTTTATTTTTGGAATCAAGAAAAAAATATGTCATCGAACCCAAGGGTTTTTTAGTTTTTTTCACACAGGATGTTTTTGTTGATTTTAAACCATCGAGGGAAATTTGGTCTTTCTTTCTTTGTATAACATGATCACCTAAATTCCTGGCAACATTTCCTTTTTAGCCCTAATTTGACTTATTTGTGATTTTACAGGAAAATAATGGCTGCCAATGGAGAGAAGCTGCGCCATGGATCACATGATTCATGCTCAAATGAAAGCAGTAACCAGTGAAGAAAATGTACTTTACATTGCAGAGAACATTAATGTTGCTGGTATAGAGGCTGCATTGTGGTCCATGGAATGGGCCATTGCTGAACTGGTTAATCATCCGACCGTTCAGAAGAAGATCAGAGATGAAATCACAACCGTCCCAAAGGGAAATCCAGTCACGGAATCTAACCTGCATGAACTGCCATATTAGCAAGCCACAATAAAAGAGACTCTACACGCCCCAATTCCCTTGTTAGTGCCCCGTATGAACCTTGAAGAAGCAAAACTAGGAGGTTTTACCATTCCTAAAGAGTCAAAGGTGGTAGTCAACGCATGGTGGCTAGCTAACAACCCTGATTGGTAGGAGAAACCATCAGAATTCCGGCCAGAGCGATTCTTGGAAGAAGACTGTGACACCGAATCTGTTGTCGGTGGAAAGGTCGATTTTCGCTTCGCTTCCTACCATTTGGCGTGGGCAGACGTAGCTGCCCAGGGATCATTACTTGCAATGCCAATCATGGGACTGGTGAATGCAACATTGGTGTCAAGTTTTGAGATGAAAGCTCCACCTGCGACGGGGAAGATTGATGCGAGCGAAGGAGGGCAGTTCAGCTTGCATATTGCAAACCACTCCACTGTTGTTTTCGACCCAGCATGATTTCATCACAAATTCAGCTTTGTTGGCATGTACCAAATCTACTAGCTTGGTTTTCTGTAAAATCCTTCGCTTTTATACTTCATTATTCTCGAAATGGTGAGAATTTTTTTTTTTAAAATGAAGCTTTCAATGTGTAGCACACCATCTTCTCTTTTACAGAATTGCAGACAAAATGAGATTTATTTCCAGCATATGGTAGTCTGCTGCTATGCATGGTTGTTTTAAAGTTTCATAAATACATAAAAAACGATATGTAAAGCAGGAAAAAGCATCAAACAAGCAACCTTTTGTTTTCTTTCATAGAAAATTGAATGCTTCAAACATTGCAGCTCTGCATTACATGGATTGACTAGTAAAAGTAACACCTACAAAGCTTCTGATGTCTGTCAAGTTAAATCTAGAGAAATTAATGACATTGCTGTTAGGCCTTACATGGGTATACCTTTCATTTCCCATGTTTCCAACTTTGTGTTTACAAAGAAAATCAACTGTCAAATGAACTATATCAACAGCAACAGTGCCATTGAAAAAAAACTAGAAGCAACACGAGGAAAGGAGATGGAACCTATAATTGTCAGTTATAGCACATCTCAAGTGGCCACCATGGAAACAATGTTGCATGAGATGAGCTATTGTGCCCATGGGTGCTTGACCCACACGCATACAAAAGCCTGCAAAAAGACAGCTTAAAGGTAAAGAGAATTTGCAAACATGATACCTCGCCGAAGGCTTTCGCTGGCAGCTGCAAATTTGCTTTCTAAACTGACTTCACCCACAGCTTGAGCAGCAGCACGCAACTGGGAAGGCAAAGAAAGCAATTATTGGCAATAATTCCACTGAAATTCAAATAAAGAGCTGCACAAGAAAGCATATACTGTTTCCATGTTCAAGAGAAAGCCAGCATACACAATATAGATTATCTTCAGAGAAGGGAGTGGTGTTATTGAAACTTTTTGGAGAGACTATTCTTTTGGGAACAATAGAATTGGACCATACAACAATTTTCTCTTTGAAGAGAAGTAGCACAAGAAGATCAGCACATGATGTTTTAGAGTGAATATTTCACAATTTACCTGATTCAGAAACTCATCTAATCTTCTAGCACTTCTGATAATGCTACCCTCAAAGATATCAGTCATCTGTATGACCTCAGAAAAACTAGCTCCCTGGAAAAAGGGCAAAGCAAGCAGATTATTCAACACTGGACTAGAAAAAGAAAAATTAAACCCAAATGAATTTGATACAGCACTCAGGTAGTCTTCAATAACCAAATCCCTGTAGCTTAAAAATAAATAAGCAATGGTCAAATCCATAAACTTGTCTGGATGTACAGACCAAGAGGTATAGGGAACCTCTCAGAAATAAGTCATATGAACACGTTAAATGGAAGACACATTGAAATGATTGCCCAGAGAGAGGGGGAAAGTTTGGCTGGCTGAATAAACATTGTTCACTGCTACCAGCTATTCATTGGCCAACTGGTTCAGTTGCCAAAACACCAATTTAGATGTCAGCAATATCACAAACAATACAGACCAAAAATGATCCCTCCAGAATTTTCATGCTGATTTAGAAATTTGCCCAAACCAGACACCAATCAGGAAAAGAAAAGGGGGTATCCATATTAAGCAGTCCATGGCCAACAAAATAGGAAATTCTTTGAAAATAAAATATAAAAAACTTACCTTTGACCAACAGTAAACCACATCCACCAAGAACGGTCTGACTGTTGATTCCACATATTCATCGATATTTATGTCCAATTTGCATTCATATTGTATCTGTAATTATGCAGAAAGACATTTCTGACTGTTCTTAAAGAGTCAATTGCATAATATAAACAAAACAACAAACAAAAAAATATAGCAACCTCTGCTATTTTTCTTGCGCTCTCTTGGAGTTGTTGCAATGGTTTAGCAAGTTCAGTTCTCAAATGTATTTGCTCACTTGACTTATCTACAGGAATGAAGCAACTTGCAAGAGCAGCAACTTGGTGATGATCAAGATCATTGAAGGTACCTGATAAAAAATTCATTAACATTAACAAAATTAAATATTGCTAGATGAAATCAGAGGCTCAACCTTAATTATATGCATGTAAGACCACCAGCAACATGGCCAGAGAAACCCAGTCTGAGGTAAAATAAGATTCTGCAAAGCATGGAAAATTAAAGAAAGAAAAATAACGGTCATAAGCTCACCATTGAACATCAGTTCTGTAACAAGTAGTTCATCTCCTGTGTCTATCAAGCAGGCTGCCCTGCCCTTCACCTGGACTACACCATCAGCATCTATATGACCAAGCCTTTTCAAGACCCGTGAACGGTTCTTAAGTTCTTCACGGAATTTTTGAAGCTGCAAAGAATTGAGAATCAAATTAAAAAAACTGCAGGTGAAAAACTGCAGAATGTAACAAATCATGGAGTAGATAATAACAAGCCCAACATCAACAAAAGCAAATACTGGCAACCATTTGAACAAAAGCCACAAATGGAACAGCCACTCAAGTTTGCATGCTTGTGCTATTTTCATCTTTATTCAGTGTGGCTGTATTGTCCAGATATGGACACCCAATCAAGATTCAACACCTCTGGGCAGTGGGCAGATTTTCTAGTGTCTCTTGTAGAGTACACTAAAAACATCAGAGCATGCAAATGGAAAAATTATCAATACCTAGCAAACAAATGATCTGCTGCAAGAATTATAAGAAAGCAACTAGTAATTCCATTGTACACACAACCACATGCTACACTATTAATTCAAGGCTCAAATTATTGGCTGATCACCCATGCAAATAATTCATTATGCTTGAAGATGCTTTTTTTTCCCTTTTCTTTTCTGATAAATGGAGAAAAAAAATACAAAAGTTCTCCATGCAATAAGATGAATCAAAGTTTATGCCAAAAGGCATTCTCTTCCCACAGGCTTTCAGAAATATACATTACACATCCGGAATCAATACAGAGAAATAAATCCAACTATATCTTACAAGTTCTGTCAAACTAAGTATCCAATAAGGGAAAATACCTGGGAATCACGCATTTTCGACTTAAGTTGTTGAATTTCATGATTCACCTCAGCTTTCCTATGAAAACTTTTCATCTGGTTTATATCTTGAGACTGCATGCATAAAATCAAGTAAGTGTGATTGCTAAAGATACCACTTAAAGCAAACATTGTCGAGAGAATTTTCCAAGTGCAGTAACTTTCTACAGAATTTCAAGAAAGTTGATTCTAATTGATATGAAAACCTTGTTCAGTGGATGCGCATGTAACTTCTGTTCCAATTCCTCAATTTGGTTAACCAACTCAACAATTTCAGGATCCTCAATTTTCATGTCCTGCAAATAAATAGAACCATGATACAAATAACAGCAGCATTCTTAGAGATCTAAGCTCAAAACATTATATATATGATAAAACAAACACGAAAAGGTTTGTAATTTTGTTCTATGCCTATTATATGCTCTTGAAATGAGCCAGCATTCAAGTACATGAAATAGTTACCTTTACAGGGTTAAGCTTTGGAAGGCCTTCTGGAAACCGATTCCCTAACTCCTGCACTGCTAGAAGTATACTTTGCCTTGCTTCCAATGGCCGAAGGTCAGCAGGAATGGATATCCTCACTTTGCTTAGAGCACAGATCAGGGGCAACTGAACAGGAACCTAACCCAGAAGTAAACAAAAACATAATCCCCACCAGACCAGTACAAGCACTAGAAGTTAATTAGTGGGCCACAATACTGAAAAGAGATTAAACTACTATCCCACTGATGCATCAACTTACCACATGCATCTCACCCTTTTCTCCAGGCCGAGGTGGACATGGTCTTGGCCGGGAGCCACTCTCACTTGGTCCAGGAGAGCAATGAAGTAGAGTATCTACTATATAACCAGCACCTTTTGATGGCAATGTTCCCAATCCTGCAGTGGGCTTTTTAACAACATTCACTACAACTCCCCAACCCCAATCAGTTCCTCCTTCTCTTACCTTGATCTGCAATACAGACAGCCACTACTGAGGGAAAAAAAAAGATATATCATTACTGAAATTATAAATACGTGTGCAAATGCAAGTGAAATTTGCAGAAATGAGGAATTATTGTTCAGCTTTTTTTCCCTCTAACTTAGATCCTTTAAATGTTTCTAAATTTTTTGAGGGTAAAATCTATAATGTTCTTCTGATCTCTTGTGCCCATATATCCCAGCAACATATATAAGGTTGTGAGAGAATCAATCGCTAATAAGGTTAATTAAAGAAAAGAATAAAAGATACTAGCCAAGTAGCCATTTAGTAGCAAACAAACTTCAACAACAGTGTTCATTGTCCATACATACCAACCGACCAGTGCATAGATAATAAAGAATTCTTTCAGGCCTTGTTATTTCCTTCATCATCTTCTTCTCAAGCTGGGCCATCTCAAGTTTTAGATTATGATACCCAGCAACTTCAGCCTAATACAAGACAACAAAAACTTATATAGTCTACTTATATTATTTCAAGAGAGAGAGAGAGAGACAGAAAAAATGTTTTTAGAAACAGAGCGAAATGAATACCTCTCCTGATGCATCGAGAACAGCAGCTTCCTCTTCCAGTTTTGAAACCTTTTCCCCTATGTCTGGTAAAGCCTGAAAGAGATAAAGATCTATGAGTGATTGAACACTTCATGAAGTCAGGACATGCACACAAGGATGTGAGGGATTTGACAGAAACCTTTTCGTACTGGAATTGATGAAATGAATTTCTTATCACGTGTTCAGCAGTGAACTGGCCTTCAGCACGGCTCATTAGATTTAATATCGAATAGTAGCTCAGTCTGAAAGTACTAACAAGAGGAGCCGGTTTGCCCAAAACCATGTCTTTGAGTGTATTCATCTCCATCTGAAAAGGTAACAGAAAAAGTAATCCATTTGAAAGAGAAGACCAGGTTGTTTTATTGCCTTTATCAAGGATCTAAGCAAGATACCATGATGTGCTGCTAAAAGCCTATAACTAAAGACCATTAGTTTCCATTGACACAAAAGGCTTATATGTGTAGTATGGGCAGCATTCAAGTGAAAATACAGGTTGACTTTCATAATTATACATTTATATAATGTGTATGCAGATTATTGCACTTGTAACCATAACCCCACATAATTAACATTTAGCAGAACAACTTTCATTTTAATGTTAGCAAGATGGTTGAAAAAAAACTAGTAATAATTACCAAATTCACACAAAAAAAAATGGAACCAAACAACAAAGAGTACAGCGCAGATGAAAAGCTATAGAATTACCCGTTCATCAATCATTATGATACAAATACCCCGCTCATCTTTACCACGTCGTCCAGCCCTTCCACTCATCTGTAGAAATTAGTAGAATCAGAAACTAATAATACACACACACACACACACACACACACATATATATATATGCATAAGCATTTATGTGTACGTATGTTTTTCAAAGCTCTAGAGAAATGCAGCAAATTATCACTTACCTGGATATACTCACCAGATCCAATGTATCGATGACTATCGCCATCCCACTTCTTAACAGCTGTGAAAACAACAGTCTTTGCAGGCATGTTTAAACCCATCGCAAACTGGCATAAAAGATAGATATTTAAAGGACAGTTCATCATTAACATTCAAGATTGAAGTAAGTTGCAGAGACCACAAACTGATTATAACTAAAACTGCAACCCAGTTTCCTGTGAAGACTTACTGTCTCTGTGGCAAACAGAGCCTTCACAAGGCCTTCCTGGAAAAGAAGCTCTACTAGTTCCTTGATTACAGGGAGAAGACCGGAATGATGAACAGCAATGCCTCGCTTAAGTAGAGGCAACATTAACTCAATAGCAGGCAAATTCCTGTCTTCCTCATTCAAGCAGAGTATTGCGTTGTTAAAAACCTGCTCCACGATATCCTTTTCCTCTTGTGTATTAAAATCAAGCTTAGACATAGACATGGCATGTTGTTCAACCTCTCTCCTACTGAAGCTAAAAACTATAACTGGTTGAAACTTCCGTTCCATAATCATCTGAAATTCCATGTGAAAGCAATGATTGAGCAGTTTTATCAACAAGCTGTACAAGATGAACAGGGCAAACTACAATTCCCCACTTAAAAATCCAGAAAATGCACGAACAGATAATAGCACTCACATTAAAAATTAAAAATCACTAACTTGGAGCGTATAATAAGACGCACCAGTACTACATCAACAAACAGTAAACTTCTTTTCTTTTAACAGAGCGTGTTGTCTGTAGCAAATTTAATGAGATATTGAGAATAGGAAAAAAAAATGAGAAGTTGCTTATTACAAATGTATTTGAAGAGTCTGAGGAGCCATCTAAGAATATTCATTTATTTCACAAAACAGTTTCTTCTCAGTCAATCGTTATGAAGAAAAGTTCAGTTTATTGATGGCATCAGAAAAATGGAAACTCAAAAACTACATATGGTGATAGAGAAGCGCTCATTGGAGAGAGAAAGAATAATAAACACTCATTCAATGCTCAATGAAGCAATAAATGAAGGCACCTCATGATACTACAATCAAGAAAGAATGCACAAATAAGAGGGCAAACCTTGACAATTTTGTATATGTCAGAACCCCCTGAAGCATTCCCACCCTTTGAAATCCTTCCACTAGCTTTAGCATTTGCACTCTTGTTCCCCTCACCAGCTTTCTGCTTAGAGAAAGTATCCTGCAGCTTCATAAAATTGTCCTCCCTAAACTGCTCACTCTCATCAACCACAAGATACAACCCAGCACCACCCACAGGAAAAACATAATGCTGCAAAGGAGTTGGTCGAAAATCTGTGTAAACCACATGGCAAGGCTGCTTATGCAAATGACAAATCCATTCCGCAAACTCGGTGGCATTCGACATAGTCGCAGAAAGAAAAACCATTTTAATCACTTGCGGCATAAAAATAATACTCTCTTCCCAAACAACCCCTCTTTCACGATCCTTCATATAGTGAATCTCATCAAAAATAATCCAAGCAACTTCCTTCAAAATCTCTGAACCCCTATAAAGCATCCCCCTAAGAATCTCTGTAGTCATAACCAAACAACTAGCATTTGGTGACAGGGTAACATCTCCAGTCATCAACCCAACATCTTGAAACTCCTGTTGCAACTCCCTATACTTCTGATTACTCAAGGCTTTCAGCGGAGAAGTATAAATAACCCTTTGCTTTTCTCTGAAAGCCATTGCAATCGCATACTCAGCAACAGCAGTTTTCCCTGCAGACGTGTGAGCAGAAACTAAAACACTCTCATTCCTTTCCAAACAAGCTACAGACACCTTCTGAAAAGGGTCGAGTTCAAATGCATAACTTTTTGCCATCTCCCCATTATACAATGGATTCGACAAAGTCCCGTGAAAGGTTTCATCTTTATTCGACTCATACCCTTGTGGGACTGCAACTTCATGAACACAAGTCCGTGTCAAAATCCTCTTTTTCAAAGCAGAATCTTGCTTCTGTGGTGTACCAGCAATCTCTGCTTTCTCTTCCTCTTGCACTTCCTCCTCCTTCTCAAGCTCTTTTCTCTTAGCAGGTGTTAGTGTATCCTCCATTTATATTTTCTAGCTTAATTTCACTCCTCACTCACTCTAAGTTCTAAGTTACGCAAAAATCTTCCAAAACTTAAAACTTGTGCACTCTTTCTGCTCATAAGAAAAGAAAACACACAAAAACAATAAAAGTTCAGATGTTGTTACAGTATCAGAGCACTGGAACAAGTTGATAAGCATCAAAGAAAATTAAAAGAAACCAAGAACCTAATTCTTTTATTGTTTTTCTTCTAATTTCAGCTTAGAAAACAGAGGTTTTGGTTTTAAAGAAAGTGGTTTCTGCTTGTTTGGTTGCTGAGAAAACTCAGGAAAATTAGGGCATCTAATGCATCGCAAGAGAAGTACAAATTTTGGGGTTTTGTTAATTTTCCCTAATTTTCTCCGGAACCAAACAGAAAAGAGAGAAAAATAAACAGTGGAGGGAAAGTAACAGGAGTACCTTATTTTTGGCAAATGGAGGCAGGAAGCATCGGTTCAGGAGAGAGCCCTAACTACTATTATTATTTAGATAATTTTAAATTTTCAAGGGGTCGTGGTTTTGTGCTTTTGCAGGGCTGTATTGGACCCAATAGGATTTCATTGGGTTTTACAGTTTTTTTTCATTTTAGCTTTTTACTGGATCTGGGCTTCTGCAATGTAGGGTTCGTGTTAATTGTTTTTTAAAAAAATAAAATGTGATGGTTGCACAAACATGTTTTTAAAAGGAAGAAAATTCTACAAATCAGGTAAAAGCTTTCACCAGTTAAATAAACTGGTTTTATTTTAATTAAATAAAAAACAATGATAATAAACAAACCAACCATAATAACTTTTAAAAAAAACTTTTTCTAGGAGTAGAAAAACTATGTTTATTTTTTATCCTATTAAATATGAAAATATAAAATTAAGAAAAAATATAATAAAAATGGCACAAGTCAACCCTAGTAAGCATGATGGATATGTAATTTGGACAATAAGAGATGAGTCAATCCGTGTTAACCCGGTAAATCTGTGTTTCAAGTCATGAGATCAGATAACCCAATAGAAAAAAAACCGCAAAACCATTTAAAAAAAACAATACTAGTGTTGAATGATAAAATCAGAAAAAAAAAATAACTAAAAAAAATATGTTAATTCTCGTTAACTTTTCAAATTCATGACCTGAATCATTAGACCAAAAGCACTATATATGAAAAAATCATGAAACTCAATCCCCAGCAAATCAAATGTTAAGAAATGAAACCGATAAAAAAATGCAATCACACAAAAAGGATCCAAATCTATTTTTGTAGTTTAATTAAACAAAAATTGTTTCAAAAAGAACAAAATTATTAAACTAAATGGAGTTCATCACTCAACTTATGTCTTATATAATTAAATAAAAAAAGAGTCTAAAAAAATAATAAAATACATTGGCGTCCATGAACTAGATCGCGAGTCTGATGAATTAGGCCATGAAATCAAAATCAATTCAATATGTTGTCGTCTAAATATTTTTAAGAAATTATGTCGTCATTGGATTTTGTTTTTTTTTACTTCAAAATTATTTTGCTTTGAATAGACATTCTCTTTTTTTAAGAAAGAAATTGGCGGGTTAGGTCGTGAAACTGAGGTGAACATTTTTTTATTTCAAAAAAAATTGTTGATACAAATCAAGTTAGGTTCAAATTTTGCTTTAAAATGCCTACTTACCCGTTTTGCGACGTTGGAAATATTTGTCAAAACATGTATTGGGTTGAGTTAAAATTTTACAGGGAGATACTATACACATGAAACTATTTTTTGATACAATTTCATGTCAATCAGAGTTCGACAAATACTGGTCAAATTTGTTGTTCTTGTTTTGGTAAATTGTTTAATTGTTATTTTAAGTCACATTTTTGTCTGGTAGTCCTGTCCAAGGTTCAAGGTAAATCTTCATTTATGAGGAAGTCTCTACCTTACCGGGTTAAATCCTAATTATTCGAAGCTCTAAATTTTAGCATCATATTTTTTTTGTATCTTTAATATCTGAGGGTATACTCTATAATATAGTTTTATACCTCCAAATATTAAATTCTACAGTTAAATCCTAACGCCTCAGATATTAATTAAACAAAATAGTTATTGAAAGATTTTTGATATTTTAGCCAAACCCTAATGAATAATTATAAACTTGCTACGATATCTATTTTTGCATTTTAAAAACATGAGAAAGATGCAAAAAAAAATTTAATGACAAATATGCTTGGAAAACCCTTAAGATTCAGCCGTATGCATGAAAATAAAACATTTTTTTATTTATGTTTTTTTTTAAGAGGAAATTTATTTATTTGAATTTTTAAGTTCTTTTTAAGAAAATTTTTATAGAAAATCAGGTATTTTTAATACCAAGTTCGTATCTCATAGTGTAAGTCTATAGCACAATATTATGTAAAATTATTGGAAAAACATGCGAGGGACCCACAAATATTTTTTAAAACACCCTTTGAAAAGTTTGAAATTTTTCTCTTTTTTTTAAAAGTTTGGGCAAGACCAGGCCCAACCATCTGAGCTAGGCAGAAACAGGTTCAGCCCACCTTGCATCTGCTAGCAAAAGCATACAGATGAGAGGGGGGAGGAGATGAAGAAGCTCACATGACGTAGAGGTTGCGGTTGTTGTCACTGGTTTGGCATGAGGACAATGGAAATACTAGTGGCTAACGATAGAGGCTGGAGGTGTTGGTGGTTGGGTTGTTGTAGTGCAGGAAGAAGAAGTTTACGGTAGAAAGAGAGAAACTTATAATGGTCGTCCTTATCGTCGGTAAGGAGATGGGTTTGCAAAGTTGTTGAGTCATCGTCGATCATGGCCTAGGGGGAAGGTTATGGTGGTTGAAGAAGCCGAAGTTGTGGCAGTGAAGGAGAAAAGATTAAGGTTGGCAACTAGAAAAAAATTAAGGAGACTGATCATTTGTCAACATTGGACCTGAATTTCTTCCATTTCAGGGCATGAAATCCACCCCTATTTTTAAAGGGTGGAAGAACGATATTTTATCTTTATTGGTGTCAAATCTTGGCCCTTGATTCAGTCATGAAGGATCCCAACCGTTAGCTTAAAGTGACTATCATGAATTGTCGGATTTGGCAGTTGAAGCCTCTCTAAGTTGACCTTTTTGGGCCGGCGCTATTGTCATTATGGTGTCAATCGATTAGAAAGGACCATATTGAGGTGTGGTTAAATGTCAAGCCATAATTTTTGTGTAAGTTTTGTCGAATTTGATGGAGAGATGAAGCATTAAATGCTCATGTAAAGTAGCTCCTCGGTAGTCTTTTCAGGTAAAAAACAAAGAAGAAGATGAATAGTAACCAAAACGGCGTCGTTTTGGTAAAGTTCAATTTAGTCATTCAACTTGTGATTTCTCTCAATTACACCCCTGATTGGCTTCAAACTTTTAATGTTATGCAATTTATCCATGTATTTCGGTGTCTTTTTATTTTGGTCCTTGCTCTTAGATTTATGTAATTTAACCCTTAATTGACCATTAAACTTTCAATTCTCTTCAATTTCACCCCTGATTTCATTCATTTTTTTTCTTAGATTTCGGCTCCTTTTTTAAAATAGTTCTTCACTGTGAATTTGTTTAATTTAGCCCTTAATTGACTGTAAAACTTTGATTTTCTTGCGATCTTACTCCTAATTTGAACTAATTGACTTTGTAAAAATTAAATTTGGTCCTCTAAAATTTCAATCTTCTCAATTAAGTCAAAATTGGGCTCTCAAACTTAATTTTTCACCAATTAAGTCACTGACAAAATTAATTTGACCCATTTAAAGTATAATTAAGTCGTCGCACCTAATTAGATTCTTTAATTAGACCCAAATTAATTCTTAAACACAATTCAACTTTTAATTTGGCTCATGATTCAATTAAATTCGGCTATTAAAAATCTAATTTTATTCTTCGACTTAATTGTTATGCACATTCATCCAATAATTATTTAATTTGACGTAGAATATACATTGTCTCTTCAGTCTTAAATACAACAGGGTATAATTATGCTCTAAATTTATCCAAGGTTTTAGCTTGATTTTATGTGTGTGTGTGTGTGTGTGTGTGTGTGTGGAATCCTCCTCGACTTGCTTTTACCACATTACTGGTCTTTTTGCTATTGTTATTTATTTTTTTATTTTTTTATAAGGAAGGAAAAAAGGTAAAATTTAGGGAATAACCTAAAAATAGGTTATGACACTTGTACAAAACAAGATATGTAATTTTATTATAGATAGTGGAAGTTGTGTTAATATAGTAAGTATAGCTCTCATTAGTAAACTAAACTTGTGTATTAATAAGCATCATAGACCTTGTAGATTGCAATGGTTGGATGATTATGGTGAGGTGAAAGTGATTATGTAGGTCTTATTTATGTGTAACATGGTTCCAATACATGCAAGTCACATCTTGTTGGGGAGACCATGATAGTTGGATAAAAGGCAACACGTGATGGGATTAGAAATAGGTATATTATTATAAAATATAATAAAACCATCACTTTTGTACCTTTTACACCCAAACAGGTGTATGAGATGATTAAATAAACCTAAAAAAGGAACATTATAACATGAGTAGAGAAAATCAAAGTGAGAAACAACAAGAAAAAAAACCATCAAATTCAACCACAACCCAAAAACACTTCTTCCACTACCTAAAACCATTCGACCAAGAACCTAAACCATTCAACCACTTCTAAAACAAACCCAAATCAAGCCAAGAATGGAGGTAGAACCCAATGAGTGAAAAAAGTAAGTGGGCGAAGTATGAATTATGTGGAAAAACTAAAGAAACAACCTAATTTTTATGCAAAAGAGGATGAGGTTAAATATGTATATTATTCAAACCATCTGATAATTCTACTTATTTATTAGGAAGTTTATTTTAAAAGTGTAAAATTTGACTCTTTTATTCCTAGTGTTTGTATTTCTTTGTTGTAGGATTTTGCTGGTGTGTTTCATGATGAGATTTTTAGTGGCTTGTCACCAATAAGAGGCATCAAACATCATATTGATCTTGTACTTGGTGCATCAATTTCTGATCACCCAACCTATCGAAGTAATCTTAAGGAAACAAAAGAGCTTTAAAAATAAGTAAAAGAGTTGATTTCATATAGGAATTCTTTTGAGATGGATGGAAGGCCTGTAACTCTTTTCCCTTTGGAACCTGATCAAATATATGATGAACAACTAAAATTAAAAAAAAATGGAAGATGGTTAAAATGAGAGCTTGTATTTATTAGAGAGACCTTTTTTGCTAACAAAGTTCTTCTAAGCTTTGATGATGATGTTATTTTTTAGCTTAATACTGATTTTTTTTCTTAGCAGGATAATCTTCATGTTATAGATTTGAGGACAAATTCTTTTGAGGATGGAGGAGATGATTCAAACCAAGTTAGGTCTGAATTTTGCCTTAAAAGGTCTGCTAACCAATTTTACAAGATTTGGTGTATCTCTCAAACCGTATATTAAATCGAGTTGAAATTTTACAGGGAGATACTATATACATGAAACTATATCTTGGTATAATTTTAAGTCAATCAGAGTTTGGAAACATACTATTTAAACTAGTCAAATTTGTTATTACTATTTTGGCAGATCCATCAATGAAATGTTCTTTCATGGCTATTTTTGGCCCTTAATCCAGACCTGCAATGAGTTAATATTGGATAATAAAGTGAGATTAAATTATGCTTATTTAGGCCCTAAACTTGTGCATAGGTTTGGGCTGTAAGGGTTTCTAATGTGGTTTGGATTCATTGAAAAATTTGAGTCATTTCTTTCCTAGGATATATGTGGCAGCTAGGGGCTTTGAAAATACTTTAGCTTCAGTTGTCTTTTATTTCTTTTGGTTATCTTTAAGTTTCAATAGCTTAGCTTTTTATTCTTAATTTATGCTTTTGGGATTGATTAATTAGTCAAGGTCGAAGGCTTGTTTGGCCTTAATAAATTTATTAGTTTCAGTTATGGTCCAAGGTTTGTTTAGATCCATATTTTATGGTGTATTAGTATAGGTTTTGGGCCGGTTTTGTAAGCTGGCCAATTTAGCCCACAAAGGTAAATCCATGGGGTTTTTATTTTAAATTGTATAAATATTCTTTGTAAGAACAAAGTATTCAGACTTGATAATGTCATTGCTACTAAATTTATTCAACTTTTGAGAGAGAGATCCTCGCATTCTTTGGTTCTCTACTGAACTAAATTGACTTATCAAAGATTCATTGGTTTCTTGGCGTCTTCCTTATAATTCTCATTCATGAAATAGTATTTGTAAGATGAGGGTTCTTATTCCAATAGTGTTGGTGTCTTGAGACAAGTTTCCACTGTGGCACACTCTTATTAAATATGTTTTGGCTTTCTTGGATTCGTTGTCAATCTTATTATGGGTTGCGTGACCATATGATCACAAGGTTCGCATCACTTGTCTTTCTAAAAACAAAGCATATTAAAACTTATCTTACACATAAAGTATTATTAGCTATCTGACTCATGCTTTGCTGTTTGTAAGATATTTTTTTCCAACAAAAAAATAAATATACAGGCTTTTCTGACATGTTTTTTTAACATAAAAAAACCTAAGTGTAAATTTAAAAGCTTATGCATGCTTCTAATTAAATAAATCAAGAACCATTTGTGTTAATAAATGTCATTAACGATAACTAAAGATGAAATTTTAAAAAAAAATTGAGAGACAGATGTAGATTAAGATATTTGACCTCAGGCCATTTACCCGATTGTGTTTCATGACTAGGTTTATCGAAATTAATTTTTTTAATCATATGATTTTAGAAATAGACACACACATAAAATTGATTGAATAAAATCAAAGAGGAAAAAATATTGTGTAAGGGTGCACATATTATAAATATTATCTAAAAAAATATTTTTAATTTTTAAAATAATGTCCATTTATATAAAACATAAAAAAAATTAGAGATAGATGAATTATAATAATCTCTTCAAAAACTAAATACATACAAAATAACTTAAATAACAACTACTAATTAAAAAATACTAAATAGAGAAAATAAATAATTTGAGAAAAGAAGTATTGATTTAAATATAAAGGAAAAAATACATATTAAAAAGGTATTTAAAAAAAAAAGGAAAGAGGCCAGACGCTACTATGCCTAACAAGCAAGTCCACCACGCCTAACATATTTAGAAAGGGCCAGTGCGTGAGTCTCTTATTTTTCTTAACTACTCATCCACCTTGATTTTATTTTGAAAAAAAAAAATAAAGTTAGACTACCCGTTTTCTATTGAGGCAACCCACATGTCGTCATCTTTTCCTAGATAGTGGCTAGAAAATCAGGAATGATGGTTTATTAACTGGAAACATTCTAGACACCTTGATAAAACACCGACGGTCTTGAAAATTCATATAAAAAACCTGAAATAAAAAATCTTTCCAAGTTTAAATATAGTTTTTATATAATTTAAAGGTGAAAAAAATCTAAATGGAACTTTCTTCACCAAATGGACCTCGTTAACATCAGGATTAACCATTTTGGCTACTGAAATCAATGTCAATATTGATTTTCTCTTTCTACCGTCAAAATCAGGTGATTATCTCTCTCATTTTTAACCCATTTTTCAAATTAGAAACTTAAAAATGAGAAAAATAAAATTTTAGACTAGAATTGACTTTATTTTGAAATTTTTGAAATTGAAGAAATACAATATTCATAATTTAGAAAATACGAGTACTACAATAAATATTTCTCTCCAAGTTACAAAAAAAGCAACTCATTTCTTTTATTTTTTTTCTTTGATCCCCTACCTTTTAATCCCACATTTTTCTAATAAATTAACCTATAATTTAATTTTAGAAGAACAAAATACAAAAAAAATAAAACAAAAAAACCACTATAAATAATAAGTTCATAGTATTTTGTTTGATGTTCAACGTTTTGCACCGTGAATTCCCCCCGCAAATTTAAAAGTTTCTTATAATAATTAATCATATTTTTATTTTCGTCTTTTTATTTAATTAAATTCAATCCCAATCCCAAAAAAAAAATCCATAAAAGCCCAAGCACCCGAACCCAACCCATGAGCCCATTAATACTTCACTTCTTCTCTGACTTCACAAGCAAGTCACAAATACTTCGCTGTCTTTGAAAACAAATCCCCAACTTGCTTCGATTTCATTTCAAGTTTTCTTCTCCTTCTTTGAATTATCTGAAAAAAATGGAATCACACGAGGAAAGTGAGATCAATGGCCCTCATTCCATGGGTACCACCATCATCGGCGTCACTTATAACGGTGGTGTCGTCCTCGGTGCCGATTCTCGCACCAGCACAGGTAAAATTCAAAACTTTCTCATTTCCCTCAAAAACCCAAAAAAAAAAAAGCTGTTGATAGTTTTACTGTTTTTATCTTGGGTTTTTGTAGGAATTTATGTTGCAAATCGAGCATCTGATAAAATCACTCAGCTAACTGATAATGTCTACTTATGCCGTTCTGGATCTGTATGTGGCTTTCTCTCTTTCTGTTAATTAAATTTCTTATTTTTTTGTTAATTTTTATTTTGAGCTGATTTTGTTTTGATAGGCAGCGGATTCTCAAACTGTGTCTGATTATGTGAGATATTTTCTTCATCAGCACACGTAAGGGTGTTCTCTTAGTTGCGTTAATGAATAATGTTTTCCTTTTCTGTCTGTAAAGTTTAGATTTTTTGGATGATTAGCTGGAGATTGATTTGGGATCTTATGGGTTTTGTGTGTAGGATACAATTGGGGCAACCGGCGACAGTTAAGGTTGCTGCTAACCTTGTTAGGCTGTTGTCTTACAGTAACAAGGTTGGTTTGATTTCAATCCTTGCTCGTTAGTGAATTTGTATGTAAAGATGATGTTGGGTGTCGTAACTGTGGAATGGTTCTGGTTTGTTTTGATACATTTTTGTTTTGGATATTTTGGCAGAATATGTTGCAAACTGGAATGATTATCGGGGGTTGGGATAAGTATGAAGGAGGTAAAATTTATGGAGTGCCTCTTGGAGGAACACTTTTGGAGCTGCCGTTTACTATTGGAGGTGTGTGAAGTGAACTTGTTGACCTTTTTGTCTACTAACTATAATCCATATTTTTCGTTTTTGCGATCCTTGTTGAAATGTTAGTTGTTTGCTCATGCACTTGTTTATTCTTAACTCACAGGCAACAACATTAATAGATTGTTACTATTATTTTCGCTACTTGTATAATTACTAAAGGCAGCGGCATGAGTCTTTGGTGGATTTCTCTTTTGCACCCATCTTGTCAGTTGCTAATAGCATCACCTCACTTGTACCTGCCTTCTTTGCAAGTCTTGGCGGAAGTGTGACCTGCCCTGAGAAACTTGTCAATCCCTTATAACTTCATTTGCTGGCAGTAATAATTTGTACGTGCCATGGTGTCATAACCCTTTAGATTTTAGAAAGTTACTTAAGAAATGTAATTTTGTGGCTTTTTTATGATATTCAATTTTTACACACTGAATCTGGTGTGTTTGGGGATGAATGATGATGATAGGTTATTCTTCTTTTTTTTCATCAGAAGGTGGTTGCTGCTGATAACTCATATTCACGAGTTAAGATTGAATAAATCACCATTATCTGATATATTGTAGGGGAATAAACTACCAATGTCTGCAGGAGTTGGACTTATTTTGTAAAATTTGACTGATCTGTCATCATCCTACGTGGGATGGGCAATTAATTGCATCGGCTGATTAATTTTTTTTATCTGCTCATGGCATACAGGTTCAGGATCCACTTACTTGTATGGTTTCTTTGATCAAGCATGGAAGGAAGGGATGACCCAAGAAGAAGCTGAGGTATGTAGTTTAACCTGTATATTTTTTAAATATGTAAACAGAATAAACTTTTATGGTCTGGAACTGCTGTCTTGACTCATGGAAACCCATTTCTTTTTGGTCATGTCAATGGTCACAATTTTCAAATAGCTGTTCAATAACACTCAATGTTTCTCTAAAGCATGTATTCTCTGGTTTTGTTGTGGATTCTTGAACTTTCCTTTTTCCCCGAGATTCATATAGAATTCCCCCTTGGTGGATAGACCATGGTATTTGCTTCCCATCCTAGATTTTTGGATAATAGAAACATGTTCTCATCTCAGTGTGATTCTTCCCGAGGCTCATGGAAAACCTATTTAGGTGGCTAAGAAGTTGCCTTTGGTGGCTTTTCTCTCCCAAAACTTCTTTTTTTGTTTTTTTGCCACCTTCGCTGTGCCAAGACCTGCATTTTTATTGATTTCTTGTTGAGAGTATTTGTTGTAATTATTATGCCATTCATTGCCTTTGGATTTATACACTTGATGATTTTCTCGCAGCAATTAGTGGTGAAAGCAGTCTCTCTTGCTATTGCTCGTGATGGTGCAAGTGGTGGTGTTGTTCGGACTGTCACTGTGAGTTGCGTCCTCTCTGTTTTTTTCTCTTTCCAACTGCCTGTCCATCAAATTAGTACAGACACTCGTATTACTTTAGCAAGTAGGGCTTGGTTGGGATAAATTATTTATTCTGCAAATTTTATGGCAATCAAATGCTCCATGTTACACAGATAAACTCAGAAGGCGTGACAAGAAAGTACTACCCTGAGGACAAGCTCCCCCGATGGCATGAGGAGCTGGAGCCACAGAAATCATTGTTGGACATATTGTCATCATCCAGTCCTGAGCCAATGGTTTCTTGAGAAAATGCCTCGTCATGCTGGGCATCGATTGTCTTAAGAAAATGATGTCAGGCACTTATTATCAAAAGAAAATGCCCCATGATGTCATGAAGTGAATGTTGTTAGAATACCAATGTATGCTAGGAAACATTTTCCAGTGTAAAGACTATTTTTCTGATTTTGATCATCTTTTTTGTCTTGCTGTGTCTTCCATTTGTTTTTATTGAAGGATAACCATTCCATAAGCAAAGTCCATAAAGAATGGCAGATGCCAAATGTTCCATGTTATTACTTACATTATGGTCAGTGTAATTCAGATTATTTTCGACATTAGATAAAATGCGATATGAGAGAGAAGAGACTTTCACCATAGAACCTTGTAACATTTGAAAATCAGAGGCAAGTCGATTGAGAAACTGATGAAATCTACACATTTATACTCGGAATCTGGCATACAAATTTATGATTTTTCTTTCTACAACACGTTCCAGTGGGAGTATTCTCGACTGCTGGAAACACAAGTAGCCTAAAGGACACGCACCAAAGTGGATTCTTCACCGAGCTGAACAGATCAACTTTGGACCAGAAAGGGATTGATGGTTCGGGTGCTAAAACCTCTATTTTCCTGCTTCTGACCTTGTTTTTCTAATGTACAGCTAGGCTAAAAGGAAAAACAGAGCACTAACTGGCCTAGAACAGCTTCGCAATTTTACCTGCTCATTGCAGGTGCCTGGAAAAATTCAGCAGGCAGACAACTGAAAAACTTAGTCAAGACGGAGTGATAGGAAAACTATTAACAGAATCCTCAAATAATATAAGGTCTCCGCGTGGAAGAAGAATTGTTAGCATCTTTGTAGGCTACTTTATGCATTGACATTATCAGAACTACTGCAGGCTTGATTAGGAAGGACAGAGTTCCCAAAATCTCCATCCAAGCTCATCTGTTGAACTTCTTGAGGAGACAGGATCTTGATGCAGCGGACACAGTTCACGAACTCTCTGGACACCCAAACAAAAGAATTTGAGAAGGGCAAATTATAAATACTATTTGCAGCTTGAAGCTATTTCAGAATATAAGTGGCACATTCAAAATATACATAGCAGTTTAGGTGAGTCAATAATTCGAATGAGTAGATTCTAGAAATTATAAAATTTCAGCAGCAATGCAGATAGCTTAATCTATAACTCAAGATCCTCCTCAACACAGAAAAGAGAAACAATTGCTATCTTAGACAAAAGAAGCATGTCACTTCATCAGAAATTTACTTGAACTGCACTGATTGTTTTTGTTTCATATAGTAAAGTCTTTCATGAAAGATAATACCATGACATAACATGAAAATAAAATAGAAATTAGAAGAGTTAAAGGGCTTACTCCCAAGGGTCATCCCCTACTAGCAGGACATCATCATCAAGATCCCTGTAGACAAGTTTCCAGCCTATCCTTTGTTGATCTTCGAACTGTCCCTCTATACCAAACCTACGAGCCAGATCTTGCTTAAGCTCAGCATAACCTGAATACCGGGCTATGTCAATTGACCTTCCCACAGCTCCACGTTTGTACACCTTTTCAGTAAAACATTGACCAACTTATAATTACGAGGCCAAGCAGAAGAAATTACAGGAAAAAAAGGATATGAAAATATAAACAAGGAAAATATTGTGAGTGTGGGCATGTGCATGAATGCATGCATATAAGAATTAGCATTGTATAGATAAACAACAAACCTTTGTATATGTTCGCATTCGCTGAAACTGTTGCTGTGGAGGAGCCCATGCACCTCTGTTCAAGCAGCTATTGTCATTGATTGCTGAGTTGATTGAATTGAATGGCATATCTGGAACTCCAAATGACTGGGAAACCATAGAGGATGAAAGATCCTGTTGAGGATCTTTGGAGTTTTCACAACTTGTAAGCATGCCTGCCGAAGAAAAATTATTTGAGAAGTCCTTCCCCAGCCCCACCATGCCCTTTGTGAATAAATTGTCAGAACTCACTGGCATCGCAAGTTGGCTATCAATGTTCGTCCCACATGGAATATTATTCCTCAGATCTGCCTGGAGTTCACCATCATGGATTGTGTCTCTCAACAACATTGGTTGTGGATTATAAGACAGTGAATTGTTATTCTGCTGCAAATGGACATCATTTTGAGAAAGGCAAATTGATGTTGTAGATGATGACGTGTCCAAATAATCTGTCTGAGCAGCTACCCCATTTAGGTATGTTTGCGGAGTAAAAAATCCAGGGCTTTGATTCTTGGAGATGTTCAACGACGGCTTAACCTCAGATTTCTGCAGCAGATCTTTAACTAAATTACCGTTAGAGGACACAGTTTCCAAAGCGCTAGGATTCAAGAGTGTGGCAGCAGACTGAGCCATGTCCTCCCCCATTGCTGTGCTTCGGTGGGCCCGACTGTTGATCATTGGTTGAACAATGTTCGGACAATTGTTTGTGGAAGGTGAAGTAGAACAAGAAGGAACATCATCAGTAATCCCAGACAGTCCCTGTCCCGCAGCTGCAGTCAATATACTGCTACCAGCTGTGGAGAGCTGATTGGCCATTGAGCTCGGCGGAAGCCCCATATGACCTGCCATTTCAGACAATGGCAGGATGCCAGTCTGCTGTTGTTGAAGTTTTGGCTGCTGAGGCGGATGTGAGAATCGAACATTGTTTTGGTTGTTATTCTTAGTCAACTGTTGTGGAATGGTATTTGGCTGAGGGAGAGAGGTGGGTGCAGTTTGAGGGATTTCCAACATTTGGCTGGGTGCCATAGACCTAGAAAAACTCTGAGATGCATCCAGGAGCTGTCTTTGTGAATCTTGAAGCTGTCCAAGTTGACCAGCCTGCTGCATTGCAGATTGCTGTGCTAAAAGTGATTGCTGTTGCTGCTGAAGCTTCTGCAAAAGTTGAAGCTGAATGTGATTGTCTGAAATTTGCATATGTTGGTTTACATGATCAGACAACTGGGATTGCATTAGGCTTTGCTGTTGGTTCTGACCCATAATATGTTTCTGTTGATTCTGCTGCTGCTGGTGGTGCAAGGTTTGAGGAAGGTTTCTAAGAAGCTGATGACTTTGTATACATGGCTGTTGCTGAAGAATGTTATTGGTCTGGGCAAGAGTTTGAGGCTGCAGAAGTTGGGCTTGAACTTGACTTGAGGGTAGAGTTTGAGCCATTAAATTTTGCCTTGATTGTTGAGTGATGTCACCCATCTGTTGCTGTGGCTGCATGATGGAACCCAGTGGGATCAGTGAGGACTGTAGCTTTGGAAGCTGATCAAGCTGTTGTGCTTGCTGAGGCAGCCTTTGGGCATTGAACTGTACGTTGTTTGGCTGAGGCATTTGAGGTGATGACAAGCCTAACTGACGGGAAAGATCAGCTCCAGGAAGATTCTGCAGAACAGATCCTGACAAGGATTGCATGTAGTTGGGTTGCATTGAGTTGGCCAGGGAAGGGTTTTGCTGCATGTTCATCCACTGGACTAAGCTTAGGCCAGGGAGAGCCTGGGGATCTTTCATGCAGAACTCATCACCAAGCCAAGGCATAGTCCTCTTGAATAAGCTATCTAAATCAGAGGAATCATCATCTGCAAAAGTAAAGATCAGAGGTGAGTCAGATTTACTCTAAAAGAAACACCAAAACTTTGAAAGCCTAATTTGTGGTCAAGCTTGAAAGTGTACTTTGGCATTAGTAAATTTCATGAAAAGAGTGAGAAGCATCTTCAAGATTTTAATCATCATATTAGCAGATTTGGTACCAACAGACCACATGCAGAAACCCTGATAGTCAAACTTTGACACAGAAAAGACAAAAAGGTAGATTATATCCTATCAAAACCTACCCCACAGCAGTACTGTCTTGTCAATTTGATAGTATAAACCAGATGATGCCATCCACTATTACACAAGACAACTAAGAGGAAGGACAGGTTAACGGAAAGGGATAGCAAACAGAACACATGAATCAATCAAGATGCCTAGCAAAAGGGTACCCTAACCAAAATTCCTGAGTGACATGTACACAAAGAACCCATGTGATAAACTTATAACCGAAATGACTAGCAGAGTATACCATACAATGTTAAGGTTCAAAATTTCCTTTTAATGAAAGAAGCTGATAAAAAATTATCTTGTACCTGGCATTCCTGGTTGCCTTGGACGCTTAGATCTAAAGAATGGAGGAGGACATATAAAAAACGGAGCAGTCACTGGTTCAATCTCCCATATTGAGACTCGATTGCGTCTTTCACCAGCAGTTGATTCATCCCAACCAACCTATGAAAGAGTATGGAGTGTTTAAACGGTAATGCACTTATCATGTAAATTGGGCATGATTGGAATCATAAAAGGATGTCACAATTTCTACCTGCAAATTACGCCATTGTGAATTTTTCCATCTTACAGGATCAAGATCACTGATACCTGTAATGGTGCCCATATACCTGCAGTAGAGATTCAATTTCTTTAACTTTCTAATTGGTGAAGAAAATTGAGTTTATCGTGTTATAAGAACACCAGGCAAAGAATCTAGGTACTAATCAGCTCAACTAAAACTCTTTTCAGAGTCAAATTAATCCGATGACAGACTCCTTCCCAACAACATGCCCTCAGGTCTCAATAGAATTCCATTTCAAGTTCACAATTCTTGAAATCAATAGTATTCAAATGACATTCAAGAAGTGCCAAAAGACCAAATGTACCTTCTTGTTCCTGACTCTTCAGTTTCAAACATCATGCGAAAGCGCATTCCAAGGGATATTTGGTTGCTGTACACTGCCTTGTAATACTTGGCTAAAGGGATAACAAATTCTGATGGACTTGCCCTGCACAAAATTTGCATCTGGTGTCAATTAATCCAACACACACAACCTAATCAATATGAGTAAGGAATTTTTAAAAAAAAAGCACCCTACAGAGAAAAATATAAGTAATTAACCTGGGATTGTAGAACACAGTAAAGGGGCTATTGTTTGCTGCTGCATGGGCTGCAGCAGCTAGGATCCCAATATGCATGCTATCACTTGACAATACTGATGATGATAAGTTGGTAGGTTGCCTGTTAGCCCTTCTGATGCCCAATAGAAGCTGCTGCTTTTCATCTCTAATCACATATAATAAGCATCATTAGGTTGATTAAAAGGGCATGTTTATAGTAAGAAAATGACCTGAACTTGAAATGCATGTATACAAGATTTAAGATACCTAAGAATATGAGAATCGAATTTCAGTAAAATAAGTCCTTTTGACACATAAATTCATGGAATCAGAATTCACTAATTCTTACCTAATAAATAAAACTGAGTCACCGGCAAAAAGCCTCTTTCCACTGACAAATAGGCTCCATCCAGTTGTAAGCAAATGACGCTTTGGTTGTCCTGGATTTAGAGAAAACAGGAACTTACATAAGATAACAACAAATTTGGTAACAAGCAATTACTGATTGTAAGTATAAGAACCATTGGTTATCAACTAATTAGTTTTCATGGGTGCTGCAAAATTAACATACCACGATAGATATGCCGGAAAGTCCAAACATTATCATGCAAATCCCTGGCTACAAGTTCTTGAGCAGGTGGTTGCAAGGAGAAATTCTATACAAGGGAAAGGGAAAAGATTAAATAATGCTATTAGGATTAACATGGACACTACTGTTTTAGGACTAACAGAGAACAGCTTACAAGTGGTGGGAAGATTTTCTCAGCTGCGCGACGAGGAACAGAGAAACCTCCATGAGTGCTCGTATCACTTGCTGTTAATGTTTTACAGAAAAACTCTGTCTGTGGTTTATTTGACTTCAGTGCAAGATCTGACCTCAATAATGCATCCTTGTCAAACTGCAAAAGGATTGACAAGGTTGCTGCTAGATTCAGTAGGAGTTAGCAACTAAAAACATGCTAAAGTCATTCTATTAATTTTCTGGCAATTGCATAGGGATCGGTTATTGCCAGTTGATTTCTAGTTGCTTTTCTTAGTCCAAACACTGAAAGCAAGTATACTTTTTTTAGTTACTATGAATCAAGTTCTTACGGAAGAAACAGGTTGAAGGGTCATCTGAGCATAAACTTCATCTGTTTCTGGGTCCGCCTACAAAATCAAACAAAAGAACTAAAATAATTGAGTGACCAAATAAAGAAATTTTGTGATGTTAGACATGAAGGCCAGAAAGGTTAGCTATTTTACATGTAAGGTGACATTGTGAAGGAGACAAAGTAGCTTCGACGGAAGATTTGGGTAGTTTGGGATTTGAGCATCTACATCCTTTTTCATGGATGCTGCAACCTGAAAACAGTAATTTTACTCTCAAGTAAGAACATGAACTGACTTCTGAAGGAGGGGAAAAAAAACAGTATAAAATTCCATCCACAATAATCATGAAACTAATTTATAACTGAAAATATTTTTCATGTTACACCTACTGGTTCTGTCACCTTGTTCAGTCGAAACAGAAAACTTGCACAAGCCTCAAAAAATTGTCAATATTTGTCAGGCTTTAAAGGACATGATCATGGTTAAAAATTTGCATTACAAGTAAATTGACATGCAAATACACAATGACCTGTGAGACTCTTGATGATTAACTGTAACATTAAGAGAAATTTCAGTTAACATAAATTACAGAGTCAAAGAAGTCAAAACCTCAAGATCCTATTTTTTTGTTATTTTTGATCAACTAACATCACAGTTTTCTATTAAAAGAAAACTCACGTGGACCATGAGTTGACTTTATAAACACAAGCCAGATGATACGATGCATTGATGGTTTTTAGTACTCAAAAGCAGCACATGACAGCAAGATCATACATACCCAGAGAATATTTCTATTATTACTCAAAGCCGCATTAAATCAAGTTTAACACAATCTGAATCAAGGCAAAAAGGGTAGCTTCAACTTGCCACCTAAAATAGTACCCTCAAAAGTAAATCCCAAATCTTGATCTACTTTTCCTTTCCTTATAATCTACCTATTTATTACACCCAACCAACCAGTTTAGGTAAAATTATAAAACTTAGCACACACTAGATCAAAATCCTAACACACCATTTACCACAAATAATTAGCCGATAAATCCCAATAAAAGAAGGGTGCAGGCTGGTGGGACACATTTTTGGCACAAAATAGCAACAGACACGAACCTGTTCACTATGCCCTTGGGGGAAGTAGACCACATGAGTTCCGGCCGCCGGCAAGTTCACTAGTGGTCCTGCACATGCTTGCCATAACTCGGGGTTTATGCTCTTCTTCTCTGCCCCTGCATCATCAACACGTGTCTCGCACTCGTTAGTCGATAAATTCCCCTTCAAAATCCTCATTTCTTTTCCTCTTTGTTTGTTTCCCGGGAAAACAAACCAAGCCCAGAAAAGGAAAAGGAAACGGACTTGCAAATCAATCTTGTTTTTAAGCAAAGAAGGAAAAACCACATAAACAAATAGATAAATAAATACACAGAAAAAAGATTCCAAAAATATAGAGACAAACCGGCGCTTAGAGAGACATGTAATAAAGACAAAACTAAAACAAAACAACCTTAATGGGTAGTTATTTACACATAAATCTCTTAACATTTTTATCAATGCTTTACGCTCATCTCCTTTAAATCTATTGCTAACAACAAATAAATAAAGACAAAGTAGTAGCATAAATTAAGAGATGACCAAACCTTCACCGTTGGTAGCTGTGGAGGTTGTGGCGGTTCCTCCGGCACCGGTTGCCGGTGACTTCATTGGTTTCTTTATGGAAACTCAAAAAGAAAAACAAAGTCTTTTTTTATCCAAAACAAGAAAGTTCCTCACTTTCTCATAATTTTAAGCTTTCTTAAGATCGAAAGGTGAGCTTCAAAGAAACTCAGTGAGAAAATTATAAACGCAAGCAGATTTTTTAGCTTAGATCAGCTCAATAAACAAGAAAGAACCAAACTTCTGAAGAAATGAAATAAAGGGGTGGACTTTGAAGTGAAAAAAATATTATGGGATTAGTTTGATAGGAAGGGAGTGGGTTTTCCCGGCGAGAAATTCCGGCAAGATCGCCGGAGATATGGTGAAGAGACAACAAAAAAAGCAATAAAAAACGAAGAAATAGGTTTTTATGGGATAGAGAGTTTCTGCTGAGTTTTTCAGAGACCAAGTGTTGAAGCTTTGCCCCCTTTCTTCCCCTACATTACCCAGACAAATTTCCTCTCTTTTCCTCTGCTTTCCTCCCTCTGCTTTTGCCTTGCTTTCTTACACTTCTCGTTCTCTCTCTTGGTCTATTTTTTCTTTCTTTCTCTCTCTAGAGTATTTTATATGTATTACTAAAAAAAAGATTTTATCTCTCTCTATCTCTCTCTCTCTGTCCTTGAAAATGGCACTGACTTCTCACAACTAAGCAACCACCTCCGGCCCTACAGAAGTAGAGTCCACATGTAGGTTGAGTAGGGTTAATGTGTAGGATTATGTACTTCATTTCTCAACTCAACCATAGTTAATCTTCTTACATTAGTATCATCGTATTTTCACATTGTCTTGTCATAAATGGTACTTTGGATAAGATATTAGGTTATAAAACCACTACATCGGTGACGTGCACGATACCGTGGGCGGGGCTAAATTCTTTTAACTTAAAAAAAATTAAGAGGATAATAATATTTTTACAGAAATAAAAAAAAGTTATAGACCGATTAAGTATTTGTTTGGAATTGTGGTTTTGGTTATTTTTTAAAATGTTTTTTATATTAAAATATATTAAAATGATTTTTTTTATTTTTTAAAAATTATTTTTTATATCAACACATCAAAACGATCTAAAATATATAAAAAAATTAATTTTTAGCAAAAAAAATTGAATTTTTGTGGAACGTAGTTTGCACCGCGTTTCTAAACGGTGCTTAAATTTTAATTGATTTAATAATATAATAAAAAAATAATATAAGAACAAAAAAATTAAATTTTTTTTAGCTTTGGGCTACCGATTGAAACTTGTAATTTAAACATGAGATATGTTTAAATTACATGTTTATCGTGTGTCTTAGATCATGATAATTTAATAGAAGAAGAAATTGACGACAAATAAAAATAAAAGTAAAAAAATTAAGAGACAAATATGAATTAAGATATTTGACATCGCAATACTGGTTATTTTTACCCAGTTATGTTTAATGAGTTTGTTTATTAAAATTAATTTGTAATAGAAATCAATACACGTAAAATTTATTGAATAAAATAAAAGAAAAAAATATTATGCAGAGCTGCACATGTTAAAAATATTATAAAAATAAATTTAATTTATACAAAATATATAAAAGAACTACAAATGAATCATATTAACCTCTTCAAAAAATTAAACACACACACTATAATTAAAAAACAATCAATATTAAAAAAAACTAAATAAGCAAAAAATAAGTAGATATTAATTAAAATATAAACTTAAAAAAGGATATAAAAAGATATTACTTAAAAAAATCAAATTAAAAAAAAAAAAAGAGAATGAGATCAAGTGTTGCTGTCTTAGTAAGCCAAGCTAGGAGCTGCTAGATCGAGTAAGCCAGACCAAGCGTCTAGCCCATCAAGAAATGGCCCGCATGTGGGCCTGCAGGGTTAGGCCCATGTGCGTAAACCTTTAATTTATTTATTTTTTTAAGTTAATGGCCCCCAGATTATTTCAAAAAAAATAAAAGATTTGTCGTCTAGATTCTCTAGATTTCAACCATTGTGATGCTTGGAAAAAAGAGATTCATGTTTTCTCACCAAAAAACTCATTTTTAACTCTAAACACTCAAGAAAAACACTTTATAAACTTTGTTAAACCAATTCATGGCCTATAAAACGCACCTTAAAATTTGAAATTAAAAATCTTTATGAGCTCAAATTTGTTTTTTTAACACTTTAAGGGTAAAAAAAACACCTAATTCAAACTCCCTATTATATAAAACTATTTGATATAAAAATCGATCACTTTAATAGTTGGAATCGTTGCTAGCGATAATTTTCTCTTTTTGTACTGAAATCCGACAAGTCCCTCTATCCTCTCACCAAAAACAGATTGAGAAATGAGGAAAGTGAAGTTTGATACCAGAACTATAATTTTGAAAACTAAAGGGATAGGTCACGCAAGATCTATAAAGTATAGGTGATTAAAATGAATTTTTCAGATAAATTTCACATGCACCATCTATTTTTCACACATTCATTACTTCAATCCTTTTCTTTCAATTTAGCCCTCCCTCCTAAAAGATATAATTGGATGCTGATTAGAGGTTAAAATGATTTAATTGTATAAAGTAAAAGCTCAGGGATTAAAATAAAAATTAAAAAATTATTATTCTAATACACGGTAATGGTAGACAATTAATGCACGGTAGAAGTGGTTTAATATATAATGAATATTCGGATTAACCCCTTTTTTTTTTTTATCCGGACAAGAAGTTTAATGCTAAACACTATAGAATATTAAGATTAGAGTGAAAAATTCAACAACACGTCGTGAGAAGTGTCTCGAAGTTGTTAATTATTTGAATGACGATCCATGGGGGCTTTTTTCTAGTCCCGGAAACAAGGGATGTTTTAATAACAGATATATTAGCTATTTATCTGTAAATTAGCAATGATCCAAGGGCTAAAATTGGGACAGCAATTTACTAGCACAAGCCCTTAATATTATTATTATTATTATGTTTTTTCAATCGTCGGCTTGGCTTGGCTAATTTGTAAGTATTAGTTGATTTAGCTGACTAGGTCATTTCATTTTAGACCTAAAGCTAACTTCCTAGAAAATGTTTATTAAAAAAATATATAGAAAACATGACAGAGACTTTGTTTTAGCTATAGAAAATGTCTAAAAAAAAATTATACATCCCAAGACTTTGTGAAGAAAGGAGTGATAAGTGATCAACCAACCCCACTACAGGCAGAGAAAAACACACACAAGTGATTTCTTTATAGGCCATTTGTTTTGACCATCACTATCACCCCTCCACTATGAACATATTTGTTGCACGGGGCCAATACCTATTTTTTCTGAGTTTGGCATTACTTTTTTTCCTTGTCGTATCTTTTTTTTATTATTATTAATATAGATATTTAGATCAGCTTGCGCGTATCTCAACTAATTCTATGGACCCTAAAGTTAACGACCATGTAAGTTTTCAGTAACTATTATATTAGCAACCATATGATTCGAACCTGAGATCACAGGAGGAGCAAACCTCTTAGTTCCAAACTCTTACCACTGAACCACCTACTAGATGGTTCCTTGTTGTATTTTTAATATTTACAGCTCTACATTGATTTTTTTTATTTAATAAATTTTATGTGTGTATTGATTTATATTAATAATTTGTTTTAATAAATAAATTTATTAAATATAATCAGATAAATAATTCGTGTTATAATATTAAATATCTTAAATTATATTTATCTCATGATCAAGGATACGCGATAGACATATATAATATAAATATATCTCATTTTCACTAATTCACTTGTCGAATTCAATAGAGATGGCCATATTATCAGAATGAAATCAACGTAATGGAATGAGTTTTCTGATTCAGAAAACTTATTTAAAAAAAAATAGTTTAAACTTTGGACCTAATATTTTAAATATTTTTCTAAATGCAATGAATTATTGTCTGGGGTATATATTTAAAATTGTTTTTGGCAAAAATTAATCACATATATCGTCAAATGTCAAGTGAAAATAATGTTATTTAACCCTAATTTTCACCAATCAAAACAAATGCAATAAGTTTGATGATCCACGACTCAATTTTAAAATAAATGCTATAAATACATGAACGATTGAAGATTTATAAAGGAGTGGTGTTATTTAAATATCAACTTTGAATTAATCTACTAAATACTATTAATTAATTAAATATGGAAATTTAGAGACAAATAAAATATTTTATCACTGGCAAATGATATAATTAAAAGTTTGTCTATCCTAGTAGAGTGGACAATGATTTTATAGGTCAAGCCCAATTATTTTAGAGTCTAAATATATTTTTACATTTTATTTTTTTTAATATAAAAAATATGGCTTACGAATGAATTTATAATCCTTAATATTAAAATAAACAAATTATATTTTTTAAATATAGGTCAAGTTTTTGTTAATTTAATAAACTTATTATCAAATCAAACAATGCATGCAAAATTAAAAATATTTTTTTCTTGAATTTTGATATTTTAAAAAAAGATAAATCATGTCGTGTATTATTATTATTAGCATAATATGTGTGATTAAGTGCTTTTTTTCTTCAACATTACGAATAGATTTGTGGATAATTATGTATTAGCGTACTATATGTATATATTTTTTAAAAATAATTTGCTCTTTAATACTAAGTTAGATGAAATTTGTATGTTTTTTCTTATTGCAATTTTTATATAATTTTTTCAAATTTATTGTTCTCGTATATTTTTCATACAAGTGAGTAAAAATTATCAATTCATGATTTTGTTTTTTATTTTAATTGAAACTTTGTGTCAATAGGTTCATCTTTAAGAGATGAATTCAATGAAAGTGGTTTTTTTCTTTACACATGTAAAAAATTAGATCAAGATACTAAAATTGTATTTTGATTCAGTTTGATTTTAGATTTTTAAAATTAATAAAAGATATTTTAGGATTGAAAATGTTTTTATTAGGTTTTTAGGATATTCTCGTGATATTGTTTTTTGTGAAAACAAGTTGAAATATATATTTTTTTTTTCAATCATAGACTCATAGGTGGTGACCGGAAAAATGCTTAAATAGACAACAAGTTATATTCCACAGCAAATGACGTGTCATCCGATAAAATAGAAAAAAAAAACATCAGAGTCTGGCTTAAAAAAGAATTAAACCAAGTCCGCGGACCTAGTTTCTTTTTAATTTTTATTATTTATTAATTTAATTTTTTACTAATACCATCTCTCCTTTATAAATTATCTAGTTTAGTTTTTTCAAAATTAATAATTAATTTTTTGAATTGTTTTTATAATTTCATAACAATTCAAAAAGATTATTATAATCCATCTTTAATTTTCTTCTCTTAAATTTTAGATTGATAAATTATATTTGAATGATGCATGTATAAAAAGGAAAATTATATGTATTTAGCTATAAAAATAACTTTAAAATAAAAATATTTGTTGAAATAAAATATTTGTATGTACATATTACCTAGAAAAAAACATTAGCTTCTTGTTTTAGATTTTAATTAGCTTCAACTACTTTTTTTATTTGTTAATTAACATATCTTTCAATTTGTTTTATTAGGTGTAGACATCAGTTTTTTTTCAAGTAAAAATTCCATGTCGTCGTATTTTACATTTGAAATTAAGTTGGAATCCTATCCGTGGTGTAACATGAGTGCCCTTTGCTAGTTTTTTTTTTTTTTTTTTTTTTTTTTTTTTTTTGTAAAATGTTATCAGCACAAATGGATTTTTTTTCTCATGTCATTTTACACATTATCAGGTAAAATCTGCTACAAGCTCATGTAATTCGGAAATCAAGAGAAGCAATCAATAACCCAAGAGAATTACCATAAGTTTACCACTGATTTATGAAATGATTAATGATCCATCCTTAGAAGGCTATGTTTACTTGCTAGAAAATAATTTATTTTTGAAAAATATTATTCATGAGAAATGAATTGTTTTCTGATTTTTGACAATATCATTGAAATTGAGTTGAAAAATAACTTTATAATATTGTTTTTTCAAGGTTTTTTTTAATAATAATCAAATTTGAATTAAAAATTTGAAAGATGATGAAATTAAAAAAAAAACTTAATTTCATAAATTCTTTTGAATAAAATAAATAATAAAAAATAGTGACCACCAATACAAAATTAAAAGTTGATGAAATTGAAAAAGAAGATCCAATTTCATAAATTATTTCAAATAAAATAAATTGCAATTAAAAGAATATAGACGAATCTGATAGATAAAAAATTTTAATTAAAAAAAATAATAAGAGAAAAATAAAAAACAATCAAAAAATTGAGAATGAAAGTTGATATAAAAATCAAATCAAATTAAATTATAAGGGATAAAATTAAATAAATAAATAAATAAAGATTCTAAATAAAATATATAGCAATAAAAAAATTGATGATCAAATTTGATATAATTAATAAATAACAACAAATTTGATATAATCAAATAATAACAACAACTTCAAAAATAAAAGGAAAATACTTTTCTGGAAATTAAGCTAAATTTTACTTTAACTGAAAAGTATTTTCTATTAACAAATTTTTTTATTGGTAAACAAATATGAAAAAGTTTATAAAGTAGTTTATAGTAAACCACTTTTTATGAAACAAACGCTCCTTATAGTGTTTGGTAATACGGTAGTGTTTTTTATTTTAAAAACATCAAATTAATAATTTGTTCAATGTTTTTCAATAATTTTAAAGTAATGGCCTTAAAAATAAAAAAATATATTGATTTTTTTCTAAACTCAAAAAAAAAAACACAGTTCATCATGAAGTTTTATCTCATTTACTATCATGAAAAATTTCAAAAATACAATATAATCAACTAATAGCAAAGAAGAAATAAATGGTCTTAGACAGCATAATTATTACCACACACGCACGCACACATTAATTAAAAAGTCAAGGCAGGGAAAATGGCCATTAAATTCTCGAAGGGGAAATTTGAAGCAGGTTTACCTGACCAACCGCACATGCTTATTACCGTACGGCCACTCTCTTTTAAGGCAATAATAATGATTAAAGGCCTCATTAAGTGGAGATTAAGAAAACATTAATTGCTTATATACAAATCTTCCCTAATAACTACTCGCTAATGTGGCAGACAAGGTCGGCGTCTGGGACCCACATTGCATATGCGATGTTGACACCACTGTTTTGCTGAGCATTCTTTTATTTCCGAGCTTTGCCATTCTGCCATGCTCTCTTTGTCAAATGTCAAAACAACCCTACATCTTTGTAGTTTTGCTAATTATCCTCTTATTATCAAAGTTCTCTTTGTCAATGCCCTACATAATATAATCTTTTAAATTATAAATTTAATCTACTTTGTCATTAATCTCCACCTCTAATTATCCTCTAAGAGTTAATAAGAGTCTTGATTACAATATTGATTTTTTTATTATTATCAATTATCATTCTTGAGTTTGAATAAAGCCCACATCTCACGAGAATAACTTGATTTTTTTTAAATAACATAATTTTATAAAAAAATTAGGAGAATAACACGTGTTAGAAAAGCACCGGGGAAATAACAAAGTTTGTGTACAATTGTTATTCTCAATATTAATTTTGCACACAACTGCTATTCTCGGTAAAGGTTGTTTAATCAAAACCAAAATGCATGTTTTGTGCAAATTAATTAACCTGAACAAAATCAACCTAAAAATTTATGAAGATCTAATAGTAAAAAGATGAGATTCAAGATCCAATGGTCAAGAAAGAGAGAGAAGATAAGCTGATGTGGTGGGAGAGAAAATGAGGAAAGAAAAAGAAAGAAAGAAAAAAATAGGTCTCTGGATGCACATCAAAACTCCATTTTTATACACCCAGTACGGTTAGAAATATCTCGAATAAACGATTTCACTACACCGTGGAAGACCAAACAAGGTCGTAATTAGTCAGGGGTTTTGTTCGTGATTAATTTACAGTTAAGCATGACTTTATTTGATAGTAAGCCAGGATGCAGTTATAGTTATCTCGTCTAAATTTTTCCAACAATACCGAATGTGTCAAAAATGAAGCCCTAATGTGTCCTTGATGACCCGCTCTTTATTTCATTTCTTGTTTTTTTTAGCCATATTAACTTATCTCATCTTTTTTTTTTTTGCTATTGGATCTTAAATCCTATATTTTAACCATTAAATTTTTAGATTGATTCTTATTCAAATTAATTAATTTACATGAGACATGATTTTGACTAAATAATCACTATTAGAAATAACAGTTATATAAAAAATTGATATTAAAAATAACATTTATATATAAACCGTGTTATTTTCCAAATACCTTTTCAACTTATATCATTCTCCAAAAACTTTTAACAAAATGCGTTAGAATGGTAAAAAACCCAGTATCCTCCAAGATTTATGCATGAGATAAAATGGAGAATGAAAAGGTTTTCGGCGTGGTTTTAACAAATAAGAGGGTTAAAGTGCAAAAACAATAAAATCTAGGGAATTATTCGCACTTGTTTAATTATCTATCCATTTATTCATGTATCAGTATCACTATAAAAAATGAAACACCTGTGGGTCCCACACGCCGTGTTTCCTGTGGTGCTGTGCGGTGGGCCCCCCAGCTTTGACTATCAAAAAGCCATGCGCTTAAATTAAAAGCCGACGCTTGACGTGGCATGATCAACGATCATTATTCCTCAGTTCTTGATCCAGGGGTTCTCAACCGCTGATTACTCTGCGGCTAGCCCATGTCAACCCCGTCGGTCCTGATAGGTGGTATATACTGTGCACCTTTCTAACTTAAGGTGGAACCCGAATCATGATGGGGGGGAGATGTGCTGTGATGATCGTCAATCATGACCGTATAATCTGATGAGTAATAAATTAGTCCAACACTGGACAATCCCTCTTTCAGGATCCTCAGCTGTTCCAGGTTGGCTATCTTTTCCTTTCTATTTTTCCACCATGGGTTGGCCGATGATTGGTGTGGTGTCCATGAAACCACATCATTAATAATGTCCAAATTTTTTTAACGGTGACTCCAACAGATTTTTTTCCCTTTAAATTTCCGATATTATTCTTTTAATAAATAAATTATACAAATCCTATATTTTTAATATGATATGTTTCAAAGAATAATTTTATTCAAGAAATCTAGAATGTAAAGAGTGATGGTATCATAAGATAAAGAAGAATAGGGATTAATAACGCGTTTAGTAATGAGATAATTATTGTTTTTTAAAATAATATTTTTTTATTTTTTAAAATTTATTTTTCACATTAACATATTAAACCCATCTAAAATATATAAAAAAATAAATTTAAAATTAAAAAATTATTATTTTTTAAATTCTTTAAAAAAAAAAAAACCAAGATAAAAATAATAAAATGCCTTTCCTCTCCTCGCTAGTGGTGCGCCTCTGCCATGTGATTAAAAGTATTAATTTGGTAATTAAAAAGGCTAGTAGGTGAGAATAGTGTCGTTTAGAGCCAAAAACACGGCAGGTTTAACGGAAACTGTGATTCCCGATGTTACATCAAGCAGCGTGCGCATTCGCTCACCACCATCTTAGATGCTTACACGTTTCATACCACTTTCTCCCTCCTAATTTTCTTAAAGCCCGTTTTCGTTAAATTAGGAAGATTTGACATGCCCATGGAGTACGGACATGGGAGATTGCTTCTTCTTTTTTTTTTCTTTTAAAAAAAAACAAATAGGGAGAAAATAAAAGTTATAAGAGAACAAGTCATATGCAGACAACTAGCTGTAGTTAAGTTTAACTGAAATTAGATTCCTTTTTTTTTCCTGAGAAATTATCGAGTTGGTACCTTTTTTTATAATAAAAAAATAAATAAAATATAGGTTTCTATTTTTTAGTATTCTTTTACCAAAATATAGGTTTTTATTTTTCATTGAGAAATTTGGTGCGCCCACACCTAACTTTTTGAGTTTAAAATATATATCAAGATATATGCTAATAACTGAAATATTTTTTTTTTAGTATTAAGTCGAACCTCAAATAATCTTTTTTAAGATCAAAATAAATGGAAAAGAAAAAAGAGTTAATTCAGGCTAACTTAAATGAATTGTTTTTAAATTTTTTATGATTGGTGCGTATAATACATGCGCTGATAAGTACAATACTAGTTGCTTTTTTATAACACGTGTGACCACTTTGATCCAAAAACACCTTGTACAAATTCTTTTCGTCAGGAGATTTCTAACGATACTAAAATTGTTACCATTGAAACTCTGGTGTGACCTTGATGTGCATATCCTTCTCTTTCTTGCTTGCCAACTTCTCCTGCTTTATTGCTTTTTTGTCCTCGTTTTGTACTGTCATTTTCTTCTTAGCCCCTGCTTCTTCTTCTGTTTGGGCTGTAGGGCAAACAAACTATTCTTTCAGGCGTAGTATCACTGATTGCCCTCGAAGAAAATAAACATCAAAAGAGAAGCCTAGTTTTTTTTAAAAGGAAATGCTATTTTTTTTTCCCTTTCTTTTTACATCACAGGGAAAATCTCAGGAAAAGCAAGAAGCATAAGAAAAGGGAGATAAGCTAGGAATCTAGACCTCGCGTTTGAAATGACGGGGAAATGGGGCATTTTCTCAGGTCCAAATTCTGATATGATGTTAAGGCACAAGAAAGTAAATGGGAATTGACACCAATCCCATCTTTGATCATATGTGCACATATATCTTTTAACTTTGTCGTAAGCTTCTTTATATATAATTGAGTTGGTCCATGATGTTATTGTCAACTACCATATATTTAATTTCAAATTTTATAATCATGGCTAGTGCAACACATGGTTGTATACGGCGCATGCCCAATAACAACTACTTCTTCTGTCAAACCTCTACAATTCTTTCAATTGGGTATTTTAGGGTTCTTTGTATTTAAAACTAGTTCATGCCTGCCTGTTTGAATTTTAAAATTCATGCTATTTAAATTTGACACAAATAATCTCTATATATCATGATTAAGGTTCACATGCAGGCAGGCGTCGCCTGCTCTTTAAAATTCATGTTATTTAAAGAGAATTTATTTAAATAATTAGATTCTTTGTAACTGTAAAAGAATCATCTCAACCCAAAAATTTAAGTTGTTAGATGAGGTCTCAGGATATAATTTATATTATTTTCTAACACACCCCTTTAAGTAAAAACCATGTGGGCTTGAAACTTGTACAGACCCACATTACTTGTGCTTAATTTTTATCAAATAAATAAGGATGATGAAATTCAAACTCGTGATCGCTTGGTTATCAAGACTCTGATACCATATCAAAGAATCATTTCAACCCAAAAGCTTAAGCTGTTAGATGAGATTCTAGAATATAATTTATATTATTCTCTAACAATAACAACAACATGGTTTAGGTGGGCTATCAGTGTTTATTTACAAATTAATTTAATTTCAATAGATCCATAATATATCTATTTAGAATATTTGAATGCTAGGTGGTATATATTTGGATGCGCGCGCACACACACTTGTTAAGTATAAAAGTTGAGTGCATATTACTTGTTTGTCTACAAATTTATTCTATTTAATTTCCTTTCCATTTGGGATTTTTAAGCGACGTATGTGTGTGTCAAATGAGTTGTGCGAGTTAGCTTTTATAGGTGCAAATGGGAATCGATCGAAGACTAATTCCCACCTGGAGTACAGAATAATAAGCATCCTTTATCTGTATAATTCATCTAGATTGGTGGCCCGAGATTAAATATGGGGATAGCGTCTAGAATTTTTCTAGTATAAAAAAATATCAAGCGATTGTAGTGTTTTTTTAAAAAGCAAGAGGAATTAAAAACTTTAATCTCGGTTAATTAATAATATGATAAAAAAAATAACAACAATAAATAAATTGAATTAAACAAAAAATATCAATAATTAATTAACTTAAAAAATGAACACTTAAATGAAAACGTGATAATTCCATAAAAATTTTTTTAGAAATTTGTTTCCATAAAAATTATTAACTTTTTAGAAATTTGTTTCCATAAATTTTTTTTTTTATATAAAAAAACTATTTTGTATCCAACAAATGGTAAACTCAAAACCTCTCCATTTCTCTATCACTTGTGCTATTCTTTGTGTTTTTTTTGCCCCTTGCTGTCTAAATATCGAAACTGATGTATATTCTAATTAATTAACAATTCACCTTATACATATACTAGATTAATCGTGGCCATAGAGGTAGAGTATACAACACCTCATTAATTTGTATGGGCAGCTAATTAAGTTCATGCATGTGCTACAGATGATTTGTACAAGCTGAGTATTAATATTCTTTTCTCGTTTATTTTTGAACAAAGCATGCCCATAAGAAGGACTAGGTTAGATTAATAGAATTCAAAGTTATATATATATATGTATATAGCACGACTGCATGTCCTCTGCAAAAACAGAAGATCACCTACTTATTTTCTCTGTGCCCTAGGAGGAAAACATCGTGTTCAAGTGGTTCCATAAATGAAGCCCTTCAAACAATGTTTGTCTGTTTTTTTGTTTCTATGTGGGTGTGGTCATCTTTAATTCCTTTCTCTCCTTCTCTGTCTTTTTTCTTTTCTTTTCTTTTCTTGAACATATATCATTCTTCAAGTCGATGTTTTTTCAGGAATATACATGCTGCTGGGTGCTGGTAATCTCAGACGCTGCAGAATGACACGGTCTAGGGCTCTCCTTCAACGTACGTGGGTAAAGAACAAAGACATAATAATGATTTTTGTTGCTATTTTTAGCACAATAATCTTTTTGTTACACAGGTTTTTACAGCAGGGGGACCTCGTATATTGATGTCTCTTAGAAGATAGTACGTACAAATTTTTGGAAAATTATTCACAACATGTGGGATCAATTGACAAGTAATACAGGAGCACTCCTCGGTGATTCCAAGAAAGCATGGCCATGGTCTGGTTGTTAGTTCGATGTCATATTTGTGGATATCAAGCATGCAAGATGGCAAAAATTTGGCCAATATATAGGACTCCATTTTTGTTTCTTTTATGTCTTGCAATAATTAAATTTACCTTTTAAAAATAGTGATCAATGCCCGTGTTATGCTGCCAACAAGATTAAAAAAATTTCACATATAAAAAAAATAATATTCCAATTAAATTTTTTTAATAGCTTCATTAAACTTAATTTAATAGGTCGAAGCCAAAAATTCTGTTAAATTTTTTTATTTATATTTATTAATTTTCTAACAGTATTAGAAAGCTCGACATATATAGAAAGGAAACTGAACAAGACTACTCCTATATACTATGAGTAAAAATCCCGTCACAAAAAATAAAGTTTAATTTGTACTTCACATAAACCAGAATGCTTATGATACAGATTCTTATGCAACAATCTTTTTATTTCTTCTTCATGTTAAACAAATCAAAAACAGATAATTTTTTATTATCTGATTTAAGAATTGAATTTTTTAAGAAATATACACTTGAAGTTCATATGATAATCTCTCGTAGACATGCATGGAGAGGTCTGGTTCACTAATTTAGCCTGGTGGTGCGAGGATAAGAGCATTGAATGCAAAACACTTGCCGACTTGATAGGTTTGTTTCTTCTTCAGAATTTGATCCCACAAGCCAGCTACCGCCATTGATATAGGTCTAGGAAGTCAAGTCCTTTATGTAGTCTAGGCCTTTTCTATCCAACCCTCCTCTATCTTTTGGACCACACATGATAAAAAATTGAAAGGGATGCTGCTGCTAGAGATGCCTTCTTCAGACGCAATACTGTAGGGTCTCTAAATCGTTGGATTATTACATGGTAAATTGGTATCATGCAGCCTGTGATAAATAACGACAGACGCAGGAAAGCATGCCTAGACCCCATTTCTATTAAAGACTATTTTTTGGTCCTCCTCCTACGTACTCCCTCAAGCCCATCAGTTTTTAATGCACGTCCATCGATCACATGGAAGGTTCAGTGTTGTGGCTGCGAGGCTGCTTGGAACTGTGTAGATGTGTAGAAATGGTGTGTTTTTTTTGAATCATTTTGATTTTATAATATTAAAAATAATCTTTTAAAAAATAATAATATTATTTTAATATATTTTAAATAAAAAATATTTTAAAAATAATCATAACTATCCTACACGCATTACAAGCATGACGAAGATAGAGTTGTGAAAAGAGAGAGTTTGATGTATGGTGGGAAAAGGGAATGATTGTGTAATCTGTTGAATCATGATGATAATCACTATTGATCATGTTCAAAAGGTAGCAAGGTTGTTCTTATCTTTGAAAAGCATCAATCAAGTCCAAAGCTGCTGCCTTTTACCAGCTCTATCCTATAATACTGTCACTTTTAAAGCAGATTCTTAGGTATGGACCAATTTCTGATGGCAACAATTTGAAAAATAAAAACCCAGATGCCATGGCTACTCCAAGATATGCACAAGCACAAAGTCACGGTTGGGAGATATAAAAAGTGATCGGTCCTGTGACTGCGAGTGATTTGCTAATACGATGATGGTGACAAAATGAATATCTATGAATTTCTTTGACCTAATGCTGTTTTTTCTTCGAACATGGGAATTCTATAGTGTATTATGTATGAAAAATCGCCTATAGTTTACTCAATTTTATATTTTAGGATACTGTGATTCATTTAGATTTAGTTTAGATTCTATTGAGAGAAAATTTTAATTTTGAAGAGAGAAAAGTCATAAATCCAATATAGAAGGTTTAGGGTGTGTTTGGTTGTTTTTATGATATAATATATGGTGCTATTTGAGTCATTTCAATAACTTTGAAATATTTCGATGATGTTTTTTATAAATTTTTTTAAAATAGAGATAAAATATAAAATTGAGTAAACTTTTTCTTTAAAATTAAATATAAAGTAAATATAAGTGCCTGAATTGTTATAGCCATGGAAATCGATGTCCAGAAGCTGATGCATGCCAATCAATTAGTCCATAAACAACCAAAAAGATGTTTAGGACCCCAAAAAATATACCTCAAATGTATGGCTGAAGCAATCTTGTATCAATCCTTCCAATCTACCTCTTGGAGTGCCCTGTAAGGGGACATTGTGCTTCAATTCTCCCAGAGACGAAGCTTGCTTGTTCATATCCACATTTAGAGGAGGGCTTGCCATTTCAGAAGCCAGGGAAATATCCATCAACACCTGTGCCTCTGCTGTGGGTGAAATGGATGGCAGCATGTTGGATTTCTTTCGCACCATATCACTATATGGCGGGACCTTTCTCCTTCCTGTTAACATGTATCTGTCAAATTTGGGTCCCATATGTTTCCAAGAGACTAGACTAGAGATTGATATCAGGTCAGTATGGGTTTGCTGATGCACTGTGCTTGATCCAGATGGAGTCGCAGAATTTAGACGAAGAGCCTATGATAGTCAATGAACACTCCTGTCTTTTGTAACTAAGAAGCTGAATTTCCTAACGAGCTTATCATGGTTAGCCCAGGAAGAAAAATCTGTTCCTGTAAATGGTCCAACAGCCTGACGAGCTTGATATTACAGAGCTTCCAGTTATGGATTTATGGTTTGGCCATAAGAACCTACAAAAGATTTCCAGTTAGGTTCATGCTTCATTGAACACTCCTGTCTTTTGTAACTAAAAAGCTGAATTTCCTAACGAGCTTATCATGGTTAGCCCAGGAAGAAAAATCTGTTCCTGTAAATGGTCCAACAGCCTGACGAGCTTGATATTACAGAGCTTCCAGTTATGGATTTATGGTTTGGCCATAAGAACCTACAAAAGATTTCCAGTTAGGTTCATGCTTCATTGAACACTACTGTCTTTTGTAACTAAAAAGCTGGATTTCCTAATGAACTTATCATGGTTAGCCCAGGGAAGAAACTACCTGATAAATAATCACGAAGCTATACCTGTTTGTGCTGTATCATGGCCTTTTCATATGCTTGTAGCAGAACAAATCCTCGATCTAGCTGCTAGATGAGTAGCGTTGGCTTAGCAGGGAAGGCACATGGGGCTGGGCTCAAGGTTTTGTGGCATGCTAGCTGAACTAGCTTGTTCCATGGATCAATGAGTTGTTACCATGTCATAACAAGATAATCAATCAGAAATGGTCTCAATATCTATGATAATAAACTTACAAGATATGTCATGAGATGATCAAATAAAAAAATTTCCACAGAGAAATATATTTATAAAATTATGCACTTTTAATTAACGAGTATAAAATGTCATGAGTAAACACTAATCTAACATATCTTTGTAACTGAGTCTCATCTTCTTATGATTTAAGAGTTTATCTTTCAAGTTATTAGTAGTCGGGATGCTAACAGTCCAGTTTTGTTTGGTTTGGGCTAAAAAATTCAACTAAACTGAGAGTTATAATTTCGTGAGAATATAACCTGGAATGAATCCAAAACTAGTTCAAATGAAATTGGTTCGGTTTGATTGTTTTCTAGCATTAAAAATTGAGAGACCTAATACCAATTAAATAGGTTTTTTTTAATGGATATATATTAAATTGAGCTTTAACAATTACTTAATGAGTTTACTTATTTATACTCTTGGTTTATTCGGTTTGATTCAGTTTATTCAGTTTTAGTTTTTTAAAATTAGAATTGAACCGAACTGATTTTTTAAAAAGATTTCTAATTAGTTTAATTATTATTTCTTTACTGTTTGATTTTTTTGGTTATATTATTCTCAATTTTCTTAATTTTTCAGTTTTTTTCTCATCATTACCTACGTATGTCCCCCCTTCAAGTTCTTGTCGTGCACTGTAAAAAAATTTCAATGCAAAAAAGTTGAATGTGTGAGTGTTTATATGTTTTTTGGACAAACAAATATAATCACAAATAAAAATATTTATACATGTATTTAATTAAATAAATGAAAAATCATTTAAGATAATAAATGCAAAGAAAAACTCATTAATAATAATTGAAGATTAGATTAATTGAGAGATAGATGTGTATCTTGAATTTGATCGTGTTTAATAATTTTATTTCTTGAATTATTATTTTTATTAAATCAGACAATAAAAAAAATACACAAAAGAAAGCGAGTTATATTAACCTTTTTTGAATGAAAAAAAAAAGCTCAAGCATAGTTAATGTGTTCTCTAAGAGAATTTTTTAATATAAATTCAAAATTTGACACATATTGAACTATTTTTTTTATAAAAAATATTAAAATGATAATATATTGGATTATACACCAACCGGATGCGTGAGACTTTTTTTTATATATCAAACAATAAATTTTTTTTTTTTCAAAAAAAGAAGAAATAGGAATGGTGTGAGACTGAAATAAAAAAATAACGTTATTTTTTCAAAAGTTCGATAATAAAAGGAGGGTTTTTTTTTTTCAAGTGAGACCTTTAAAAAATAAGGGATGAAATGATATTTTTTTTTTAGTTAAAGGGGTTAAAAGTACATTAAAAAAAACCTGCAAGCTAGGTGCGCAGGACTATCCAAGTGCTTGGCTCATGTGCCTGGTCTATGAAAAGTAGAGGTTAGCAAAAAACTGAAAGATCGATTAAATCGAGAAAATCAAACCGAAAAAAAAACCAATTAAATCGATTAAATTTTTGAAAAAACCAGCCGGTTCGATTTTGGTTTTATAAGCAAAAAACCAAACCGAACCGAAACCGGAAAAAACCAAGCCAAACCGGAAAAACCAAGCCAAGCCGGTTTGAACCGGTTTTGGTCCTAAAAAAACCGAATTGAAACCGGTCGGTTTGAACCGGTTTCAGTTTTTTTTAAAAAAAAAAATTCGGTTTGGTTACTATTTTTTGATAAAAATCAAACCGAACCAAAAATAATCACCCATAATGAAAAGAGACATGGTCCACACACTAGGCTTTTTTTTCCAATATCAAATGGCACATGATATGTCATCCATTCTCTTTATTTATTCATCCATTCTCTTTATTTATTTTTAATATTAAAATAAATAACGTTGTCTGTTAACCCAGTTTCCAGCAACCTTGTGGTCAATGGAAAATCAAACCTTAGGTTTTGTTTTACCCAAAAATATGATTTTGAACCTAGTTTGACCTAAAATATTTAGAAAATACCATAAACATCTTCACACACACACATATATATAACCTCAAATAACCTGAAACCCAACCCAAAAACTCATAAACCAATTTAAAACTAAAAAATATATATAACCTCAAATAACTTGAAACTCAACCCAAAAACTCATAAACCAATTTAAAACTAAAAAACTTCTTGAACTCGGACTCACGGGCTCAGATTTACCATCTTAGATAAAGACAAGTTAATGGACAAGGAACACATAAGCTAAACCTTCATAATTGAATGATACTTATTATCATTAAAATCAATATTTTTCATTTTTCATTGTTAGAATCAATGTCAATCAAAACTTTATCTCTTTTTCACCATGATTCAATCATTCTCTCTCTTTTTTTTTTAAATTAAAGACCGAGAAATAAAAAAATTAAAATTTTAGATTAAAATTGAACTTTCTAAATATTAAGAGACCAAAAGTTTATAATTTAAAAAGCATGATTAAAGTAAACCTTTTGACCCAATTTCAAAGATGCCATCTATTTTCTTTGCCTTTTTTCACTCCAGTCCATTTTTCCTTTCCTCAACAAATTTGATGCAATTGACATTTACAAAAGTTTGATGACCAAATATATATATAAAAGAAAATCACACAGTGAGTCCACGGTGAAATGGAAAAGGAAGCACGGTGTTTTTTTTCCACATGATTTAGAGCTTGTTATAATATAATAATAAACATGCCTGCAAGATAGAAATGGAGATACAAACAATAACCAGTCAAACTAAAAACTCCATGAACAGTCAAGAATATATGATTCTAATTTCTAAGGGTGAAAGAAACCCAGAAATCCTCTAATATGCACAAAGTAAAACAACAATGCATCCTCCCGGACCCATTTTACTGCCTTGTTTGTGTTGGTTCATCAGAACCCTGTGGTCGAAAAACATAAAAAGTATTGCAAGACAAAACATGACAGCAAAACACGAACTGTAACATCCGGTCATCAAAAAGGATATGGAACAAGCCTCACAAATCAGAACCACTGTTTCTAGATTGATCAAGCTCTTCAACTTTCGCTCCATCCTGATTACATACTGGATTGGCAGTCCTGTAATCCTGTTTTGATTGTGTCCCGGCTTTCTTCTTTACTGGTCGATCAAAAGAAGGAGAACCAGGCCTGCCAAGCTGGAGTTCTGTAAAATCACCTGGACCAGACCATGTAAAACAAGGATACTGTCAGTAGTAGACTTTCACATCAGTAATGCTATCTTTAATTCAAAAGAAAATCCCAAGCAGGTTGAGTCAGCATTGTGGCCAAAAGGTTAATCCAGTTGGGCGACAGGTTCTCAAATATTTTTTCCCAGGGCCGCCCATTAATCAATCAGAAGTTTAAGTTGTAACCAACCCAACCCTTGAAGAATTCATTTCAGGTTGTCTAAACTCATGGACATGGGGGCATCAAATAGAAAACACTAAGTGTTTATTAATTTGTGGTATGGATTCTACCTTCAGAAAATAGTAGAAGAAACTAAATTAGTTTGTAAGAGTTTCTCTACAGTGTTATTAACATAGGCTGGATTAGTTTATCTCACCGAATCAACAATCCACTCGAGGCAGTTCTCATATTCCAGAACCACACAAAAACCAGATGATCTAAATGCAGAATCAATCCAGCCTGAATAGGGTTGAGGGAGTTCATGGGTTGACCACAAAATACACTCATGCCCACATGAAGAGGCAAGAGTGCATTCCCTTGTTGTAATGAAGCCACATATTGTACAGATATTGAACGGATGAGTTCCAGTTTTCACCTCACAAGCAAAGTAAAACTCAAACTACGATGTAATCAACCTTGCAATTATTTGACCCAGATTCTAGAATCCATTAGAAAAGTAAGAAAAGAATGGCAGTCGAGGATTCTTTGGAATGCAAAAGCACACAGGTATCTGTATGGTCTGGCCCTCACAAAATTTAAATAACTGGATATCTGTTTCATGTTAGAACTGGCAAAAGCTTTACACAGAAAAATCAATTAAAATATCCTGACCAACACAGTAAAATGAGAAATTTCCAAATATGCAACTTTTGAATCCTACAGCAAACGTGCAGAAATTTATAGAGAACTAGAGGGAAAAGGCAAATTTCATTTGAATTGCCTCATATGCTTTGGTCATGCAGGTGTGAAGCTGTGAAGACAAAAGTTACTCAAGTCTGAATACAGAACTGCATTCCTTCAGATCTATGGCTATGAGTCAAAAGTTAAAATTGATGGAAGTTTGAATCGTTGAAATAGAAAGCTAATCCAGTTCACCAAATATTCTTTTCACTGCATGTTAGCAAGTAAAGCAAACCGGTCTTTTCTACATACCTTCACCGGGTTGAAGATGTCTAGTATAATCACATGAAGCTGATATACTTGGACGCCTTTTTCTCACATAGTTTTCCTGCAGAGGCTTTGGGATTTGAAATGAAAACTGTGAGAGAGTTACACCATATGTCATATACTCTGGATGTTCAATTAAGTACCTGCAAAATCAAGGGATTTAACACCTAAAACAAGGATCACCCACAAGATTATCTAGCATCACATACATGTAGAGATTAGTTAAAATGTGATAAACAAGGGGCATGGGCTAGGCAATATAGGAATGTTCAAGTAAGATGAGTGAACTTACTTTTGGACTTCCACCATTGAGCGAAGTCTCTTGCCTGATGGTGATTGATAGTACCTGAAAAATTGGAAAGGGGAATCACAAGGTATATACTGAAGAAACCATGATGGTAGCAACCACGAGTTTCCAGATTGGGACCGCTAGAGATCTTGATGCAGACATGTACATATTCAAAAATGGGAAAACTGATTAAGAGGACAATGCAAAGTGAGTAAAACTACATTACATCTGATAGAAGACAGGAGGAAGAGTAGCCAAATGACATTACAAACTTAGTTGTCAGCATCAATTAAGACTTTAACCATTAGAAGAATACATAATACTCAAATACAGTTGAAGAGGAGTTGCTTGTGCTCTTAGAAAACATGGAAGGTTTTAAGGTTCTTGCTTAAGTTTCCATAAAATGGAAAATATGTGTGAAATTAGATTACAGAAGTGAGCAAACTATTATGTCAAGCTCAATAAAAGAGAGTTAAACAAATAGGTTGGGACACATACACATCTGCAAATTTGCTACTTCCTTCGCCCCTGATTCGCAGCAACCTTTGCCAGCCAGGAGGGGGTTGAGCTATGTTAGGTTTGTCAATAGCCCACAGCCTACTCCCATCTTGAGTGATGTCTGTTGGATCATCACATGATATATCAGGTCGCCACCCACGAGCAGTTTCACAGAAAAAAGGCTCTTCTAGAATATGTTCACGTAATTCTTCATATTTCTTCTTCGTTGGGATGAGTCTCCACTTAAAACATTTGGCACATTGTACAGTAAAAGTTCCTACAGATGGCAAGACTCTAGAAGGCACATTCGGGTCTGAATATCTTCTAAATGGACGCTGGAACTGAATAGGTTGAGGAATAGGTTCAATTTGACCAGCACCATTAGTCACAGGGTCATAAAGGACCAACTGTTTAGAGGAATCTTCAATTGATGGGTCATCAATATCCCCTGTATCATGAGAGTTATCCTCGTTTGAGGAAGAAACTTCTATGGGTTCCTGAAGAGTGCTCTGCAAATGACCCGTGTGACAGGAATCAGTGCAGCAATCTGCTTCCTTTTTTACCATACGTATAGTTTCTTCAGGATGGGACTGCATCTGAATATGTCTTAACCACCTAAAAGACAGTCATAAAACTAGATCATAAATTTCACCAACAATGAAGAAATGATCTTCTTACATTTATTCAAATAGAAGGAAAATGTCAATAAAAGGAGGATTAAACATCCTTGTAAAAACAATTCTAAAGAAACAGCATAAAAATAATGCAAAAGGGCTTTCAAAACCCTTTCAAACATGACAAAGAACAAGATCTATATCAACATTTTGATAATGATCATGGTTCAGATCGAACCAAAAAAGGGTAATGTACCAGTATAATTATAAAATGATGTGGGATTAACATGTATCATTTGCTTCTTCACACATGCATAAGTAGTTTAGGTAAAGAAACCATATTCTTCTTCTGTAACAGACCACCCCCGCCCAAAAAACAAGTAGAAGCAAGCAGAAGGCAAAATAATTAAGCTCATCTATAATTATAGACATAGATCAAGTAACCTAAAAGATTATAGCTCACTAATTTATCACCCCAGTTGTTCACCATTAACACGTTAAGTTTTCATCAGAGCATCCATGCATCACTTAAATAGGTAGGATAAAAATTAAAAAGTGCCTAAGCAGCATGCAATAAAAAATGAAAAATCCTCTAATGAAAAATCAGAATAAGTAAAATCAACATGGATTACCAACCTACCTATATATGCTCTTTAAAACATGAAAAAAAAAGAAAATCCTCCTGCAACCTGCACAAATGAAAGAAACTCAATAATATCAATCTAGTCTGAAGACGCTGGACCACAACAAATATTGAAAAAAAAAAATACACACACAACCACAAGATTTTTCCAGTAGTTGAACTCAATGTTGCATGTTGCCCAAAACTAAACAAAATTTAAAACCCTCCTCCCCTATGTAACTACTCAACCAGACAGTAAGCGTAAATTAAGATATTTGACTATATTAGTAGGATCTAAGAGCAAGCAAGAAATATTGAAAACAACAATTTTTAGCATAAAAAAACATCGACACTGACAAATCACACTTTCCCGAAAACCAACACAACTGAGACATAAAACCTCCAACAATGAAACCCCATGATCACAAACCAGCTCGAATTCCAAACTTTTCTCTTTCTCAGTAACCAAACAAGCATTAAGGCAACAGGACCTGATCTGATTGACAAAGCAGAAGATCCAAAACACAGCAAGAAAAAATCACAACTTGGAAGAGAAACAGAGAAAGAATCAAACATACACAGTTGGCGAAGATGATGTGATCGGTGCCGTTGGTTTGCATGAGAATGGACTGGATCGTAGGGTGAAGAATGTGCAGGAGAAGTGAGAAAAATCTTTTTTTTTTTTAATGTTTTCGCAGGTTACAGACTCTCTGGGTTTTGTTGTCTCCTTCTTCCTCAGTAGTCTTTTTTAATATTTCCAGTCTATAAAAAGGTCATGTTTTTAAGGATGATAAAAAGAAGAGCCCATAGAAATATAAATTACCATTTTTAGTTCCATTTATTTATGACTCTTACTGTTATAGTTTTATTTTTAATAACTTAAATGAGTCCTTGTATTTTAAAAAATAAACAGTTTAGTCCCTTTTCAAAAAATTATGGTCTGCTTGTAACTTTGGTATCTTCCATGGTGAGTTTTTTTTATTATTATTATTAACGTAGGTGTTCAGCGAGCTTGCGTGTACTTTTACTAATTTCACGGGACCTGTTTCCTCAACAAATGAGTCTTTGTTATTTCACCATCCAAGTACAACTTATTATTATTTTTATGAGTTTTCGGTGTTGAGATGTCATATATTTAATAGTTGTTATTTTTAAAATATTTTCTTTTTTAATTTTTTATCTATTGAGAAAAATCATAAATATAACTATGATACAATAAAACTAAAAAAATGAAAGATAATAATTAAAAAAAAAAGGCAAACAAATGGCATCAAACCAATAAGGTTATAAAATGTCATTGATCAAACTTAAACAAATAGGCTAATTAATACTTTTTGGAACAAGATGGACTAGATTACTTGTTTCTTGACAGTCCAAGGACTAAAGTTAATTACATAAATTATTAGGTTTTTTTTCCTAGGAGATAAAGAAGGTATTCTAACATGGATAGATTTATGTGTAATAGATTGAATTAAAAATAGAAAACAAACAAGCCACTACATGAATGGCATGAACACAACTTATTTCTTAACATAATAATTTAACAAATTGGTCTAGGTTATCTAAGGGAGGGCTTGTTGGCCACAACTCATCAATGTGCTTTGTGCCAGCGTAACATGCAAGTATTATTTAATAAATTAATCTTCTTTTCTTTTGAATTATTAACATTAATTAACAAAACACTATTAATAGTGTTTTTTTTTTATTTCTTGGATTACAAGTTTAGCAAGTAATCTTTTATAGGTTGTTTTTATATGGAATCTACTAGTTAATAAAGTGTTTGTTGCTTTCTATGAGGTTCCAGAGTTGGTTTTTTATGTTTTTTTAATCAGTTTTTTTCAATGTTGTTTTTTAACACATGGTTGATTGAGAATTGAGTTTTGTAATTTATTTTAATTTATTTTTTTTTGGTTATCTTGGACTCAAGATTCGGCATGTGGGTTTGATAAGTTAACTCGAGTTGACTTCAATAATTTTTTCTGATTATGAATTTATTTATTTATTTTCAATTCCATCCTTCAACATTGAGTTTATTGAAAATTAAGCTTTATTATTTGTTTTGATTTGATTTTCATTGGGCTGTCATAGTCTTATGATCCGGTATGCAGATTAGCAGGTTAACCCGAATCGATCCAATATATTGTCATTTTGATATTTATATAAAAAAAATATTATCTTGAATATTTGTTTTAAGTCAAACTATGTTTTTACTAGACGTTTGAGGTTGCTTTTGGTAGGGATGAGCAAAAAAAACTGAATAACCGATTAAACCGGAAAAAAACAACCAAAAAAACCGAACTGAAAAAAACCGAATAATCGATTAAAAAATCACAAAAAAAATCCGGTTCGATTCGGTTTCAGTATTCAAAGTCTGAAACCGATTAAACCGAACTAAACCGAACCGATTCAACCAGACCAACACTTAAAAAAAAAAAGTATAAATAAGACATTTTTTTGTAATCCTAAACCTAAAGTAACATTCTCTAAAGACAGCCGCCCCTCTTTTTGCTCTCTGCGTCTCTCACTCTTTATTCTCTCTTATTTTTCTTTGTACTCCGCATCCCATAATTGTTAGGAATTGTTAGGCTCCTGCTGCTCCATGCTCATTTGTCCTCCTGTCATACCTTTCTTCACTTTTGATTTTAATTCTTTTAGTTCAGGCACGCCTTTCTTTACTTTTACTTTTGCTTTTAACCTTGTAATTGTTATGTCATTTTTCATACCCACGTAACTGAAGAAGATTGTTATGTCAAACTAGTAAAAGGTTTTTCTTTGATTTTCTTGATGTTGGTCTTGTGAGAAGATTGTTATGTCAAACCAGTAGAAGATTGGACATCGAGTTTGTTATTTATTGAAGAAACCGAGTATAAAAACACCACACACTCAATAAATGGTGTGGATCTACGTAAAAATTTGTAATTGATTTCTTCTCGTTCTGGTTTTACATTTGAATAATTCATATCTTTTGATCTTCATTTTTTTTTCCAATCAAATGACTTCTTTTCTTTCCTTTTATTTTGTGTATCTTTTGTGCAGAGATTAATTTTTGAGTAAGGATCTAACAAAAAAAAAATTGGAGTTGGATTTCTGGATATTATCTTATTTAGCTTGTTGAGAAAGCCAAGATTTCTCAAAAAATAGACACAAAACTATGAAAATAGAAATAAGACGAACCGGTTTAAACGGTTTGGAAGGAAAAACAATTGAACCAAACATGGTCGGTTCGAACTGGTTTTTGATTCGGTTCGATTCAAAAACTTGAAAAAAAAAAAAATTCGGTTTGATTATTTATTTTGGCTCAAAACCGAACCGAGCGAAAATGCACACCCTTAGCTTTTGGAACCGTTAAGTTAGTTGGATCACATCGAGTTAATCCCCAATTTTTTTTTTAAAATCTACTAATAGCAACGCCTAGATATTTTTTATTTAATGTTTTTCTCTATTAAGGTTGCACGACAACACTGAAAGAGATCATATGCAATTTCAAAGCAACGACTTAGAAAGCAAACCAAATAAAATATCATAAAGTGAGCATCTCATGCTTATATTTAATCAATTAATTTAATTTAATTAAAAAATATATCTTAAAAAAGCTAAATTTAATAAAGAACAACAAAACAAAGATCTAAGATAATTCAGGTCATTTTTAAAATTAGTACAAAATCATATAAAAAACAAATAAAAAAATAATAGAGCTCAATCTCCAATTAAATAAATGTTAAATGATGAAACTAAAAAAATATGAGCTTAAAAAAATAAAAAATAATAATTAAGCAAACCCGAACAGATCTTTTAAACTTGGGTTAATCTCCCAAACCCGCAACCCATGAAATCCTAGAACCTGACTTAATCAATAGCTCAATTCCCCGCTAATTTAATATTGAAGGATAAAATCGGATAAAAAACTATCAATTTAATAAATTTGCCAAAGTAAGAACGATGATTAAATCTGATAGAAAGAAAACTACAGAAGAATGAAGTCGAAAAACAAATTATTTCAAATAAAATAAATAAAAATCAAAAGAATAAGGATCAAATTTGACAGATAAAACAAATTAAAAGGTGAAATTGAAATGAAAATTTAATTTTATAAATTCTTTCAAATAAAATAAATAGTGATCAAAAGAATAGAAATCAAATTTAAAAAAAAAACATTAAAATGATGCTTTGAAAATTTGAAGGGTCAAGTACGGAAATCGAGAAAAAAAAAGAAAGAAATGATAGTCAACGACAAACCAAAAATCAGTAAGCTACACATGTCATTTAAGGAGAAAAAATTAAAGAAATCAGTAAAACCAAATTACCCATCAGCCAATTTAGTTATAACTAAAAAAATTAGGATAAAAATACAAAAAAACCCCTTGAATAAATTTAGGTTTTACTGTGCTTAAAAAAGTATAAATTCAAAAACATCCCCAGATATCAATTATATAAATTTAGGTTTTTAAAAGTAATTTTATTATTTTATTATACTTTAAAAATATAAAAAAATCTCGAGTTATGATCAATACGATAATAACTAATAAATTTAAAAAAAAATAAAAAACCTCTAATAACCGGTCTGATGATTTAGTTTGTGAAGGTAAAACCATTATTACATTGTTCTAATCCTCAATGCACTGAAAATGCGTGTACAATGAAACCCTATTTTATATATATATATATATAGACAATTATTCTACATGCATCATGCATAGTAGAAACTGATAACTAGCACAATTTCCCTCGACACCAAAACAACCATCCTGAAAGCAATCTGTGAAAAAGAAGCAGATAAAGCAAGACCTGATGGGATGATGCTAGAGAGCGGGATTGTTGTTTTCAACTTCTTGTTCCTAATTGCCCTCCATAGTGGAATGGTCAAACGTTAATGACCTCAAAAAACCGAATACAAATTCTCTATGAACAATAATCAAACGAATTCAACGGAGAAGTAAAACCACAGTTAGACCCAATTGGAGGTCAGATCTGATCAATTCTGTACTCTCTCTGCAACTTTAAGCTCTCCTCTGCATGCATGCAATTTGTACAAATCTGTTCAGGTTTCCTAGAAACCAAGTCAAAAACACACGCAATATTGGATATACATCTGCCTAAAATGTTCCCGGCCCCAGAAAGGTAAAGGAAACAGATATTTACAGAATTTAATCTAAGTAATTCAATTAATTGAGTTTTCTTTCCTCTTTAATTCATAACTGCAAAAATCATCATGCCTGATGCATGACTCGATTTCGCTTTCACTACCTCCATATGCAAACATTGTGGTATACACAAAGTTCGTTCCATGGCCATAAAAGCAATCATCAACAAAATCAGCATGGAGAAATTAAACAGATGATCATTGGGAAAGGAAATGTCCATTTAAAAGGCTTTAAAATATTTTAAATATATCATCAAAATAACATTTATGGCGATACCAAGTGTCTGAGAAGAACAGCTACTGTAGATACTGATACTAATTCTGAATGCTGATAACTACACACGCAACAAAGAAGAAAAACCACTGACGTTATCTAATAGCATGAATGAGATTCAAGATAGAGATCCACAGTAATCATACCAGATGCTGGCCAGCCCTAAAAATTTACGGTATTCCTATTCCTCAAGACAACAGCAGCCAAATAGAAAAACACAGCTAAAACAAACATGCACTTCCACACTCTACAATAAGATATATCTCTTGCCACATAACAATTTGTTCAACTTGCAACAAAAGTTAAAACAACAATGCAGAGGAAAATCCCTAATGCATAAGACAGTATGCATAAGAGTTGATTCTCCACATGGATAAATATATGCATCTGTAAAACAAACAGCCTTTGATTATCCTACTGTTGCTAAGTGGGGTTCAGGTTAAAGAAGTAATATATATGTAAATCCTTCCATAGTCCATACAGGTTCAATAATTCATCACTGAAGGAGATAATAGCACACAATTGTCAAATGTTTGAAATACTCTCACCAAAACTAAGCAGCTCTGCTTGGTAGGGGTGGGGGGACTTTATCAGCTATCAACACCACAAATCATAAATTCCCCAAAAGAATTTTCTATTATAATTATGAATTTCCTACTTGACAGGACAGAAATCGAAAAATCACAAAATATGAAAGGAAAAAAAAAACCCATGCTGTCATGAATTTCGTCTTGATTACTTACTCTCTTTCCCAAATATCTAATGAATGCTAACTAACTTAAAACATAAAACTACGGGATTTTTTTGTTGCCAGGTAATAATCAAGCTTACTATCAGTCGAACTATTAAATTTCCTATAATTTAAAAAATAAAATCTATCAGTTTGCACCCCCCCCCCCTACACACCCACAAAAAAAGAAAGAAAGAACCTCTGTTCTCAGCTGTGCCCAGAATGCATTTCATTTCCTGTTCCGCAACTAAGCTCATTATAGAGCTATAGTGATCCATTCCACGTATCAATTAATCCATCAAGAAACAAAGAATGAATCAGGAACATAAACCAGCAAAAATAAAGAGTATAACAGATAAAATAGCAACCATGATTAATCGTTAAATCACTCAATTATTACTGAGTAATAAAAGCTCAGAACTTTAACATCCATACTAATAATTAAACCATCCATAAACCAGCATAACAAAGTTCACAACTTTAACATTTATACTAATCAATCCATACGTTTAAACCCCCCCCATAAAACAGTCAAACCTAACAACCCACATTGCTCAGAAAGATGTAGATTCGACAGATAAGCACAGACCCATGATAGAACAAGAGAAACTACGATCTGGGTTGGAATCAGAAAGGACTAAGGAGCTGATGAATCTGCGGTTTAGGCTCAGAGTTCATTCCAATGATAATAATCATAGGAATGAATCCATAGTGAGTGATAACTTTGGCCTTTTTAAATGACCATGTGCTCCATTCTTTGAAATACTGTGACGCTGATTTCTCTTCCATGCCTTTTGCTCCCTTGCCGCTGCTGCTCTTGCCTTTTGTCTTCAGAGAAACCCTAGACGCCATTGATTATTTTTTTCCTTTATTTTTTTGGGGGAGGGTGGGTTAGCGCTGTTAAGAATTGAAAACCTAGAACAACCTTATATTTATGTGTTGGATTTTAATTGTGTGACGTGTTTGGTGTGACTGATTAACATATCAAGATTAGAAAGATTTAAATGGTTTATCATTTATCATTTATCATTTTTTAGTTTATATTATTTTTGGCTAATTATATCTTGCTTTTAAATTAATCATAGCTACTCATAAAGTATTAAAAATATAATTTTCTTCTTCTTTTGAAGTATTTATTCATAAAAAAAACATTTTTAAAAAATAAATTGACACATTAAATAATTGATCACTCGATTTATTGTTTCTCTATATAAATATATAGGTGTGATCATTTTCATTTCGGTTTGGTTTTTATTTAAAAATAACCAAACTAAATTTATTTTTAAAAAAACTGAAATCAGTTCAAACCGACCGGTTTCAATTCGGTTCGATTATTTAATATTAAAAACAAAAAACTATATTGTTTTTTTAGGTTTTTTTGTAATTTCTAATGGGTTTGGTTTTGGTTTGGCTTGGTTTTTTTCGGTTTGGTTTTTCAGTTTCAGGCTTATGAAACCGAACCGAAACGGTTAATTTTTTAAAATATTTTAATCGGTTTAATCGAGTTTTTTTCATGGTTTGATTTTTTAGGTTATTTTTTTTCTAGTTTTTTCAGTTTAATTAATTTTTCAATTTTTTTCTCATCATTTTAAATTTATATTAGATTTCGAATGTTTGAAATTAATGTCACAGTTATATTAATGAGAAATTAGAAAAAAAACTGTCAACTAAGGAATAATGGAGTTTTTAATCAATTCTTATGGACTTGTTTATTAAAACAAAGCATCCTTCCAATACAGATTACTCAAGCACCATTTCATTGTACAAATTTGCCTTATTTCAATTCTTTTAATTGGAATTGAGGTAATGTAAATAATTAAATTCAATTATTCTTTTGAAGTAGCACTGACACGTCTAATAATTTATCACTTGATCTATCATTCTACAATAATAATGTTTTAATCAAGAGTTATGGATTTATTTATTAAAAACTAAGCACCCTTTTAATGCTCGAGAACCTTTTCATTGTTAATTTTGACCTTCTTCAATTATTTATTATTTATTATTGGATTTTAAATGGTGTAGATAATTGATTGTATGTTTCTCCCTTTAATTAATCAAAATCAAACCTTTAATTTGTTTAATATTATATTAATTTTTATTTTTTATTTTAAATATATTTTATAAGTATACAAAACTTTATAAATATATGAAACCAATATCAAACACTATTTATTTTGTTTTAAGAAAAGTAGTTTTCTTAAAAATATTTTTTAAATTTTTAAATGTTTATTTATTATTAGAAAAGTTGGTTAATAAAAAATATTTTGCAACCAAGAAAAAATTTAGCTTGATTTATATATATAAAAAATTCTTATATTATAAACAAAATACACTTTTTAGAAGTTATGAAAAATTAAAAAAAAACATCATGTTATTTATTTATTATATTAAATCTGGTTCTCAATTTTTTAATTGTTATATATTTTGTTTTGAATTTTTTTCTCTTAATTTTATCCCTTAAAATTTGATTTAATTTGATTTTTATATCATATTTAGTCCTTATTTTACTATTATTATTTCCTTTCTTATCCTTTTCTTAATTGAGGTTTTTATCTATTAAATTTGATTCTCATTTTTTTAATTGCTATTTATTTTATTTGAAACAATTTATAAAATTAATTTTTTTTTTCATTTTAATTTTTTTATTTGTCAAATTTGGTTCATATTCTTTTAATTACTATTTATTTTATTTAAAATAATTTATAAAATTAATTTTTTTTTAATTTCATCATTCTATAATTTTTTTTATTTGTCAACGATCTCTATTCTTTTAATAATTTTGAGAAAATAAATTAAAACACCAATAAATTATTTCCCAACTTATTTTTTATGGTATAATTAAATACTAAAAAATATTTTCTAAAATATGTTTTATAATATTATCAAATATAAAAAATAATTAACTTGTTATGAATAAACTTTACATGTAAATTACTTAAAAAAAAGATTTCCGGCAACAACGTTTATCAACTCACCATTTCTTATTATTAGCTCAATTTAAGTTGGGCTTGTAATAAAGCAACGAAGCCCACTTATTTTCACACAAAATTCTCAATAGACAACCCAGTCCACCAACCCAAACACTTCCCCATCTCACCCGTTACCTCAAAGACAACAAAAACCAGACAGACTTCATTCAGTCCTTCCACACGATCAACTTTAGCTGAGCCGGAAAGGGAAGAGAGTAGAAGAAATCAGAGAGCACAGGAAAAATGGGAGGAGGGATGGAAGCAAACAAGAACAAGTTTATCGAGGATTGGGGTTCAGCTCGTGAGACTCTTGAGCAAAACTTTCGCTGGACTCGTCGTAACTTCGCTCTTATTGGTCTCTTTGGAATTGCTGTCCCTATCTTAGTCTACAAAGGCATCGTCAAAGAATTCGTAATTTCTATCAACCTTCCTCCTTTTTCTTGATTCTTATGTGATTTTTGAAGTGGGTTTTCTTTTTTGTCTTGGGTTTTTTCTTGATTTAGTTTCGATCTGGTTGAGTATTTGTAGATTGAGTTTTTGGGGTTTTGTTTTGAAGTTGGTATTTTTGAGTGATTTAAGTGTTTTTTTTTTGGGTTTAGCTTTTAAATGTGATTTCTTTTGCTTGGTTGATTATTTGTGGTGCTAAGTTTTGTTGATTAATTTGGAAATTTGATTTGGGAATGAAGATTTGTAACTAAGCGTGATGGGTTCTCATTCTAATAATCGAAATGATGTTCGTTTATAAAATATCTGTATGAGTCAATCCATGAGAACCCAAAAACAGTAATGGAACAAGCAATATTTGTTGAGAGGTAGTCGATTGATTCTAGTTAAAAGTGTTCTTTCAAGCTCAGCTGCATATCTCTTGTAGTCTGTGGCAACCATGCTTGGAGAAACTATATTATGGATAGGTATAGGGAAATGTTCGAACATCAATTGTTTGATTGGTAAGTGGTTTGTTCTGCTGTTACTAATGGTTTTTGGAGCAGCATAATAATTTTTGGGATTATCGAAGGGGGTATCGATTGGTTTGTAAATGTTTTGTCAGAAAAGCTTCTGATAAATTAAAGGGTGGAAAAAGGTTGTGCTTTTGGGAGGATGTTCTCTGTGAGGAATAGTTTTTGAGGTTGAATTATCTGGATGTTTTTGAATATTCATGACGTAGGATAAACAAATCATGTACAAGGAGTAGGAGGAAGAAAACGAGGAAAGAGAGGACAAGAAGGGGCGAAACAAAGAAAGATTTATAGGAACACATAACCTATTAGGGTAGGAATAGAAGGTTCCTTTCAACAGATATGAGAATTTCTTCCCTCAATAGGAAATAAAGCCAAATGGAAAACTAACTGCCTGTTCAGTTGTTAAAAATTGGACCCATTTCCTGAAAATATCTTTATGAAAAAAATAAATAAATCTCATTTTCAATTGAGAATTCACTAAGTGGAGAGCTGACTAGTTTTGCCAATTTATCAGACCTGGAAGTTATCTTTTTCTTGCTTTCTAAGTTTAAAGCTAGACCGTGTCTGCCAAATAGAAAGCACGGACTGGTATAAAGCTATGGAAAATAATGGTTTCAGATATTTTACCATGTACAGTCTTTGCCCTGGGTTCATTTGGAAATTAATTGAAGGTTAATCTATTCAATGCTTAGATAATATTGCCTTGCTGCTGCCTCAATTCAATTCTTAAAACAAATATTGGGGTCAGATCAGGTTGCTTGTGGTCGTGGTCAGAATTGAGGAAGAGGAAACAAAGAGTTCATGCTTTTCAATTGAGCTTGATTGACATTTGCTCTTGGTTCTAATGATTGGTTCGGTTGCTAGTGGAAATTATTAAGGGAAACAAAGAAGTATGCATGTTTGGCTTATGTTGTTCTTATGTGGTCCAAGAAAACGTATGTCAGGTGAAGTTTTGCATTATTTAAAAAAGTATAGGATTTAAAACTTTGTTTTCTTTTGTCAATTGGAATGGAAACTGACCACTGGACAAGGCTCCTTGTCTGTCTATATCATCCTTTCTGTTGCTTGTCTTTTCCAATTACTGGTAGAGTGAACTTCACAACTCATGTTTGTTGGCCAACAGTCAGTCTTGTTTTGGTAGGGCAGGCTCTTCTAACTGTTGATTAGCCTCCTTTTCAGTAAAAACTAGATTTATTTATTTATTCTTACATCTTTTCCTTAAAAGTACAGTTGGACAAAGAAAAGAATGCTCAACCAATATGACAACCAACAAAGAACCTTACTGCATAAGAGCTTCCCCTTCTCGATCTCTATGTTCTAGGCTTAAAGATAAATCACATGGCTGGTGGAAATAATGATTAGTCATTTAAAATGTAAGAAGCAGAAAAGATAAGAGATGATCTCTATTGATTATAATAATAGATCTTGTCATCTTTAAGTTCATTTGAAAAGGTTGAATCATGCACAAAATGAACTTCACCATTCTTGGTATTGGAGCTGCTGACCTTGTTCAATACCATGTCTAGTAATTTGGCATCCATTCTTTTGTTTTAAGGTTCCAATTTTCAGAAGTTTTTGTTTTCGGTGGCAAAATAGTGATGAATTCCATGCTCAATTTTTTTTAGCAATGCATCAGAAGTGTAGCCTCTTGAAATAGGGATGTTATTGTGTGTTGCCATTTAAGCTTTGTCCTTTTCATTTTTTTTTGTTTGTTTGCTTCCTTTGTTCCATGAGCATATTCTCCATAATCATAGCGAGACATTAAGTCCATTGCCTGCACTTTTTTGTCTTCTTATATCTATGTAAAGTTTTCAGATTTCGTGTGTTTGAAGTCAAGACTTGAGTTTTCAGATTTCATATTTTTATTTGGCTAGTGAACTCAATAGATCTATGCTGCATTTTGTTTGCTTGTGATCTTATTTTGATCATCTTGATTCTTAGATTGTGAATGATACTGTTCATGTTTAACTTAGTTGCACCCTGATGCTCTGATAACTTTGGTGACAGAATATGCAAGATGAAGATGCAGGCAGGCCTTACAGGAAGTTTATGTGAGTTTCCCAAAGTTGTTTGACAATAATTATGGATGAGGAAAACGGGGTTGTCCATAAGAACCTGCAAGCTTTGCCTTTTCCATATAACTTTCTTTCCTGCGTTTGATCTGTAGCATGTGGTTTTAAGGACACATTTCCTTTTCTTTGAAACCAATCAATTTGCTGAGAATTTTGAATATTTTCTTTAATTCTGCCTTGACATGGTTGCAGTGTTTTCATGTTAAAATTTCTTGCATTTGCTCATGTCATAAATCTCGCTTTGCCATATTGTCAATAAGTTCTGGTAGCAAGGTTAGCTTCCTAAGAGAAGCTCAAAATTACAAGCTATTTCGACGAAAATATATATGTGTGTGTGTTTGTGTGTACTTGACTCAGAGACTTGTTCGTTCCTGTTTCTCCTCTTCAACTTCGATTAATTCTGGCCAAAGCTCACCATTTCTGTTCAATTTAAGAATCATGGGAGACAAACTCAAAGGATGGGAAAAGGAGGCCATTCATCTCATTGTAATTTGAGAAGTAATTGCCTAACTACTGCCGTTGGCATAGAAGACACATAAAATACGTGTGTTTGTTTTGGAAATGTTTGATGTTTTTCACTTCCAAACCTATGTTGCACAGCAGGTGCAAACTTCATGCAACCTCAAAAACAAACAATCCGGTACCCTGGCAGTCGAACCACGCTCTTTGTGTTTATGAAATTCAACAGAGTGGACTGAAAACTGCAAAATATGTTCTCTATTTATACCTTAATGGCATTACCATAACTTGGTCTTCAAGTATTCGTGCATTTAACAGGAAGACTCCATTCTATACTGACAAGAGTTATTAGTTCTTTTTTTGTCCTTGAGTGACAGTCAGCGATGCAAATTTCTTTGAAATTTCAGTTGGCAAAGGATAATAAATTCCCATAAAGAAAGACCAAGTGTTTTCAGCATTTAATAAGAAATGCTAAAGGAATGGACTATACTGAACTTCATCAGTCATGCCTCCCCTACATTTATATGCACTGGTCTCATTCGTTCAACAGACATTCCTCCCCTTTAAATAGATGCACTAATCTCATCCAAACTCATACTATCATCATAGCCAGCTATAAGAGAATAGCTGATAGCTCAGTTGGTCAAGCGTTGAAGATGGCTGAAGAAGTTATCCTCCTTGATATCTTGGGAAGTTCATTTGGGATGAGGATAGCCTTGGAAGAGAAAGGGACTGAATATGAATACAAGGAAGAGAACATGCTTGATAAGAGCCCTATGCTTCTCCAGATGAACCTAGTTCATAAAATGGTTCCTGTTCTGATCCACAATGGAAAACCCATCTATCTGTGAATCTCTGGTCATCCTTCAATACATTGACGAGGTTTGGAAAGTTAAGTTTCCCGATCTGTTGCCCTCTGATACTTATCATCTTTCACAAGCAAGGTTTTGGGCTGATTTTGTTGACAAAGAGGAAAGCTAAAATTTACTCTTTTCCAGAAATAGTTCTTTTACTCCTGGAGTGTAATTTTCCTCTGATATACATGCGAAATATGGTCCAGATATGTGATAGTGGGAAAAAGATACTGATGACCAAAGGAGAAGTACAAGAGGGAGCAAAGAAGGAGATGATAGAGTGCTTGAAGATTTTGGAAGGAGAGATTGGAGACAAGCTTTATTTCGGAGGTGAAAATTTTGATTTCCTGGATATTGAAACTCTTCCCTGTTCAGCATAGAAACCTATTGCCCAAAGTGAATGAAATGGGTTCAAAGATGCAAGGAGGAGTGTAGCCAAAAGCCTGACTATCTGAGTGTTCGAGATTATACCACCAGTTAATTTTAAAAATATTTTTCGAGCAGAAAAAGTTTTTCAAGCAAATATTTATTAAATTAATATTTTTTATTTTTAAAATTTTATTTTTAATATCAACTGTTATTCACCAACAGTTTTCACATTACTTATGTAAAAATATTCACCAACAGGTTCAGTTAGGGAATTCGACATGAAGATTGGAATTCCACAGAAAATTCGTGTTGCGAAAGTGGAGAGAAAAACCATGCACTGTTTGGGGTGTTGTGTGGAGAGAAAAATCTTTGATGTTTCTGCACTTGGTTTTGGCATACAAGCTATGAAGCAATAATTCTAGACCCCGTTATTTATTACTATATCTATTATATTATAGTTTTTTCTACAAAGCTCATTAGAACTAACTATCTATTTCTATCTATCTACATATATAAGGAATAAATCATCTATCAGCAGGAAAATAGGACTCTCATAGCACCCCCAAATTTTCACAGCTAAATACCATGCAATGGGAAAGCATGAGACAAAAACAGAGCAGAAAACATGAAACTACAAAGTTAAATGCGAAACCAGAACAAACAGCAAAATTCACAGCAGGGAACCGGCTTTCCTAAACAAAAGTGAAGCTGGTTAATCACTGCCGAGAACTGGCTTCTCTTTGCAAAACATAAACTAAACCTGAATAAAATTTGTTTCTTTTATTATCAGTTGAGTGATTAAGTCATTTCAAATCTAAATAGGGAATTGCATCAGATAGGCACCACATATTTCTCAATTCATGACAAACAATACACCAGTAAACTGCCTCTCAACAAGAGCTGGCCAAAACAACTAGTACGATCAAACTAGATGTAAAGGTACATGGCAAAGCGTCCAAACCAAGTTTCAGACTTGTAGACAAACTATAAAGTTCAAAGTAAAGCTGGATAGAGCAGAAAATCCACACTTCTGAGAACTAGCTTTCACAAGTCAGTTAATTTGCCAGTCCATCAGACAAGTTCTCTATCCCCCAGAAGTTTTTCCCTGTGAAGGAAAACAGCTTAAGAAGTCCAAGTTAAATCATGTGTTCATAATAACCTATTCTTGTCTATCGCATGGCCCCAACAACAAGCATACACATACATGTCAGGAAGGATGAGAAAAGGGAGTGAGATAGAAACCAATCAGCATAATTCTTGCAAATGGCGAAGAATAAGTTCTAAGGTCATCATCTGCCCGCAAAAACCAAATGAAGCATGACATCCCTACTTTTCATCCATCCATCCCCATCATACAGTAACTTCTACAAGGGCCACCAAGAGTAGCTAAGAGTGTGAATGATTGATATCCTCAAACACACGGATTTAAATAAATTATCCACTAAACTTCCATCTTTACCTAAGCACAAGCACATGATTTCTCAAGCAAAACCAAGCATAAAACAAAGTCGCATAAATAAATTCAACAACAAATAAAACTAACAGAAATCATTGAGTGAACAAAAACATAGATAAATAAAATACCCTCAACTAGAATTGTAAGTCACCTTAAAAAGACATCCTTAATCATCCAGATACCACAAAATTAGACAAAAAACATAAGATGGGATCTTTCCGAAACTAAAAAAAATCAATTTCTCAATCATTCAGAAATCACAACATCACCATCAGTAATCTCCTGCTGCAAATCCTTTGGATCTTTCCCATCGACCGTACACCCAACTGAAACACAAGTCCCCAAAATCTCCTTCACTGTCCCACTCAGATCCTTAGCCATTGATCTCGAACTCATAACCTTTGCAATCTCAATCACATCATCAAGAGCGATGTTCCCATTATGCTTTATGTTCTTCGTCTTCTTTCTGTCTCTCTCTGGCTCCTTCAACGCCTTGATAACCAAAGCCGCTGCTGAGGGCACGACGGTGACCTTGGCTTGACGATTCTGGACGGTGAGCTTGACGGTGACACGGAGGCCCTTCCAGTCCTTGGCTGTCTCCTTGGCGATGTCTTCACCGATTTTCTTGGGAGAAAGACCAAGTGGTCCGATTTTGGGAGCAAGTGAACTGGCCGCACCAACCTCACCGCCGGTCACCCTCACGAAAACGTCGACAACCTGAGATGGGTCAAACTTTGGCGGCATTGTCGCTGCTCTGTTGATACTTGTAAAGTTAGGGAAAGAGAGGGGGCTAGGGTTTGCAGAAATAAATGAGCATATGCATATATAGATATGATGGTGGCTAGGGTTTTAGGAGATCGAAATGTCTGTTTTAGCCCTAATAAATGGGCTTTAAGGGAAATAAGTGACTGGATAATGTGGGCCTGTTGGATTATTCTGGACTTCTTCATTTGCAGTTTTCCAAAAGTTGCCTTGGCCCATAACCATCCACACATCTTGGACCATATTCTTTATCCTGAAATTAAAGAATGGCAAATGTTCAAATTTTAAAAAATAAAATAAAATTTTATTTTGTGTTTAGATTATTGGCATTGCTGCAACTAATTTCCAACTTATATATATATATATATAGTCATTAACGAAAATAGTCCCAAAATCCCAAATTTTCTTATGAAGCTGTCTTATAAATTTGTCCTCTGATCTTATTTCCCAGCTGATGATTGCAACCATGCGCAAAGAGGCAGCTTCTACTTCCCTTGAGAAGGTCTGTAGGACAACAAATTGTTTTAAGAAAATATTGAGATGGCGATGAATGGATCCTGGATCAACTATAATTAATTTATAAAATTTATGCTCTTGAATATGAAATCATGATAAACTTAAATTTAATTTAAAATAAAAATAAAAAAAAAATCAATTCTAATAAATAAAATATCAAAAAGTGAGTATATGATACTTGTATTTAGGTAATTAATTTAATTTAATCAATAAATTTTTTTTAAAAAAAATTAAATCTAAAAAAAACTAAAACCAAATAAGAAAACTCGAGATAACCGTAGTCACTTTTAAAGTAGTGAAAGATCCTATTTAAAGCAAATAAAAAAAATTAATGTCAACATGCGTTAACTTTTCAAACACGCGACCTGAGTCATTAAACCGAAAGCACCATATATAGAAAAACAGTGAAGTCCAATCCCCGTCAAGTCAAACGTTGAAGGATGAAATTGAGAAAATTAATTACAAATATATATATATATATATATATATATAATGGGGATAAAAATCAAAATAAAAAATAAATTAGAGTGAAATTATTTTTTTTTTTGTTTAAGGATCAAATTGAAAAAAAATTGACAAACAGAAAAAAAACCAAAAGAATGAGGACATAATTGAAAAAAAATAATGTACTTTAAATTTGGATTAAATGATAAAATTAAAAACCAACAAAACTTTTACAGAATAGCCAAAAACAATTAGAAATAAAAAAAATAAAGATCAAATTAAAAATAATAATAATATATGACTAATTAGGAATGAAGAATGAAATTAAAAATAAACAAAACTTTTATAAAACCAAGAATAAAAATGGTACAAAAGTGTGTTTTATTGCTTTAAAATAATATTTATGTATGGAGAGAGACTTTTAGTTTCGAAAAGAAAAGGAAAAGAAAAAGGAAAAGGAAAATTTTGAAATCAATGATCCAATTGCAAATTAAAATTTGAGACAAAATGACTAGATTGAATAGAAAAGAAGTAAAATGTATATAATGGTTTAAGAAATAAAAATTCTGCTATTCAGTTATGTGTCTTCATTAGTACATACAACAAGAACAATAGTAATATTTATTGAGGTTATAAAAGTATTTTTCAAGTGTTTTTAGATAAAATTAGGTTAAAAATTAAGTTTTGGGGTAAAACATTACACAACCTGATTTTATAAACACCTCTATAGTGATTAAATTTCAGACAGCAGTCGACGCATCATTTGTCATGACTAGTGATGTGTCGCTTATTTTTTTTTTCTTAAAAAATAGGTCTTTTATCAACTGAAAAATAATAATAATGACCCAATTAAGGGCATTAACTAGCATGCCCACGAATCTGGGTATATTTTAAAAGAACTAGGCGTGTTGGGGCACTTAAGCTTGTTGATATAAGGATAGTAGAAATATAGAGTAAAAATAATTCATTCATAAAAATAACAATTTATATTCAACACTCTAAGGTGCAAAATTAAAGAGATACATATGCAAATATCCTATCACTCTAAAAATACAAATTTACTTTCCACTTTAGAGATACAAAATTAGGAAATAAAAATTCACCACTTACCAAAAGATATATAATTGAATATAGCGATGAAAGGTTAAGTCAAAAAAAATTTAATTCCAATTTTTAACAAAAGATCTTTAATACATCATTTGAATAATTATTATATACTTAGAACAACCCTTCAAGTCTAGAGATAAACTAAAATAATAGAATTGATCAGAGTAAATGACTTTAATAAAAAACTAGACAAATAATAAATAACACACGTTTTGACTTATTGAAAACACAAATACACATATAGAAAACTCATAAACTAAAATAGCCATAACTTTTTGTACATAACTTCAATACATGCATTGCTGGATAATCTAAAAATATCATTTTTTGAAGTTTAAAGTCACATAGGATAAATTTATTTATCCATGCAATTAAGATATGCAAATTCAAGATAAAAGTTGGCTTTCTAGTCAACAATAAATAATATCAAGAACTTGATTTATTTACATTGTCAACTCAAACTCAAGTAACCCAATATCAATAAAACCATTAATATCAATAAAATCATTAAAGGACACTCTCATGTCACCCTTAAAAATAAATTTATTGATACCAGCTGGGTTTATGACGATGGTCTTATGTTAATCCGGATTGAACTGATATGTCCCCTATTCAATATTAAAAAAAAAAGAATACTGTATTGATTTTTTTTTAGTCAAAGTTATATTTTTATCAATCTTTTGGGTTGAGTTTAGACCAACTAAGTTGATCGGATCATAACAAATCGATTGATGTATGATTTGATTTGAATCTCATGCTAAATAAGGATTCAAGTCGAAAAGTTTCAAGAATAACCAACTGAGTCGAGTTTATTAATGCTTCCAAAGAATTTTTTGCTATAATGCACTAGTGTTGTTTTTATTATTATTATTGTTATGTTTTCTGATACATTGCTTTAAGTTTATTAAGGTGTGACTTTTTTTTTAGAATTGAAACTTACTGAAAATGATGAGAGAATGTTATCTAAGGAACAAAATGTTCAGTGAAAATTAAAAAAAATGATCACATTAATGAGATAAAAGGAATTTATTTAGAGAGATATCTTTTTTATTCTTATTTTAAAACTTCATGATTTTTAATGAGATAAAAGGAATTTATTTAGAGAGATATCTTTTTTATTCTTATTTTAAAACTTCATGATTTTTGTGGTATATTTTATGGATGCTTTTGTTTTTTATTAGATAAATGACATATAAAATTTGTTATATATTTTTTTAAAATTAAATATATTAATAAGAAAAGAAGACTTGTATTACAAAATTATTGTGTCAGTCAAATTTAAATTATTGCTCTTATTATAAAAAAAATATTAATTTCATATAATTAAGTTAAAAAACTAAAGAGCTTCCCGCATTGCATGATCATACATCTTTGTTTTTTTTTATTTTTCAATTTCACGATTTATTCTTTAGCTAGCAATAAGATATCTTTTTAGTGTTTATTGACATATATAATCCTCAATTTATGTTATTAAATATATACATTAAATTTCGAGTTAATGATAAAAAATGAATTTTTTATTCCTTAAAAACATGTTAGCAATATATAAATATTTTTTTATATATTTAAAAAATTTAGCTTGACCTATGATGATGGTCATCACAATAACTCATAGTTCTAGGTTTTCTTTTACAACTCAACTTGGCAACACACTGATCTTGGGCTTGTCCTAGCTGGGTTATTGAAAAGAAAAACAAGTATTTTCTATTAAAACCACGTCGTTTCAAGTGTTTTTTTTTTAAATCAAAATTTATATTAACAAAATCAACTTTCTTTATTCATAACTTAGATTTTAGACCAAGTCAACCTGAAGAACAGTTTGAGAGTTGTCCAACTAGTAAGCCCACTCTTACAAAAAAAGAGAAAGATAAGAAGGCCCAACCCGCACTTGAAATGGGCCGAAGGAACAAAACTAGAAAATACAAAACCACCACACACCATTTTCTTTTCGGTGACTGAAAAACCCTATACCCATCAAGAATCAAACAATAGCAAAAACCCCACACTCACAGCTTTGAAGCCAAAAGAGGATCATCAGCAAAAAAAAAAAAAAAAATATTCAGAGAGAGATGCAAGAATCACAAGAAAGAGCAGAGTATACTCTTGTTGCAAGAAAACCCAGTTTCGGACTCCCTACTGGTTGTCCAATTTGCTTGCCTGTTTACATCCACCTCAAATTTGCTAGCTTTCCTTTCCGTTTGGATTTCAATAACACTTTCCCTGATTCAGGTATTCTTTTTTGGCCTCTTAATTTCATTCATTTATATTCATGTTTTTAATTTCTTGTACTGGGTTTTTGCTTGTTTTTAGTTACTACTGGCTGACTTTCTGGCCATTTTCTTGTTTCTATTTCGTTGAAGTTTGCTTCTTATGTGTTAATAGGTTAGAACCACCAAGATAAAAAACCCCATTTCGTTAGCCAAGTTCTTTTTCACAGAATGAATGTTAATTTGATCATGTTTAAGATGGCTACTGGTCATTTTTCTGTTACCGGCTCTGTAATTGTGTTTAAGATCGATGCTTTCATTTCACTAAGAAATTTTAGAAATCTGAAAGTTGGTATTTTGTTGCTGAATGGGTATGATGGGGTCATGGAATAAGTGAAGCCAAGATACATGCTTTCTAGGGCTTTCATATTGTTTTAAAGAATGCCATTGTCATATGGGAAGGAGTTAACTAATTAGCATTCAAGATTGCATTTGCTTGACCAGGACTATGTTTGATGGGTACTGGTTGTTTAATTGACAATACATGACAGCCAGTTTTCAATATTCTTGCTGAAAGCTTTTCAAGAATAATGAGTGTTTTTTTTTGTTTTTGTTTTTATTTACTAGTTCTTGTGAAGAAATTGAAACCTCAGTTGCTTGAATCTTTATTAAACAACTGGAGACATGGTTATGTCATTTGTTTCATTCTCAGTAGCCAGTTATAGTCCCATTGAAGTGGACAAAGTCCTACCCTTTATTATTCTTAAGGCTGTTCTCAAGACTTGAACCTATATCCTTGTTGCTGCAAACCCAAGATTTTTACCATTGAACCAAGCAATGGCCTAATAAAAACCATGTTAAGTAGTATGGGGAGAAACTATGTCTTCTTTTCTGTCACAACTAAGTCACAACTAAGGTATCTCCACGTACTTTTTTTTGTTCTGAAATTTTATGTATTCAAAAGTCTAACTTCATTTTCTTGAGCCTTTCTCTAATCTTAATTTTGATTATACACAGTGAAGGGCTTTCCTCTGGTAACTGGGCTTTCTGTTAATTTGGTTATGCTTTCACTTTTGTCTCTTATCAGTTTGCTGGGGATTCTGTAGCATAGAACTGTAGAAGTCTACTGTTTTAATTATGTATGGGTAGTGAATCTTCTCTCAAAATCTGAAAGGTTCTTTTTTGTATTATATGGTTTCTTATGTATGTATGCATGTCTTTGCACTCACTTTCTCGATGTTACTTTCTCTCTGCGAAACTTCCAACTCTACAAAAAATTTGAATCTACTTTGTATTTATTTTCATGTGGGTGCATGCTTTGCTCATGTTGTCTTATATGTGTGTTTTCTAAAATATATCATGCAAATATCAAAATTGCCTTCAAAACACTTATCCGACTTTCTATTTTAGATCAAATTCCTTACATCGAATCAGGCACTTATGTGGCCTTCAATGACGAGAATGGTGGGCTTATTGAACGTTTAAGGGAAGATGGTATTGTTGATTTGGATGCTGCTTTCTGCTCTCTCCCAGAATGGATATCAATGAAAGCAATGGTTAGCACCTGGCTTGCTGAGGCAGTCATGTATGAACTATGGGTGGGATCTGATGGAACTTCTGCCCGTGCAATTTATTATTCTGACCTCCCTTGGTTAATAGGAAAGGCTCTATTCATGAAACAAGTGTACGTTGTTAAGCAACGATTTGGGATAACAAAAGAAAATGCTGAACGAAAGGAAGCAGAGGTTACACTTCTATCATTGATAATCTTTTTCTGCAACTTGTTGATATGTGCGCTCTCTCTCAAATATGCACACATGCACCAGTGCCAAAAAGCATGCACCTGTGGAATGATTTTAGCCTTTTATATTTTTCGTCATTTTTCTGTTAATTTTCCTTCAGCATGGACTTGCGTTTTTTCTTAATTCTGAATAGATTTACAAGAGAGCAAAAATTGCATATGGAGCTTTGTCAACCACATTAGGGGATCAAACATTTCTTTTTGAAAGGTGATTCTTTTGGATATCATGTTTAATATATATATATTTTTCTTTTTTACAGGAAATTCATTAAGGATATTTTGGCTTTTATATTTTTATTGAAGTTTGATGTCAAGTAAAATTTAATATTGACCTGCTAATGATGCACTCTACCTCGTTTTTCTGTTTGTGCAGGCCATCTAGTTTGGATGCATATCTCCTTGGGCATGTGCTTTTCACTCTTCAAGCATTACCTGTGAGTCACTGTACCATCTATCTTCCATGATCCGTGTGAGCTGACTGCTGCCGTTTGTATGGTTGGAACAATTATATACAACTGAAAATGTGGATATGCATGACCTAGTATGATGGTGCAAAAAAAAAAACTACATTATACCATTCACTTTCTATTGTTGAATGCACAGGCACACCTAAAACATGATTAACCTGTTGGATATAACATGCTTCGGTGTTTGAGCAAGCTTATGAAGAGAATATTTACAACAAAATATGTAGGATCTCTAACGTATTGTTACATTCACATAGACAAAGAGCAGTTTGCATGTAAATTATGTTACCTTAATGAAAATCTCCATGATTACATGCAGCCTTGCAGTAAATATCTAACAATCAAGGCCCACTAATTTCTTTCAGGAATATGACAGCAATCTGTGCTGTTATGAAACACATTACCATCAAAAAATCCTGTTGAAATCATTTTCTTCTAACATGGTTCCTACTCATTTGACTTTCACATGATTTGCTATGGGTATTCTATCTACGTAATATGGTGTGGTGCCAAGCATTTGACTATTCTGCCCTATTTGTTAAATATTTTGACTGCTTTTCTCTTGTTTTGTTCAATGCTATTAGGAATCATCAGTGCTGCGACTTGCACTCTCGGAGCACGGTAATCTCATACGATATGCTGAAAAACTTAAGTCAGAGTACTTGGAGGGTGGATCATCTTCTTCTGTCCCACAATTCCATTCAGAGGCTTCATCAACTTCAACAAGACGTCCTTCAAATTCAAGTAAGATATTTTCATCTTTCATTCACGTGTATATTATGTTGGTTATCTGACAGTGTTTGAGTTGTGGATTGTTAAATTACCAAACAGCCTATGGATCATGTTTTAGTCATCAAAATAACTGTTTGTTGTTTAAAATGCTTAAAGAAAAATAAAAACCGTTAGGAAATAATAGGTGAAAAAGTACCAGCCATGTCTGTTTTTTCAAATAAAATTCCTAACTTTTTTCATATGTTTTCAACACTAGGTTCAAAGACTAAGAAGCAACCCAAGAGGGAAAAGACAGAAGAGGAGAAAACTTTCAGAAGAAGGGCAAAATACTTTTTAGTAACACAGCTAGTTGCTGTTTTAGTTTTTCTATCTGTCATGGGCGGTTATGATTTTTCTGAGGTGGAGGTTGATGATGATGAAGGCTTCAGTTATGACTGAAGAAGCATCCGTTTTTCTTTGACAAATTTGTATTTTACTCGACCTTTTCTTTTAAAACCGTTAGAAGGATAATTTCCTTTTTACCTTTCATTCTTATATTCCATGTAAAATTTTTGAAGAATAATCATCTAACAGTTGAAGGTTATTGGTTGTGTGCTTGATCAACTTTTCTTTAAGCACAGTAATAGGCCAACCTAAAGGTGGTTCAGAGAGAGAATTGTGGCAAATGTAGTTGGATATTAATATTGAAAATTCAGAAAGACTCCTTCCTTGCTGCAGGAAATTTCCCCTGCAGTTTTTGTGCATGAATCCTCTGTAAATAATCAGCCTATAAGCAACCCATTCATTCCCATTGATTTGCTTCCAATTCTGTAAACATTCTTTCTGGTTCTTTGTTTACCATTTCTGGTGATATTCAGTTTTTTTATTTGGCTGGTTCACCTGTTTGAACATCTCTGAGAACGGTAACTGAGAGAATCATTTGATTGGTAGCAACTGAGAGAAGCTTTTTATTAATATTATTATTATATTGGGACAAAATATGATGTCTGATAGCTTTGGTTGCTAAGAAAATAGATGAAAAATATCGAGCCTCTGTATTTGATAGATTTTCCCAATCCCAGCTCCATTTCTAGAGGCTTCCTGTGTTCTTCTTTAGTTAGCTTGGTAACTAATCAATCAAACAAATATATTAGCAGGTGCAGCAACTTCTCTACACTACCTTTGCCATTTAGGGTATAACATATAAATTATAATTACATCAACGATGCTAGCAAAATTATCCACTGGGATATCCTGGATTATGTTCCAGCCCTACTGGAACTCTGGGAGTTGACATTCTCCCATTGCTTAACAAGCTCTGCATATCCGTCTGCAGAACCAATAGCAAATTCGGTCAGTGAGCTCATTGCAACTGACATTCCTGCACAAAGTACCTTTATGGCAACTTCAGCCATTTTCTCTGTAGTCATTACATCTTCTACTTCACCAACCTCCATCAATTCCATACTTCTTCCTGATTCAACTGACAACCCAGCTCCAAATCTCTTTGAACTGACTGGGACCCTGTGTGGATCGTCTCTTAGCTGCTGTGCATAGATAGACCCCATCCCAGCAGCAAAAAAATCTAGGCCATCAAGAACTGGTATCTCCTGCATTGCATCAAGAAACCTTGACCATTGGATGCAAAGTCCAAATATTGGAAAGGTTCCACTGGATCGAGGAGGTGAGAATGGAAGTTTTGACGTGTCAGGATCCAACCTGACACACCTGAGGAGCCAGCCGGTTAGCGCGTGAAGATAGGATCGTTGAGAAGTGATCCATGCCTCAAAACACGCTCGCCAATTCCTGAGTTCTGTCTCGAGGTTGGAAGCTGACCTGGCTAGCCGTTGAGGGTCAGCAACTGACATGGAAGAGTGCCGTTTTGCTTCAAGTTTTGAAGGTGTGCCGGCTAGTAAAAGCTTGGCTTCATCTAAAGTGCGCTTCTGTGACTGGTGGCATTCTGCCATTACTTTCCACATCCTCGCTAACCTGTGGAACATGAATAGAAAGTTCAAGTCAGATTGTAAATATAAGAGACTTTATTTAAGCACTTTTCACTTCTCCGTGGATTGGAATACTTTTATCATGGTCTGCAAAAACAGTCTTAAGTAAGTAATAGAGTATGTACCCTTGTACCAATTCCAAAAGTTGAGGCTGCAATTCTTCATCCCTTAAAGTTTCTATTCTCTTTGACACCGCTTCAACTGAGTGTATTGAAACCTTTATCTGAGTATGCAGATCCCTAATGGCTGTCCTTGTTTTATCCAGCACGGAGGGGTCGTCTCCTTTAACATCTTGGTTCCTGAGTTGCATACACTTCTTCTCATACGCAATTCGAACCTTTTCTCCACACTGTTTAAGAAGGTAAAAGAAGAAAATCAGTTGCAGATTAGTACACCACATCAATATAATTTAGTAATTACTACCACCAACCATTTTAATGTCCCTTTGTGCAGAATTAAACGTCCAATACTAAACATGTCTAATAATTTCAATGAAATTCTATGCTAGAAAAACCAGGGCATCAGAATTCATCATTCAAGAAGTTGTGAAGATTTGAGATATACCCTAACTTCTTGATAGAGTTTCTTCTCCCAGGCATATAATCTGTCCAACGTTGATTGGTGACTACCTGAGAGCATGCAAGATTCCTCTGAGAAGTCACTACTGCTATCACAATCTTCATCTTTAGAACTTGAAGAATTGATCATAAATCTTGATGATGATGACCGAGATGAAGCTGAGCGTATCAGTGCTACTGGATTCAACATTTTCATGGCTGCAGGATCATAAGATTTTCAGATGATATCTAGAGTACTCGAAACCGAGACAGAGTCACCAAGAGATTACATAAAAAAAAGGCTAGAATTTAATAAAGAATTCACATCACTACAAGCATTTGGTGAATGAGATGGAGACTAGGACTTGATCAAAAAAGTTTTCAGCTATTCATGTTCCAGACATACTACGTTGTCAAGAAATGCTGTTATGATTAGGTAAGTCTTATATCTTCTTTGGAAAATGGCAAAATATGCATGAAAGCGCATCATATTTCAGACAGAGTTAATAAAACCGGAGCTTTAAAGTTCTTTAACCTGTGAGTTCATTTGAAGTTGATGAGTACTGAGCTCTGCTAGACTCTAACAAATCCGACACCTCCTTGGCTGCATTGCAAATAACTGTGAACTGATCTTCAAGATCCTTGATGACTTCTGCCATGCTTGTTGGCCTTCGGTTAACATAGACAGTAAAACCTGGTGTTTCAACCTTGGCGGCTTCAGCGCTTCCAGCTGCCATTTCTTGATTGTGAACCTCAACCTGTCCTGAATTTTGAGACCGTGATAGCTCTATCTTCACACTACCTTGTGATTGCAATCCTGACTGCGGCCCATTTACTTCATGTTCACTTTCACATTCACATTCACAGTCACTATCAGTTTCCTCATCCTCCTCATCCTCATCCTCGTCAACATCTTCAACAAGCACTTCTTCTCTTGCGTAATTGGAAACAACCTTAGCTCGTTCTCCTGCTAAGTTTGCCTTGTTATCTGAGTCTTCTTGTTCAGTTTCATCTTCCAGGTCAGGAATCCCCTCTTCTTCTCGAACCTGCCTTAGTCCTCTTATGTCATCATCCATACCCATCTGATCAAGGCTGCTACGATTGGGATAACCATAGTAGTCTAATGATGAAAATGGGTTCCAAAAGCCATCCCATTGTGAAGTTTGAGGAGACGGTGGAGGAATGCTGGGCCTATTGTTGGGGGAATATGAGAAGAACGAAGAATACATTGGTGAGGATTGCATCGCAAAGAATCCATCAGCACCGTAATGATGCATTGGAGAGTACGATTCCACTCGGAATGTTTCCGGTGATTGAGGTCTCTCCTCAACTGAAACTGATTGGTTCCCCCCTGACCTCAAATAATTTACTTTCAAAGTCGAAGTAGGTCCAGATTGGATAGGTGCTGAAGAGAAAGATTTCGGCGAAATTGAGATGAAACCAGGACTTGTTTTCTTCACAGGCGTAAAAGGCGGTGTTATAAATGAATCTAACAAGAACTCTCGGGGCTCGTCTCCTTCAACATAATCCCTAAGAGCTGCCAAAACTCTTTTCAAGGACTGGATATAAGCCAAGTGCCCTGATGCAAATCGTGTTCGCTGCTCTACAGCCTGCTTAATGTATCTTTTTCGATCTTTACAAAGCTGAACTGCCTCTTCTTCATCAAGCTTTGAGGTAGTACATCCCATTTCTATCTTTTATCTTCCCTTTCCCTCCCCACTCTATGAAGTTTTCACGCTTGGATCAAAACCGAAATCGCAATAGTATCTCCTCTTGGACCTCACCAGATTCATATGGATTTTCTCTACCTGTCCAACAAAAACAAAATTTTATTAGTGACTATTAATCCACAGAAAGAAACATGAAGCAAATGGAAAAGAATTTCCTAATAAACGAGACATTCTTTTCTTCATCACATGCAATTATGATACAAGAAAACAAAACAGATTTTAAAAAAGTTGTCTTTGCTTTTCTTTATTTTCAAGTTAGAGAAAATTTCTCACTTGCTTAACAGAACAAAGAAATTAAGATTCTTTTGAGCTTTCTTTATGAGTTCTCTAGAAACCAAGAACTCAATTTCTCCAAATTCTCACATAGCAACAATAAAATAATTATATATAAAAAAGGTAAAAACTTGCACTTTGTTGAAAGAATTATATGCAAGACAGCCCCTCAAACCCCAAAAGCATGAATAATTTCCTAAAACTTGGAGGTGAATAATCATAAGCTGAAGAAAAATATTTCAAGCTAAGAGAAGGACAAGAAAAATAGTATACAAAAGACAAACATGAGACAAAGGAAAATGACCAAATGATACAAAAAGGAGTTCTACTGAATAAAGAGAGGTCTATAAATGATTAAAGGGGGCCATGCTGCAAAACTGTTGATTTTTAGTTACGAGGTACAATAAGTATGAAATGAAACAAGAAAAGAAGATAAAGGTTTAAAGTAGAGAAGAACATAAACAAAAAAAAGGCACCATTTTTGACCGATAACGTGTTGAAACCTGCAAATGCTGTAAGCAAAAACTGGAAAGAAATTAAATAATAGCAGTGGCCCTTTTGCAGTGATAAAAGCAGAACTTATCAGATGGAAGAAGAAAAAAAAGAATCCAAAGTGAGAAAATTAAAGAAAAAATAGCAAAATGCATTAGCTGATGAGCATACAAGGAGGAGAAAAAGGATGAAATACTTGTTAGAATGAAAACACGAAGAGTGTGGAAGGAATTAATTTTGAAAAGAAAAATAAAAACCCATTGGGAAGAATCTGCTAAAACAAATTAAGTATCTCAAATAATTGGTTGCACATAAAAGAAAAAATTATATTCTTATAAATACTAAAATCCCCAGATAATAAAAAAATAAAACAAATAGCAAGCTGTGTTTCATAAGAAAAAGCAAAGAGCTAGACTATAAATGAACAACAAATCCTGAAGAAACCCAAGTCAGGATTTTGAATATAAGAACGAAAAACAAACACAGCACTCATGCTAGAGGCTATGTATGTATAGAAACATATATGCACAGAATAGAAGCTCTCCTCGAGAAGAGCTAAAAAGGGAAAAAAACTAAATGATCATTGTAAGATGATAAATAAAAGTAATGGAAAAATGGGTTATAATGAAGGAACATACCTGAGGAGTAGTGTAGTAGTAGTTACGGAGTCGAAGACAAGAGAAGGGTGGGAGAGATATTGCTGCAGTCTGCAGATGATCAAACTTCTTTCACGGAGAGAGAGAGAGAGAGAGAGAGAGAGAGAGAGAGAGAGAGAGACGTTGAGAAAAGCAACGGTCAAAACTCAAATTAATGAACGAAAAGAGAGGAAAAAAAACATCAAAACATAAAATAAATAAATAAATAAAGTCATCGGATTTGGAGAACTAAAACGAAAGCAGACAACATGAGAATAGGATGGAAGGAAACCTGCATGCATTGAAGTCTGACGACACCTCTTTGTAATTGCCCTCCCTTTTTACTTTTTATTTCACAAATGCCACTCACCTCAACCGAAGAATTTATGTCCTCTTTTGTAATTCTCTATTTTATGTCCTCTCTTGTCTTGGAGGCCAAGACTCCAAACTAACCACAACCCCCTTCAAGCAAAATCGAAGAAGTAGTGCTTGAAAAAACAAATATTTTATATTTTTAATATATATATATTTTTATATCATTTTAATATTAAAAATAAATTTTAAAAAATAAAAAAATACAATTTTAATATATTTCTAAATAAAAATTACTTTAAAAACACCACACCTAAGCAGCTTGTTTCCTAATGCTGACCGAATTTCATTTATTTCGTATGATCTTCTCGTCCAGCACAAATGGCCCATTTCTAACTAACAGGGACCCATCAGCTTTCTAATTCCATGATCAAATCCCAATTAGCCCTCTGATCATTTCCAACCTGCACACAGAATTTGTTGCTTTTGGGGTCTTGGTGGGGCCCGTGAGTTAATTTGTATTCCATGCCATGGGAGGGCATTTAGATTGTTGAACAAGACAAGGTCATTTTTGTAATTTGGGGGTTAGTTTTTGTTAGGAGAAAAGAGGGAATTTTGAAAAGCAAAAAAGAGAGTCGGCTCTAAAAAGCAAAAGATGAGGGAACCTGGCCCTACTGCTAAAGACTCTTGGGGATGCCTCGATAACGGTTTCTTTACAAAACCCCCCTCTCCTTCCTACACAAATATCAACAATGCCCTCCCTCCAGTTATTTCACAACGATTAATGCTTTTTTCCTATATTAAATTCAATATTTCAGGAAAAACCTCTTCTATTTAAAAATATATTAAAATAATATTTTTTATTTTTTAAATTTATTTTTAATATTAATACATTAAAATAATTTAAAAAATATAAAAATTAATTTTAAATAAAAAATTGAATTTTAGCAGATTTCCATTGAAGTATCTAACAGAAAAATAATCATAATATTTTTTTACACAATATACATATCCAGTAGAATTCTTGCTGTTTTTAAGCTATTAGGTTGATATTATTTTTTGACATGGTATCAGAGCCTTAATTACAAGCGGCCACGAGTTTGAATCTCATCATCCCTATTTATTTGATAAAAATTAAGCACAAGGTAATATTGGTCTGTATAAGTTTCATGCTCAAAGGGCTTTCACTTGAGGGGGTGTGTTAGAAAATAATATAAATTATATCTTGAGACATTACCTAACCGTTTAAACTATTGGGTTGAGATGATTTTTTAACAAGATTTAAGGTATAATGAGAAATCGAGGATAATGGACGTAAATTGACATTTTTTTTATATAATAAAAAGTATTGAACTCGAAATTGATTAACAGGTTATTAACAGATCCTTAATTAAGAAGGTAATTATATAATTTGAACGTTATACTTTCAAGCTAAATAAATCTCTCCTTTGCCTAATAGTTGATCAACAAGAGTCATTCTATCGAGTTCTTAATCCAAAACGTTTCGTATTAGTTTGCTTGCACTAGATTTTTATTATCGAATGCTCTAGGTATTGTTAATTTTACAAATTAATCTATATTTTAGAACGTGAGCATGAGCTAAATATGTCGGCAGATTATAAATTTGTTTGCACGCGGTGGAATATTAGTGTAAAGAGGGTATTTAGAAGTTTGATAATAATTATTTTTTAAAGTGTTTTTGTTTGTAAATATATTAAAATAATATATTTTTTATTTTTTAAAAATTATTTTTAACATCAGCACATTAAAATGATATAAAAATATTAAAAAAAAATTAATTTAAAATAAGAAAACTTAATTTTTTAAAAAATGTTTTTAAAACGTAAAAATAACCAGACTAAATATTATGTTATTTCGATGAATCACACACGTCATGATCTAAAAGATTGAACCATGTAGATGATTAATCGTCACAAATACAATTGTGTAGAATAGAATACTTGAAAGTTAACCTCGAGATCTTAGAAATACTTGTAAAAGACGTGTTTATTTGCAGAACTACGGGGAAGATTAAAATGCAATTTGAGCACCGAAATACAAATGCTGAATAATTGCAATGAAGATATGGAATATATTCCGTGTTGACCTCCAAGACAGGAGGAATAATATTGGCATTGATGGATGCAGAAGATTCACTGTGTCATGACAATTACAGCCTTTTCTATTAGAGGTTATCTGTCCATGGCTGCATGTGACTCCAACCTAGGATTCTACCCCCTCTTTTATTTTATATATATATATAAACCTAATCTTCATTATCATTTTACTATAGAACATTAAGTAAAATTTACTCCTCAATTATATATATTCTTAAGGGTCCGCTTCTTTCCCATGAAATATTTTATACGATTTCCCTTTATTTGTTTACTGAAAAATGTATTTTTTTAAATATGTTTCTCATAAAATATCTTATAGATCAATGAGAAATATTTTATTGTCAATTTTTAAAGTTAGTTTATTTGATTTTTAATTTATGAAGTTCTATAAAATATTTTATAAATAATAATTTATTTTTATTATCATTCAACTATTTCAACCACCTTCTTCTTCACCACCACTATCATATCACCACGATCATCTTTTTTTCCACCACCTCCTCCTCTACCATCACCGTCATGTCACCACCATCTCCACATCCACCATCATCACCATCACCGTCATCTCACCACCATCACAACCACCTCCTTCACCCTCACTATCATGCCAACATCTAGAGCAAACTAGATAGGTGACCCGTGCTATGCCACGAGTAGGGTCAAATATTTCCTAACATAAAAAAAATATTCAAACGATGATAGTGCTTTTAAAGAAGCAAGACAAATTTGGAACTCGGATCATTGATTTGAATGAGTTCAATAAACTCGGTTAATCTAATAATATGATTAAAAAAAAACTAACAACAATAAAAAAGCAAAAACAAATGCCAGTGACTAGTAAAAAAATGAATGATTGCCAATATTATGAAAAAATACCATCTGAATATTCTTAAAAGGTCTTAACAACTTTATTTGTTAATTGAAAAAAAAAAAGAGAACAAGATAGTCTTATAAAGAGAAAAATGAAAAAAAATCCAAATTACCAACAAATTAAACACTGAAGGACTTTTTTTTAAAAAAATAATAAAAGGATAAAAAAACCTAACTTTAGTCGGCATGCCAAACTCGTTTCCCGGTTGTGAGGTTAGGATAACCTTGTACAAAAGAAATTTAATTAAATAATGAAGGTCAACTCTCAAGCAAACTAAATGATGAAAGACAAAACTAAAAAAAATTAATCAAAAAAAAGTTGAGTTAACCCGGGTTAAATCAACTAACCCGTTACCCCAGATATAAGATCGAGATAATACAATAAAAAAGAAAGCGAAAAAAACCACAAAGCTAAAGGCCTAATAACCTAATGTAAAATGATGAAATTGAAAAAAAAATCAATTTTAAAAAAGAAACCTAAAAAGAAGATCAAAGTAAAAGTAGGTTAATTTTTGAAATCTACGACCTGAGTCATGAGACCGGGATTAATCCATAGAAGGAAAATACAATAAAATCATAAAGAAAAATTCCTAATCATCTAGAATTAAAAAACAAAGTAAATAACAATAAAAACAATAAGGACCAAATATGGTATAAAAACTAATTGCAAGGAAATAATGAAATTGAAAAATAAAAAAAGATTAAAAAAATAGCAATTAAAAAAATGATGACTAAATTGGATACAAAAATTAAAATGTTGTGAAATCTAAGGTAAGGAGAGAGGAAAAAAAAACCCTGATCGGAGCCCAACTGCTGCTTTATTGTGCACACACGCCTGATCACCAGGAAGAGAATGGTGTGAAGCTTCCAACACCGTGGTAAAAGGTGGTGTTTGACAGCTAAAAGATTCCACACGTACCACTCATGCATGTGTCAACCATTTTTATTTTTAAATTATATTTATATTTGCTAAAAGATCAATTTGTCCCTCGTTTAAATTGATTATAACTATAAAAAAACATCATGAAAATACAAAAAAACCTCTGGACATCATTTTTTTTTTGCTTTTAAAGGCAATGTAGTCATTTCATTGTGCAATCAAAACATTAAAAGACCATAAAGCTCTTAGACCTCATTTTTAAACTTTTTGCCTTTAATGATATTTAAATAATTTCACTGTGAACCTAGAATGTTAAAAGATTGATTTGTCTTCAATCAATATGATAATAACAAATAGATCTTGTGGAAAAGACTGTTTTGACTCTGATAAATAATTAAATGATTTTGTTTAAGAATGATAAAGAGATCACTTTACCATTTCCAATCGACAATAATATATATCTAGATATGCAACAAAACACTGAAGCTTTTTTTTTTTTTTTTTTTATAATTGTAATATGCATCTCATTGTGATATTCTAGGTACCCATGAAATCTAAGTCAGTTCTCCCTTTTTTTTTTTTTTTTAGATCCTTCATGGCTTGTAAGAAAATGAAGCAGGAAACCCACCCTAGCGACATCAAACCTAATGGCTGATGGGGGCTAGTACAGATGAAAACTTTAAGATGAAGAAAAAAACGAGAAAATTCGAAGACTCAGGCAATCTCAAAAAAGAAAAACTTGGTTACAGCTAATTCTATTTCTTAATCAGCTAGGTTTATTCATTTATTTATCTTCTTCTTCTTCGTTGGAACACCCTTTTTTTTTAAAAAAAAGTTTTGAGGCTCTGAGCTACCCCTCATTGGGTTCATATTTGGTGGCTTGATATATAACAACTTTTGTGACTTTCACTTGAAAAAAAAAAGATCTCTGGTCCCATATCAACCAGAAAGGTGTTTGTTCTTTGTCTCTTCTTCATGTTCGTTAAAAAGAAATTCCACTTATAAATGTCTTTAATTTTCACCAACTCATGCAATCAAATCTGATATGATAACTCATTGTTTCAGTTGGAAATACAAAACATTATACCAATTATTGCTTCTTGATACAGACATCAACAATTAATGTAAATACCTGTTGATGAAATGAAGTCTTACATCCTCACATGAACATAAAACTAATGAGTTTCTTATTTATGAAGTTGCTAAATACATGTTGATTAAAGAGATGTTTTTAAGACTAGTTATTATTTTTTAAAAATTATTTTTGATATTAATAATTTAAAAATATTTAAAAAATATTAATTTGAAATAAAAAAATAAATTTTTTTCCAAGATATTTTTAAAATGCAAAAAATAAAAATTCGTAAATGAAATATTACATGGTCAGATGAACATAAAACATATCTGGTGGGGAGCGAACTCCAAACCCATGTCATTTTCTTGGGAAAAGAAAGAGATATCCAATCACTGCATTTTGACATAAAGAAATCTTTAATCTTTCAATCCGTATCACGCTGCCCAATGTGGCATCAATACCTGAAATGAGCACTTTCCTATGGGCAACAGCAGCAATTCTGCTTCAATTTCCTGTTGGAATTGATTTTGGCAGCATAACATGGCTGTTTGGTGGGATGCCCGTATATATACCGATTCCAAATAGTGATATTTTTTATTTAAAAATATATTAAATATTTTTTTATTTTTTAAATAATATTTTTTATATCAATATATCAAAATAACTCAAAATTTTTAATAATTTAATTTAAAATAAAAAAAATTCAAGATTGGTTAAATGATGGTGCAACCGTTGCGTCAAAAAGGGCCATATATGTCTATGGAATTCTCTCTCATGTAAACTTTCAAACTAATCCCTCTCGTCAATCCATTTTTTTGTTCAACTTGTGTTGAACGTGTTTATTTAGAAGGTGTTTGGTATTGTGGCTGCGGACGAGGTTGAGTTAAGACACAGAAATCTAGTGTTTGGTTAGGCATGAACATCATTTTTTTGTTACTGTGGATCCCACTAGAAACTGAACCTCAGTTTCTGAAAAGCAACCCACATATGCTTTCAAGACCTTTCTCTCACCTCTCCATAAAAAAAGCCATAAAAATTATAGAAAAATAACTGATAGAAAAAAATTCCAAAACAACCCTTAGCAGATCTAAAAATCCTATCCTAGCACCATTGCTAACCATTGTTGAGATCTATCATCTCATTCCTAAATTTTTTCAGCCTTGTTATTCCCCTTTGTTTTCTTCTCTTCTTTTAATATTCTTTGTTGTTTGCCTCATCCTATTTCTTTGAGATTACCTTACCAGATTCGTTCTATAAAAAATGATTTTTAGTGATTATGTAAGCTCATTCATCAAAGAATAAGCACTATAATGATTATTTTTTGTTGCAAATTCAAATCCGACATCCTCTCACCCTCTTCTTCATTCTTCTTCAAATAAAAAAAAAATTAATTTAGATTTGCCTATGATGTTTCTGATAGTGGTTTTTTTTCCACATAAATAAACAACAAATTTGTGTTGGGGAAACTCAATCTATAACTAGTACAGGTGTTGGGAAACTTGTTCTAGTAACAAACATTGATCATGAGTTTCTTCTTTATCTCCATCCAAAAATTTGTTTAATTAACTATGAATTTTAATTTGTGTGATGCGTTAATTTATGTTTCTTTTATCATGTATGTCTTCCTCAAACAAACTACTACACTTGCATGCAACTGAAATCTATTGTTTACCACTGCGTTTTACAATTGATATTCAAACTTGTTCTTGAAGGTAGATAATTTTTTCTTTATAATTTTTTTTTCTCATTTGCATTAACTCATAATTGATGGAGTTTTGTATGTTTGATTAGTTTATTAACATGGGTTTTGTCTCCTTTAAAATGGGATTGCTATTTTTTTTGTTTAATTCTTGGATTTAGTTGTTGTTTTTTTAATTTCTATTTTTATATATAGCGGGAAGGAAATGAAATATTTTGTTTTGTAAGGATTGAATCGGGGTCTTTGTATAATTGATGAAGTTTTGATTTTTTTTTCAAATAAAGAAGTAAATAATCATCTTGTTTATAAGAGATAAAGTCTTGAATTTGCGTATTGAGTTTGATTTGTAGAAAACAGTGTTAGCTTTAACTGGGTAACCTGGTTAGGATTGAATCAAATTAGGGGAAGTTGCAAGAAACTTAAGCATTTCTCTTGAATAAAGAAAACCTAATGCCCCCATCTTCTTTGAACTTTGGTTATTGGTCTGTACTGTATCACTTTGATGCTAGCCCTTTTATAAGTCCTTTATGCTTTCAGTTTGCACTTTAAAGAGGGAAATAAGGCAATGTAAAAGGCATTCAATGGTGAAATGAAATCCAATTTCACTTTTAAAAACTAATAGGATGAATTGCTGCTATAATAATAACCCCAACAAATGGATAAGGTAGTAAGGTTCAAAATTTGAAATCCAAATACTAGAAAGATAGGGAAAAAACAAAGAAAAGACTCTATTGAGTTGAGCATCCTTGCATCTCGAGAATGAGTAGTAGTGGTGCAATGTCTTGTTGTGCAAAAGCCAGTAGTCTCAATAGATATTTTTGCAGTAAGCAAGCATGTAACGTGCCTTTATTCATCTCTATACTTGCCCGTCAGAGCCTAATGTTTTTGTTTTGTTTCGTCATATAAATTATTAAAACTAAATTACATCAACACCTTATGCTTTCGGTTTTTCTTAAAGAAGGGTTCTTAACACAATCCAATGTTTTCTCACAATATTGATTTTTAAAGGGTTCTTTTGTTTTCTTTTTAGCAATAGAGAGTATTATTTTGCATAGTTATTAAACATGGACCGGACCGGCGGGTTGATCCGGGACTCAGTCGATCCTATGACTGGACCGGTCTGGGTAAGGCAAAAGATTGGGATGGGTAAAAACCCGACAAAACCCGTTTGATCCATGACCCGGGCGACTCGGCAAAACCTGATTAAGACCTTTTTTTTTTTCAAATGTGTTTTTTCTCCTAGCTATAGACCTCTCTCTTTTTATATTTATTAATTGGTTATTAATCATTTTCAAAGTTTATTATATAAATACTAGAAAAATGTTTTATTTTTTCAATGTGGGATTTTAAGCCCCTTAGTATATATACTATGTTCACAAGAAAAAAAATTATTTTTTCAACGTGGGATTTGAAGCCCTTTAGTATATTTACTCTATGTTCAAAAGAAAAAAACTATGTTTTTTCAATGTGGGATAAAAAATCTTTTGAAATAATCTTTTAAACTTCATTATTTATAACATGTATAGTCTATATTCACATGAATTTTGTTTCTTAATTTTTTCATATGAAATATTAAAACTTCAAATATTTTTTTTTAAATTTTTCCGGGTTGACCCGAGTTGACTCGGGTCAACCCATGCAACCCGGGACTCGGCTCCTTTCCCGGGTCAACCTCCGGGTCGGGATAACTATGCTTTTTTGTTGTCACTTCTACCAAAGATTTTTTATGAGCTGTAGGGGTTTTGTTAAATAAGGTGTCTAACTCTTTTCTCAACAATTTACTACTCTTTCATCTTCTAAATTGATAAAGCTGTTTTGGACAATGCTCTTTCTTGACTCTTTAGATGATATACTAAATAACATTAAGTTTGGTTTTTATTGTTGTTTTAGATCTCTTAGTTTTCCTCATTTTTCTTTTCATTCTTATTAATCTTTTCCCTTCGAATTTGTTCATTCTACATAATAGTTTAACGCTTTTTAATGATTGGATTTTGTTGAATAATTTGAAACATGATATTTTAACAATTATTTAAATTATTAGCAGCTTTTTAAGATATCTAAATCATGAATAACAGGATTGCTTTCAGTTACTTTCCAGTATCCATTTCAGCTAACCATAACTAGAGATGAGCAGTATACATATGCTTATATTCATCATACGTTGTTTGGCATAGGTTTTGAAGTTGTTTTTGCGAAATTATGCATGCTAAATTTGGTTATTAATTCATGTAAAGACCTTTGAAGCTAGCACTAGTTAAGATCGAAAAATTATGATAACAATAACAATTTTGATCATGTTCTTGAAATTTATGTTGTTTTCAGTTTCTATCTTGTATGTAATGAAATCAATTTCAAAATTGTCCTTCCATTTTACTAAGAAAATAGTGGCAATAATAATTTAATATCAAATTTTATTTAGTGTTATGTTTTTCAATAGTTGATTTGTGTGAGTATTTAGCTGGTTTTTGCTGCTGCTTGTATAGGTTCTGTAAGTGGTGTGTTATTTGTATTGGAAGAAGTTTCTTTTGGGTAACACATTTCTAGTATTGAATACAATGGTAGTAAATGCACGACCTAAGTTGAATTGCAATTCCTTTTTTCTCATGATTTTTTGCTAAAACATTGCATAATCAAGGTAGTATCATCATCTTATGGTTAATATTACATACTAGTTTCTTTGTAAAGCCTTTTTAATTAAAAATTAAATTACCAATTAGGCTAGGAATGAATCAAAGCAGAGAAAATTGCAAAAAAATATGTTTTATATTGTTCGGCTTGGCTTTAGACTTGCTAAATTAATTAGGTTTCATTATGGTAACTCTTGTATGTTTTAGTTTGAAGCTTGAGTCACGCAAGTATTTAGATAAATTAATTAGATTTTATTGTGATAACTCTCCTATGTTTTAGTTTGAAACTTGAGTTAGACAAGTATTTAGATTTTGAGGATTTTAGCATTGACTAGTAGACTGAGTTTAACGACATAGTAATAATTTTTCTTAAATGAAGTTTGGATAGTGTTATTTTATAGTTTTTTTTTTGCCGGATAAGGTTTCGACCAAGTCACCATATTATATTATTAGTTTATGAAAGTCTGGAAAATAGTAACGTGTTACCAACACCTCAAATTCTTATTCACAACGGAGTGCGGGAAAGGAAGCTGGTTGAATTCTAACTACATTAAAAACATTTCTTCTTGTTGTGATTATAGTTCCAAGCCCAGCCCATCCCATCCCAGCCCAGCCCAGTATTTTGTACTTTTGAATATACCCTAAGCATATGCTTGAAATGCTAGAATTATTCCGAGCCCATTGGGAGTTTCTGCTACACAAAATGGGGCTCTGATTAGAACCACCTCATCCATGGGAGACCCAATGCCTCAAATTAAATTGCTTGCCTGTTGTTGACGAAAATTGAAATTTACTGCCTCTACGAATTGGTGTTTATATATATATATATATATATATATATATATATATATGCAGCTTGAGGACTCAAGTTCGAGTTTGATAACTGATTTCTTAAAGAAATTACATATTATTGCAATAAAACTAAAAGACGTAGTGTCAAGGCATTGTTAATGCTATCACCGATTTTTTTTTTTAAATCCATCTTTACATGTAGTGTTTGTTATATTTTATTAGTTTATAGTTTTTTTTTTATATATATTCTTGAGAATTAAAGATTTCGATCACATTTTAAAACTTAATTAAAGATCAATTTAATGAAATATAATTTAAATTTATTGCATAAAGACATCACTAAAAGAAAAACATTCAAAATGAAAAACAAAATAAAAAAATAGGTGCATTACACAAAATCTTGAAAAAAAATACATTTTGGTCCAAATATTCTCCATTATCTCATCTTTGGTTCCTTTAGGTTTATGATTTTGTCATTTTGGTCACAAAATTTATTTTATTTACGCTTCAGTCTCCAAGTTTGAAAGAAAAAAAAGAAAGTTATTGAAAAATAAAAAAGAAGATAAAAAGTGGTTGGTTGGTTATATTTCAGCAATAAAAAAATTCGATATTAATTTCAATAGGTTCCAATTAAAGAGATAAGTGTCATTAGAGAGTTTTTATCCTTCACCTTGCTAGATAAAGAAGATAAGGAATTGAGAATTTTTTTTATTCAGGTTATTTTTATGTTTTTGACATATTAAAGGGCGGTTTATGTTAAAAATAAGTTTATTAAGATGTCTATGATATTTTTTAGGTGTTTTCAAGTGAAAAAAAAATTTAAAAATGAGTTGTTTTTTATTAGAGAAGTTGGAATATGATTTTTTGGCCACCTCAAGTGTCTGAAATTTGCCAATGTAAAGTGTCATCTACTTTTCTTTTTTTTTTATTAGCGTGGGGTGTCCGGGCCAGCTTGCGCGCACCACGACTATTCCCCATGGCCCACTGAACATCCTGCAAGCCCGGTGAGCGGGTAAGGCACCGCGGGGGTGACAAGCGTGCACATAGAGGGTCGAACCCGGGACGGGGGCGGAACAAGTCACACGATTGACCACATAAAGTGTCATCTACTTGTTTGGTATTGTGGTAGTTTTTGTGGTTGTGGTTTGAAAAAAATTGTTTTATAAAAAGCACTTTTGATTGAGGTTGATTTGATATTTATATATGTTTGACTAAAACTGTGGGTGAAATTGAGGTTGAACAAAAAGTAATTTAATGTGTTTGGTGATATATATTAATATCGATGATTTTTAATTTAAATATTATAGATTTAACTACTGTTATTATATCATGAAATAAATAATAATTTATATAAAAAAATTTTATTGTTTCATTAAACTATCTATAATTTCATCACGTACGAAATTCATCCGACAAGGATTACAGTTTCCATGGTTTTTTGAGCGTATAACAAAATCAGGTAAAATATCAGTAGGAACAAAATTGAGATTACGATCAAATTCTGCAAATGCTACGCCATCATGCGATCTCCTTCTAATTTATGTAGTGTCGTTAAATAATGTTAAACACTAATTTTTTTTGAATAAAACACATTTAAAAAAAATTAGACTTTTCTTGTTCACATGAATAGCGCAAGTGAATAAAATCACTGCACTGTACGTGTTAACAAATGTGCAGAGTGAATTAATTCACTCTGCACAGAAGTGAACAATGCCAATAAAGCAGGTGCATCTTGCTTCTCCTCGAACTATGTTTCTATGCTTTTTTTGGTGGGTTCTATGTTTTTTTTTTTTTATTCACGTGGGGTGTTTGGGCTAGCTTGCGCTCACCACGACTATTCCCCACGGCCCACTGGACATCATGCAAGCCCGGGGCGGGTTAGGCACCGCGGGGGTGACATGCGTGCACATAGAGGGTCGAACCCGAGACGGGGGCGGAATAAGTCACACGGTTGACCACAGCAGCTAGACCCTCAAGTGCAGTGGGTTCTATGTTTTAAAAACACTAGTTACCACTTTAACCAAACATGCATTTTTTGTGGTTTTTTTAAAATATAACCACTGCCATGAAAACAAACACACTCTTAATCAAACAAAGAAAAAAAAGATTAAGCACGTGAACGTTGTCTTATAGGTCCAAATATGTTAGAACTTTTTTTGTTGGGTTAGATGCTGACCCACACATACTCACTCCCTTAGATTCTTTTTTAACAACTTTTTATTATTATTTTGATATCATTTCTTAAATTTTAATTCAAATTAATTATACTAAGATAATTAAAATTAAAATTAAGATATTATTCCATTAAATAGCATTTAATTTTGTCTTTTTTTCAAATAAAATTATAATATTAGCAATCATTTCTTTAATTATTATACATGAACCATTATGCAATTATTTTTTCAATTTATAATCATGAATATTCTATGAAAAGAAAATTTATATCTTGTTATATTTTTATTTTAAATTTAAAATGATTTTCTTAGATTAATTATCATTTTTCTCTTCAATTGTATATAAAATATCAAGACATGTTTTCAATGTGGTTTTGTTCTTATTAAAACTTGCTTTTCATATTATGAAGAGTTGTTCAATGTTTTTGATAAAATGAGGTATTTTTGTTAAAAAAGAGAAATGTATTAATAATGAAATGTAATTTAAATTAAAGAGATACATTGTTTTATGATTATTTTAATTTTTGCAGAAATTATTCAAATGACCTTTAATTTTAATTCAAGAAATTAATCACGTCACTACTAAAAAATATTTTAGTCTAAGAATTATACAGATCAAATCAATTGTTGCAGGAAATCACAATTGCAATTATGTGCTAAGAATTATACAGATAAAATCACAGACATTATCATAATCTTCTCTGAGTCTCCGTGGTCACCACCCCCTCTTCTGCATTTCCTCCACTTTGGCCGGGAACATATCCCTGTTTGCTTAAAGTGGGAAGAATCCATTTATGGAAAATGGGAATCTCAAACAGTGGTAGAGAAAGGAGATAGAAAGCATATTCGTTATAATTCGGTGCTAAGGCTATTGATTTTTGGAATACTCTATGAACTTAACCTTTCACTTTCTCCAAGCCATTCAATTTAAAATTGAGATTTCCTAGTGCTTTCTTTACCAGGCCATTATCAAGAAACATGTCCACTAGCCATTCTGTGCCATTCTTTAGACACAGAAGCCTTTGGTGGTGTCCTCTGACAAGACATTTGCACCTAATTTCACCACTACGACATCCCTTCTTTCAGTGCTTTCTATAATTTGTCTCTGCCTCTTTTTGGTTATGCTCATGGTGGTCATCAGCACTGCACGTCTGCTTCCCCGATCCCCGATCCCTGGGTCCTGTCTTTGTTGTCTGTTCTTGCTTGTGAAGAAGGCATGATTGATCAAAATTCAAAATCATCATCCCCATTATTGCCACTATCTCGCTTTATAATAGGGAAGAAAAAAAAGGTGATTAACTCGCATGCATCAAAGAAATGAAAGAGCCTCTATAGATGGTGAATCCTCTCACGCGTTCATCAATACTGGAGGTAGCAATTTCCTCATCGTTGAATTGATGATTTGAACCAACTCTACGTTGATGAGGTATTAGCGATCAGCCTTATGTTTTTAAAATATTTTTTAATTAAAAATATATTAAAATAATATTTTTTAAAATTTTTAAATTTATTTTTAATATAAATATATTAAAATGATCTAAAATCATAAAAAAATTAATTTAAAATAAAAAAATATTTTTTAAACACAAAAACAAACAATTTTGAAATCCTTACTGACTTGGTTTATGGAGATCATCAACACTTTCATTTAATTAGATTTTCTCGACTTTTCAGTATTTAAAAAACTTTTATTTTTCATAATGCATCAAACACATTATTTGTGACAAATACCAATAAAATCAATTAGAAAAGAGAAATAGCGTCGGTTGTCAAACAAACTAATCTAAAAATATATTTTACCATCGAACAACAAGATCCAGTACTCTCATAATTAATTATTAGTTAATATAGTTGTATAAATAATTAATGCATGCTAGACTTAGCTTACTTTATTTTGCAGATATTGAATGAACCTTCTACTCACCAACTAAGATCCAAATTGATCATAGCATAAACATTGTCCTAGCTAATTAACTAATTAAAGGGATATCAGCCTAGCCAGCTTCTCTGTCTGTAGATACTGTCCTTGGCTAATTATATAGTATAAGAGCAGATTAATACTAAAATCATGCCTTTATAGTTTACAGACTGTAAAGGGTATCGCATGAGCCTAAAAGGAGGCATTTTTCTCTTTTCAGGCTGTTGCCGAATAGTCTACACTCAAAGTGCTGATCCAACCAAAATTAGGTCAAATCCTTATCCGAGAACTAGGATAGACTAACTGGAAATGGAGGGTGAATTCACCATTGAATATATATGCTTCCCATGGTTAATTTATTCTGTTGATGCTAAGGGATCGTGCTAATTAATTAGGTGATTAATCTTTTTGTGAGATTATCTGTGATCTTATTCCTCCTTAAAGAAGTTGTCCTCAGTTTTGTCATTTATGATCTGCTAATTAATAATGTTTATCAGAATGGTAGTGATTGTCGTGTAGCACTAAAAGTTTCTTAGTGCTGATCATACACGATAAATTTTTTTTTATTTTTTTTAATTTTACTATTAGATGGTATCTTCTTCAAGCGATCCGATTCTGGACACTGAATCCATTTCCAGGATTACTATCAAGCGAATCTCCTCATAATTTTATTCCGTCGCATGCACTCTTGAAGATAATGGTGTGCGGCAATATATAATTCATCTTTCACGCAGTTTAATTCCTCCACTTTTATGATGATTGCTACATGTATAATCCCTTTGGAAAACCCCGAAGCCAGTTTGCCTTTAGCAGATCAGCACACTTGACCTCGTTCAAGATCTTCAAATATTTGCCTCTAGCACCCTTTTCAACTCTCGTGAATGAGTAGAATTTTTTTGGTTTCGACTTTAGACCTTGACAAGATCTAACCAGGCCCTTGTATGACCTCTTAAGAAAGAAAAAAAATCATAGACACCAGTGGAATCAGGTAGCTGTACTAAGTAACAATCACTGTGTTAATGATTCAATGCTAGCTGATGCAAAATTCTTTGATAAAATTTGTTGTATGCCGTAGCTGTTCACTTGATAAGATTCGAGTTTAATACACATCTAAACCCTAACAAATAAAAACACAACCAAAGTTACAAAAATCTGTAGAAAAAGTCTCATAAAATCTGAAAAAAATAGGTTTAATTATACTAAATATCCATAATAACTAGGAAACAACCAATCATGAAAAATAATAAAGCTAAAACCCAAAATTAACAAGAAACAAGAAAAAAGTCTAAACAATGGTGTGAAACTTTGAAGGCAATTTTGAGAGTTTTCAGAGTGAAATTTGATGTATCTAAGTAGCAAACGAGTTTAAGCGTGAAAGGAAACTCAACATCAGTTTAGTTTTTCTGTCAGGAACACACCTATAAAATTTATACTTAATATAACGATCGAATAATTTTTTTTTGAGTTAGGCTGTCCATTTAGACCCTTTTTTAGATCATTTTTGTGTATCAATCTATAAAATCATGGAGTAATTATTGTGAATCAATCCCCCATCATTCATTATAAAGATCACATGATCGTTATCAGATATTGCCTGACAGCTAAGGAACAAATGAATTAAACTACATCTATTGATTCTACGCAGGGAAACATTCCTTCTCTTTTTCCTCACAGAAAGAAGAGATAAAAAATGAAAGGAGAAAGAGAATCTTGCTAGTTCTTCGGCAGAATAAGTGGACAAGATCATATAGCAACATGCATGCCTAGGCATAAAGCCATAGGGATGTGTTAGAAAATAGAAGTAATTTATTAAGAACAGTACTAGCACGACGAGAGTAGCAACAAAGATTGCATTCCTGGCAAACAAGAGATAAAATAAAGAACAAAGAAAAGGGGAAGATTGCGTTCTGACGGGCCGAAGAACATAAAAACAAACGAGGGATGGCTGGGAAATATTGGGGATTTGTTGATTCTTTTTTAATCACACAGTTTTTGATCAAAACCTTTTCCCAAAGGATATCCTTTATATATGTGTCCTTTATAAAGTAACTTGTGGGATTGGATAATTTTGTTACTTGCATGTGACTGTCCAAAAGATACCCTCTATTTACTTGCATGTGACTGTCCAAAAAAATTTTTATGCGACCCACGAAGCGCGTGTCACGTAACTAATATAAAACTATTTAAAATACATCATAATTATTAAATTTAGATCTAGTTTGACTGGTTGACCCGAGAATCTCATGACCTAGAGCCTAACTTGAATCAAGTTTCAAGTTGAATAAAAAAAATATTAATCCGAGTTGATCTCGTAGGATTTTTAGCGATCTAATCAAAATCCAATTAAATCAACTCCAATGAATTATTTTTTATTTTAACTTGAATTGATATAATAACTCATATCCTTTTTTAAATTAGTTATTGAATCACGTCTGATGATTATGATTTGCACCATATAATTCATTGCATTTGAATAAAAAAAATATTTTTTTATAGTACTTATTTCTCTTTTTTTTCAACCGCCAGAGAATAAAATAGTAAAGTGAACAATATATCGATGAACAACATGTATCTTATACAAGAGTATGCTAAAACTATATATTTATTATCCTTTTCAGAAATAATGGAATGGTTATGCATCTTATTCAGTTTATGTCACTCGGGGATTCAAAATCGTTTCTTACATAAGCACATATCCAAATAAAAGTCATACAAAATTAATATTCAGTTATTAATCATTAAAATCCTTCCACTCCAATTGTTGAATTTGCTGATTGCTAATGTTTGATATTTGTTTCCATATATTATTATTATTATTATTATAATAATAATAAATGAAAAGGCCTCTTGACCTGCACTGGCTTTTCAAGAAGTGGCACCATTGAAAAGGAAGTTAATAGTTATTTTTTTAATTTTTTTAAAATATATTAAAATAATATATTTTTATTTTTAAAAATAATTTTTAACATTAACCTATCAAAATAAACCGAAAATGAAAATGACGAGAGATAGCCGAGAGTTTTAGCCGAAAAAAGAAAGACAGAATAAAAACAGTGAAGCAAAAAAACATGCGCAATTAATTTATTTTTTTATTATCTTTTTTGCATGTTAGTCTCACATATACTGACGGAGAGACGAAGATCCCCAAAAGATTGAGATTTTGCAGGGTGGCCGCCTTCAATCCTAGAGGAATGTTTGGCCAGGCTGGCCGTCAGAATAAAAATCTTTAGCCTCCAAATTGAAAAGGTTGACCAGAGTGAAGCTAGCTGTGACTAGGAGTTTATTATATAGACGGAACTACAAAACAAAAAAAACCTAAGTCTTCAATTTAATTAAACAAGTATAAATACTCTTGAATTATTGTCATTTGGAATTTGAAAGAATTGGGTTTTGGGTTACTTTATTAATTCTTAGAAAAAAAAACCACCTAACATTGACCCTTTTCTTTTCTTTTATCTATATAAATGTTTTCTTTACAAATTTTCTTCGAAATGTCACATGTATAAGCGTTAATAATTGAAAAAGAATTTGTTCAAGGAAAACTAGGTCCAATGAGGCAATTTTCCCCTTGAAATCAAAGTTGTTGAAATATGATATGTTATAAAATTTAAAGTGTTTAGAAATGAGTTTTTTAATAGTTGCATTATTGGTTAATCATATATTCTAGCACATATCCAACATGGGACTTATAATGATCTCCAGACCTTTAACCCTTTATTCTTGACACACTACTAAGCCTAAGGTAGATGGATCTAGTAGTGTGTTAGACTCATGCCCAATTGGGCACGGTGTGCAGCCAAGCTCAAGGGCCCTGTGTCTGACAACTTGTCATACTCAAGTCCGTTTGGTTTTAGTATGTAGTTGAGCACAAGGATGTTGAGTTTGACAATATGGTAGACCCATGCCCATTTGGGCTTGGCAGACAATCAAGTCCAAGGTTGATGGGTCGAGAAAGTCGCCAAACTTATGCCCAATTGGGCTTGGCAGCCTAATGGTAATGGGTGTGGCAATTTACTAGACTCATGTCTAATTAGACCCGGCGTGCAGTTAAGTCCAGGATATTGGGCCTGACAGCTCGTCAACCCCATGATCAATTGGACTTAGTGCACAATCAAGCTTAAGGGTAATGAGTTTGGCAGTTCATTAGATTCATGTCCAATTAGATCCGGCATACAACAAAGCCCAATGATGTTGGGCCCGACAGCTTGCCAAACCTATGCTTATTTAGGCTCGACATATAGTCCGGCTCAATGGTAGTGGGTTTGATAGCTCGTCAGACCTATGTTCTTTTAGACTCGACTTGTAGCCACACCTAAATACGTTGGGTTTGGAAGTGAGATAAACCCATATAATATAAGCATGATATTCTGTCAAATCAAGGGATGCTGGGTATATGAACACAAGCCTCACCCAATTACTACTTGTGCTAAAAATTCATTTTTCATAGAGTGCCCAAAATAATTATCCATCAAAACTCAAGCACAAATGACTTTCTGATCCGCCTCGATGCAAATGTCTTCTTTGATAATGATCTAGTCATGATTTATTTGTAGTCTGAAAAACTGGCATCTATTTCTAAATATTAATTTATGAGACGGCAAAACTTTACTCGTTCTGCACGTCATTAATTATCCTCAAATATGCCCTACAATGAATCTTATGTTAACTTGATCATGTTACATGGGAATTAAAATATTAACCATTCGTGCTCGTCCGGATGCATCGATAGGGAGAATACACAGACAAACACTTGTTGTCCAACTCGATATTGTACATAAATCGACCTCGTACCATACCATAAAAATAATAATATATAAATATTATTTTTTTCTGCAAGGAACACTTCAAATCTGGCTGTGCACCCAAGCTTTGATGAATAATCATAAAAAAATCCAAGTTGGGTGAACTTCAATGTCCTTTTGTTCAAGATTATATCTGAGTTCTGAAGGTGAGGACCGCTTTACATGATTTGTAACTATCCAAGTCAAAGGAGCATTGTGTTGACCACCATGGACATGTAGCCATAAGTTGACCAAAGCAATCAAAAGCAGTCCATTGTAACATGTTCTTGTTTCTTGACTAGACTCTAGCTCCATTCCTTAGTCTAGATCTTCTTTCTTGCTGACTTCCAACATCCATCTTGTTTCTTTAAGATGGCTTGATTACTACTTAATTAGGTAAGTAGCATGACGAAGACGAAGCATGGCTCAACTTCAATCCCCTTCACACCATATCCGCTGAAACAACAGCTGAAGATTTTAAAAATAAATTTAAACTAAATAAACACGATTTCAAGAATTATATAAATCTTAGGAATTACATCATTAAAAAGTAATATTATTCATGAAAATAATAATTAATGGACGGGACCATGACATGGGGAGGGTCCCATGTCTCCCCAGAAAACATCCAGGCAATGGAACAAATATTAATAATACTTAGTGGCCGGCAAGTCATGAGGTAAACATGTACTTGGCATGAAACTTAGGAGGTTATAAAAGTTTTTCATATTTATGTTGTTTGATTTGTCTACGACACTGGACAATGTTTATGTCGGTGCATGGTAACGTACGTAGCTCGACATTGTAATACAAATCAAAACTTTAAGGATTCTATATGTTTACGTGATTGTTCTTGTGCAATTAATTAGAAAAAAGTGGGAAAGTGCTATTAATTATAATTTCAATTTAAAATGCGAGAGGGAGGGCTTCGTTTGAGCAACTCTACATGGTGCAAAGAAGTTTTCGAGTGCTCATCTTCGAAAGGAAAATCGTGCCTTGCTCTTTTATATTTTTTACATTGCATATTTAATATTTTTTTTTCTTTTACTGTCATTATAAAGCTTAATTAATTAGCTGACATTCCATTAATTCTTTATTGGATTAGGTTTAATATTTATCTCTTGAGAAACCATGATATGTAGACACGTTTTTTTTTTTTTTTAAAAAAAAGGGCTTACTATTTTATATTCGTATCAAATTATTGCTTAGCTATGAATTAAGAAAGACATATGATCGATTGATCGATCTCTTGCAATTAAGAATTCATTCTCTTCATGATAACTTAATTATCCAATTAATTAATTATGCCATAAAATATATATGGTATCATTCAATAATAGCAAATGTCAATTTATTGCCTCAGAAAATCCACAAACACCATATTTTTGTATATATGTATAGAACAGGATGACGCCCCAAGCCAGAAGCATCTAAGTAAGGAGTACATGGAATTAGGTCGAATGTTGGCCTGTATGAATTGAATATAATAATTTTAAGGGCTGTATTTCAATTGATCAGGTCTTAAATTTGCTCCTCAGAGATCATCAGTTCGAGTCTTACAAATTTTTGAGCCACTGGAGACTTACATGGTCGTTAACTTCAGGACCCATAGTATTAGTCGAGATACACGCAAGTTGGTCCGAACATCCACGTTAATCTAAAAAAAACTACAAAAATAATAATACTCTGACACTATAACGTTGGATATATACTTTGGAATAATGAATAAAAGTATTGAGAGAGAGAGATTCTCCAATCTGTCTTTGTTGGTCTTGTGATTTTAATTGACGAGTGAATCAAGAATACTTAATTCAGTTTCCAAGTTGATAGCCACATGTTATGGTTGCAAGGAATATTTTTGCTAATTGCTTGTCTATTTCCATCACACAATTCCAATTTTAATGATGTATATGTTGTAGCCTTCCCAGTATGCAAAACAAGTTTGTGATTTTCTTAATTATGTGCCATTTTTCTTTCAAGAACTTAATACCTATATTTGTGTAGAGAATTGAGTGCTATTTATTACAGAAGAAGAAGAAGAATTGAATTCCTCTTGTGGTAAGAATATGGTGGATAATTTTCACTTAATTAATCCAAAAAATCATTTTGATATTGAAATTGAAGGTTTCTTTTGTGAAATATTAACAAGAAAATGCAACTTTATTTTTTAAAAGCAATGATTTTTATAAAAACTATCATGTTAGAAATAATTTTTACCCTAGTTTTAAATTTCTACCATGTCTTTGAAGCCCGGTACTGGATTTGATCTTTTTACATGATTACCATGGGGCCTGTAATTATAGGTACAAATCTATCAAAAAAAGAAAAGAAAAAACAGACGTGATGATAAAGTTCATATAGATAATTAGGTTGTTTGTAAGTAAGATAAAAATTAATTTTTAAAGTATTATTTTGTTTGAAAATATATTAAAATAATATATTTTTTATTTTTTATTTTTTAAAATTTAGTTTTGACATCAACATGTTAAAATAATTTAAAAACTTAATTTAAAGCTAAAGTTTTTTTAAAAACAATTTCAAAAACACAGATGAAAGTAATGCAAAAGACAACCTACAGCTACAAGTTTTCTTGCCGAGCCAGTTCAATTTAATGTTATTTATTAGCTATCTCATTTACATTCACACAAAGACCTATAACCTATTTCATGTTAAGAAAGGCATGATTTATAGATCAAGATAAAAACTGCTGAAAAGGATCCTATGATTGTTGAAAGCACGTGAGTGTTATTTGCCGAATCACTATTGCTATTTAAAAACATTTAAAAAATAATTTGAAATAAAAAAAATTAATTATTTATAAAAATATTTTTTAACCGCAAAAACAAATTGCTTCTACACATAATATGTTCATTGAATAACATAATATTAGTACATTTGCTCACACTTCGCTGCGGGTTGAACTAATTTTTTTTTAAAAAAACTTAAAAAAATGTTAAGAGTATGGATATTTTTTTAGTAGTATCATTAAATCCAATCAAGCAGTTCGATCTTGAAACCTGTTGACCAGGCTCTTTGTCTAACTCAAGTTTCAAATTAAATCGTGTGGGAGCTAATCCAAAGTAAATAATTCAATTTACTAGGTCAAAAAACAACTTGAATAATTCGTAAAATTATAACATGATTTTTTTAAAAAAAACTTTAAGACGACTTTTTTTTTTAGTATTAAGATGATGACAGATTGGATCGACCTCAGTCACCTTGCGGCCTGAGTCATGGACTTTAATGATTTTAATAACTTTGTTGTTTTTGTAAATTACTTTTATTTTATTTTGTGATAAAATTAGATGCTTGCAAAATTAAGCATCAACCTTAAAAAGATGTTATTGAGATCATGATAACTCTACAAAAAATAAAAAAAAATCAGGAATTCCATTTCCCAGCCAATCCAATATTAAAAGAGAGTGAAATAAAAAAAAACAATAATTAGAAAATTAAAGGATAAAAAACTAAAAAAAAATATAAGGTTTGATGGGTAAATATGTTAAACCCATGAATCGGGTAACCCGAGTCAACATATCAAACCCGCAAACCGGGTAATGGACTCCATTGGAATTAATAACTTGTTTTTTCTCCATAAACTATTGTTTATTTAACTATATGATAACAAAAATAGACGATCGTAAAATCAAGTCTCAAACTAATATTGAGGCTTAAAAAAAAACTATAATAACCTCATAAAAAGTAAAACAAAACAAATTATGAAATTCAATTCTCAATCAGCCTAATATCAAAATATAAAATCAGAAAAAATGATTTTTTTTTAAAGAAAAGCTAAACTCGCCAAACCCATCAAGAGGTACATGGATTTTCTAAAATTTAATAACATGTTTTTTTTTCCAAAACTATTTTTTTAACGATATGATAAAAAAAATAGACGATCACGTAATCGAGTTCAATTAGAAAAAAAAGTATCATGCTAAACCTGCAAACTAGAGTAATCAGAGTTATTTCGCTAAACTCGCAAACCAGATCATTCACTCCATAAAGTTTAATAACATAATTTTTTTTAAAATCACTTTTTTATTTAAATAAACTTTTCAAAAAATAGACTATACCGCGATGATGAAATATTTTTTTAATACCAACCCGATGTTAAGATATTTTTCTGGTACAACAATAACCATATAAAATACAAATTAAAATAAATTATCGATTCTAAATCTCCATATACACACGTTATATAAGGACTAATTTTTTTTTTTAAATTCAATAACGAAAGGAAAAAAAGAGAGATTAAAATACAAAAAAAACACATAGTGTCATCCCCGCATCTTTTCACTTTATCCTTGATAAAGTCACATAATGATAACTAGGGCTCACCTAATTTCTCTTACTATAAAATATCTCCTTTCTATAAATGACATGTATCTCACAATTATTACGAGATACATGTCATTTATGAAGAGGGAGTATTTGAAGTATTCGTAATGATACGGTAAATAGTATGATAAATATTATTTTTTAAAATAATTTTTTTAAAAAAATATTAACATATCAAAACGGCATAAAAACTTGGAAATATAATTTAAAACTACAAAAAATTAAAATGAAAATTAGACCACAATACCAAATATCACATAAATATTTGAAAACAGTCATAATTATCCTTGTACAATACATCAAATCTTATTTATACACAGTACGTATTTGGTATGAAGAACAAATTCCAATCAACCTCCCAACAAACAAAAAGGGAAATAAATCTAGAATATTAAAAAAAGATCATAGAAAACGTATGGAGTTCCCAAAAGTTAAAGTTGAAAAATGAAAAAATAAAAAAAGGGGGGCCGTGGTAAATGAAAGGTGAAATAGAAAAACACTAATAATTAATAATAATAAAACCCCTATCAATCAGTTCGGTACGTATGCTTATAATATACGAGCAACATTTTTGTGGATTCACATGTGGTTTCCAATTCTGCATGCACTTTAATCTATTCTATCTCCACTATTATGGGTTTTTTTTTTTGTTAGAGTTTAAAGTATTTTTTTTATTTTTTAAAAATTATTTTTAATACTAGAATATTAAAATAATCTAAAAATAATAAAAAAATATTAATTAAAAAAAAAATGAAAAATTTAATTTATACAGCATCTATATCTTCTCTCTCCTCCACGACCAGAGGAATGTGTGAAACCAATCCATTATTCCCTCGCTGAAAAATAAAAATAAAAATAACAATGAAATAAAAACAACTTTTTCCCAGCCTATTCTTTTTCTCGATTTTCATGGCTTTTGCTTTTGCTTTTTCTTTTTAAATAATTTCTACATCAAAACGACACCACCTCATCATTTCATATTCTTAAGAGTCCCCTCCTCCACTCCAAGCTTCTCTGCTTATAAATCTTCTTGCCTGCTCCCCTCTCTCCTCCTCAAAAGAAAGCCTCATCTTCTTCAAATCCTTCATTCCTTGCAAGGTGTGCTTCTCCTCTTGTCTTGGGCCCATGCTACTTCTTCTCTGCCTCTCACCTAAAGCCAAGCTGGCCTTTGATGCAGTTACGGTTGTGATGATCTAATTCTCACGTGGTTCTTGCTTTCTTCTTCTTCTTCTTTTTTTTTTTTTTTTTTTTGCAGAGAGATTTAGAGATACAAAAGATGGCTGCCGAGCTGGAAAAAAGCAACAAGGCAGCTACCAAAAAGTTGCAGAAAAGCTACTTTGATGTGCTAGGCCTTTGCTGTTCTTCAGAGGTTCCTTTGATCGAGAATATCCTCAAGTCACTTGATGGTGTTAAAGAGTTTTCAGTGATTGTCCCAACAAGAACAGTGATTGTTTTCCATGACGATCTCCTCATTTCTCAGCTCCAAATTGGTAATCATTTCTGAAACTTTAAATCTTCTCTTCCTTTTATTTTTTTTATCTTTGATCGGTGTACTGTATCTTAATTTCATTCTTTTCTTTCCCAGCCACATGATTTTTGTTTTTTGTTTTTTATTTATTTATGCTTTTTGAGAAAGCCATCCATGCCTTGGCTTTTTCCTCATGGTCTTTTCTCATGGGCCATTGAGGTTGATTGCATAAATCACCAATTGACATGGCTTGTTCTTAATCATCATCCTAACACCTGGCTTAAAAATTGGTTTGTAATAAATTACGTGTCTAACAAAAGTTGCAGAACCTCAAATCCTCTCTCTGAATTTCCTGAACAATTAAATGTTGAGATTTTGAAGAATCTTGATGATGATGTTTCTTGCACAAATCCATGAACTTCGTAGTTGGTCAGTTACTGTCTCTTGCTTGGACTTGGACAGCGATAAAGCCAAAAATTCGGCCAAAAAGGTCGATCAAGATGAGATGTCCGAGTCATTAGCTGGTGGGCTATTGCTTTGGTGGCTGCTATAAATGAACTGGATGCCGAAGCTTTTCCTACAATTCATTAACAAGCTTAATCTCTTCTTTTCAAAACTATGTTCCAAATTTTACATTTTAAAATTTCACTTTAATCCATATTCTTACCCATCTTTTCGATTTGTGCTCTTGTTTCACTATATGTGTACAAGTAACAAGATGCTCGATCACAAATCCTTTTAAAGAATAAAAATAATAATATTAGTTGAGCTACAAACTCAGTTTATGAGTTTTAGTTGTAGAAATTTCTTCTCTTTTATTATTATTATTATTATTATTATTATTATTATTATTAATAAAAGAGAAGAGCTTTTAATCATTTTTAAATTAATTTCTGGGCCACATAACAATCCCCTTTTCAAAGGATAATGATGGTGCAAAAAAATAAGCTACCACTCCGTTAGCAAAGATGACATTTTGATCTGCCAATTTGTATATGCAATTTATGGGACACTCCTTTCTCTCTTCTATGAATGGATGCTGAAAGGAGCATTATGGTCCAAGAGCATAGTCTCTACACGTTATGTTTTTCATGATCCTGGGTTTTTCATTGTTAGGTTTGAAAAAGAATTAACTTCTTGCTGCAGGAACCACTTAATGCCAAAATTTGTATTCTAATTACTGGGACGTTGATTAATTCTTGACAGTTAAGGCTCTAAATCAAGCAAGACTGGAAGCAAATGTTAGAGCATATGGAGAGACCAAGCACCAAAAGAAATGGCCTAGCCCATATGCAATGGCTTGTGGTGTGTTACTTTTGTTATCACTTTTGAAGTATGTCTATCATCCTTTGCGTTGGTTTGCTATTGGAGCAGTGGCTGTTGGCATCCTTCCCATCTGCTTGAAAGCTGTTGCTTCCTTGAGGAATTTTAGGCTTGATACCAACGTTCTTATGCTTATTGCAGGTAACTTAATTTTTCCTCTTTTTTTTCCACTTACATGAATAGCATGGATTACTCATGGATTTTACAGTGGTAGCAAAGTCAAATTTTTACTATTATTTTGCACCGAAAGTTTTCTGTTATTATTCATATTTGTTTTCTATCATCACTTTATCGTGTCTTTTGTGGATAAGTATGTCTTGGTAGTTTCACAAATCACTTTCCACGTATAGGCCACCATTATATACTTACACCAGCTCCACCTTCCCTTCTATGTAAAGGTCCATATAGTAGCTGAAAAATTTTATAGGATCTTTCTTCTGCTAGGAAACTTGATAAACCTAGGGCTAGGCTAGGCGACGCTAGGCATATATCATATCTTCTTTCAAGTTAGAAGAATGAATGCACAACTAATTCAGGATACTAACAAACCCGTTTGATTTCTTAGAAATTTCTCTGCCAGTTGTAAGCATAGTGGTGTCTTGGCAGCCCACGTGTTGATTTTTGCTAGCTAGTTATTAAATGTAGTCCACCCATTTTCTTCAAGGTTGAAATTTTGACCATATAAATATAGTTTGGAAAATTCAAGCTAACTGAATTTGACCTCCACTTATGGGCACTGGCTACATAAATCCAAATGGTATCTTGTCTCATCCTTCTATAACTCTTGATAATTTTTTTTTACACCCTGGTTTCCTTCTTCCTTCAAATCTAACCTAAATAGTATTGCTGTAAAAGGTGAACTATGATTTGATGACTTTTAAGTTATTTATTACTCATAATGTGCTATATAATTTTAATTCTTTTTCAAGGATTCGATTTTTATCCTAAAAGCTATAAGACACATGGCCACATTTGAAGTAACTTGACCAAAGAGCATGTTGAAGTCAATAATGCTATAAAGCATTTTCCTTCCCTTTTTTATGTTCCTTTTTGTTGAATCTGTTAACTTGGTGTTCCACAAATACATTGAAAACTCAAAATGGCACGGCTTTACAAGTATGTTTTACACATCAGAAAAGCAGTCAAGACCCCTCTTCCTTCTTGGAAAATGGTGGGCATAACATACTGAAATATAGTATATTTTATTTAAACAAACACTCCAGAGAAAGTGTTTGATTAAATAAGTAAATCCATAAAGTACAGACATTTGAACTTTTGAATTTAAACATGCTATCAGGACTCACATGCATGCAGCTTCTTGTCCAAATCTTTACTTGTTTTGTCTATATTTTTTAACCTGTTATCAAAGGAGGGATCAGTACCTAACTTTGTCTTCACTTTTAGTAGTTGCTGTATAAGGTGAGAATTAATGCGAAGCTGAAACAATCTAACTTTTGAATTGGATTTGTAGTTAGTTTATTTTAGCAATAAACTATATTGGACTAAAGAAAAAGAAGTGAGAATTAATGTGAAATATCTATATTGAATTGCCGACGGATTATATTAATGTTAATAGTATATATTTGGATGAAGCAGGTGCTTGTTTATAGTATTATGCTTAATTTACTTGTCTGACTCACGAAGTATTAATTTGTGACAGTCATAGGAACGATTGCGATGGATGATTATATTGAAGCAGGAACTATTGTCTTCCTGTTCACTATTGCAGAATGGCTAGAGTCAAGGGCAAGCCACAAGGTAATCTCAAGATAGTAATTGTGTTAAAAATATGTATTTGTGCTAGCTAATAGTCTGCCATGTCCAATGATATAGTAGAATGGTACAATAAGCAGAAAATTTGTCTCCATTAATGGGTAGTAATTGAATTTGTGACTTCAGAACCTTGCTGTTCGAATTTTGAAATGGTTAGCCCTGAATATTACCCTTGCTTTGACTTAGTTGCAAGATCAAAATCAGTAATGAAACTTTGTAAATGGATCAAAGACATGGACATATTTTCCTTTGTCCTCAAACATATTGGAAGTAGAAGCCTAAGAACTACCGTGCTGATTCTGGATGCTATTACAGAATGGAAATGAATTTCATTGTACATACATAGTTCGATACTTAATGCTGAAAATACAACGTTTCTGCAGGCCAGTGCTGTCATGTCATCATTGATGAGCATAGCTCCACAGAAAGCAGTCATTGCTGAAACTGGGGAAGAAGTGGATGCTGATGAGGTCAAGTTAAACACTGTTCTTGCAGTTAAGGCTGGTGAAGTTATTCCCATTGATGGAGTTGTTGTCGATGGTAACTGTGAAGTGGACGAGAAAACGTTAACTGGAGAGTCATTTCCAGTCCCCAAACAGGTGGATTCAACTGTCTGGGCAGGCACCATTAACCTAAATGGTATCAATACCTCTTTCTGGCCTTGTGTGAATTGTTTCTGAATGGATTTTGGTTTTGGTGGTAATGGGGTATTTGCCATTCTCAGGTTATATGAGTGTTAGAACTACTGCTCTCGCTGAAGACTGTGTGGTGGCTAAAATGGCAAAGCTTGTGGAAGAAGCTCAAAACAGCAAGTCTAAAACTCAAAGGTTCATAGACAAATTTGCTCAATACTATACTCCAGGTTAGTCATGCTTCAGTCTAATTATACACCATTCATCAAGTTTTATAGGCCTTGGCTGAAGTAGAGTACCGAGTGATAAAGAATAATATAAATCAAATCTTGAAACCTCAACCTAATAGCTTAAGCTTTTGGGTTGGGATGATTTTTTGACATGGTATTAGAACTTTGATGACCAAACAATCACGAGTTCAAATCCCACCATCGTCATTCTCTCTTCTAATTAATAGCACAAGGTAGTGTGGGTCTGTACAAGTTTTAAATCTAAAAGGCTTTCACTTGAGGAGGCATGTTAGAGAATAATATAAATAATATCTTGAAGTCTCACCTAATAGCTTAACTTCTTGGATTAAGATGGTTCTTTAGTACCGAGAAGTAGTATTTGGACAGCCCTTCACTTCAGTCTTTCAGAGTGAATCGGCTGCTCGATTTCTGGACAATCCTCCTACCTTCTCATTTATTTCATTTGTTTCCAATTTTCAGCGGTGATTATTATATCGGCTAGCTTTGCAGTGATACCGCTTGCACTACGATTGCACGACCGTAATCGCTGGTTTCGTTTAGCATTGGTTGTTTTAGTCAGTGCATGTCCATGTGCTCTAATCCTGTCTACACCAGTTGCAACATTTTGTGCTCTAACAAGGGCAGCATCAGCTGGTCTTCTTATCAAAGGGGGCGACTATCTTGAAACACTAGGCAAGATTAAGGTCATGGCTTTCGACAAAACCGGTACCATAACAAGAGGTGAATTTGTTGTCACAGATTTCCAACCTCTCTGCAATGATATCAGTGTAGACACATTGCTCTATTGGTAAAGACCAGCTCTATTTTGCTATAATTATGGTAAATTTTTCTCCACTGGAAAGTGATGTTCATGAAAGTTTCACAGGGTATCAAGCATCGAGAGTAAATCAAGTCATCCTATGGCGGCTGCACTTGTCGACTATGGAAAGATGCATTCAATAGAGCCACAGCCTGAGAAAGTGGAGGAATTTCAAAATTTTCCTGGAGAAGGAATTCAAGGAAAAATTGAAGGGAAAGATATATATATTGGGAACAGAAAGATTGCTCACAGAGCATCTGGAACAGGTAAAAGCCTGTATATCCTAGTAATATAGTAATAAACTGCTATCATTGGGCTTTCAAGGTGTTCTAATTACTTTGGTGATGGGTTCTTATAGTTCCAACACTAGAAGGCGACAAGAAGACAGGAAAGTCTGTCGGATATGTGTACTGTGGAGCAACTCTTGCAGGGATTTTTAGTCTCTCTGATAGCTGTAGGACTGGGGTTGCTGAGGCCATTAAGGAACTGAAGTCATTAGGCATTAAAACTGCAATGCTTACTGGAGATAGTGAAGCGGCGGCTATGTATGCACATGAACAGGCAAGCTCTTATCCATAATCATATCTAATTTATGTTCTATTTGCATTTAACTTCGAACTGACATGGAAGTAAATTTAATGCCATGTGCAGCTAGAGCATGCTCTTGAAGTTGTTCATGCAGAACTCCTACCTGAAGACAAGGCGACTATTATTAAAGAACTTAAGAAGGAAGGACCAACAGCAATGATTGGAGATGGTCTGAATGATGCCCCTGCATTAGCTACTGCTGATATTGGCATTTCAATGGGAATTTCAGGTTCAGCACTTGCAACGGAGACAGGGCATGTGATTCTTATGTCCAATGATCTCAGGAAAGTACCAAAAGCCATCCGGCTTGGCCGTAAATCTCATAGAAAAGTGATTGAGAATGTGATTATGTCCATGACTACAAAGTCTGCTATCCTGGCCTTGGCGTTTGCTGGTCACCCACTTGTTTGGGCAGCCGTTCTTGCTGATGTAGGTACATGCTTGTTGGTCATTTTGAACAGCATGCTGCTTTTACGAGGCACTCATGCAGGGAAATGTAGCAAATCATCAGGTGCGTCGCATTCGCACAAACATGGTACTAAGAATTCATCACACAATCACAAACATGGTACTAAGAATTCATCACACAATCATCGTAATTGTTGCACTAGCCAAAATGTCAAGAAGGTGGAATGTGGGGCTCAAAAGTGTTGCTCTAGCCCAAAAGTTGAGCAGGTGCAGAGCGGGGCTCTAAACTCAACCTGTGCCTCAAGGTGTTGCTCTAGTCCAAAAGTTGAGAAGGGGCCAAGTGGGTCTCAAAATTCAAGCTGCACCTCAGGGTTTTGCTCTAGCCCTAAAGTTGAGAAGGTTCACGGTGGAGCTCAAAATTCAAGTTGTGCCTCAGGATGTTGTTCTAGCCAGAAAGTTGAGAAGGTGCAGCTTGCCGCTCAAAATTCAAACTGTGCCTCGGGATGTTGCTCTAGCCAGAAAGCTGAGGTGAAGCTTGTGGCCCAGAATCCAAGCTGCGACTCAGGGTGTTGCTCTAGACCAAAAGTTGAGAAGGTTCAGAGCGAGGATCAAAATTCAAACTGTGCCTCGGGATGTTGCTCTAGCCAGAAAGCTGAGGTGAAGCTTGTGGCCCAGAATCCAAGCTGCGACTCAGGGTGTTGCTCTAGACCAAAAGTTGAGAAGGTTCAGAGCGAGGATCAAAATTCAAACTGTGCCTCCAGATGTTGCTCTAGCCAGAAAGTTGTGAAGGAGCATTGTGTGGCTCAAAGTTCAAGCCTTGCCTCAGGATGCCAATCTAGCCAACATAGTATCAGCTCATGCAGAAACCAAGAGTGCGCTGACTCAGCTAAGAGCCATGATGCACGTGTAGCAACTAATGCTAGTGGAGTTCATGAAGCAAAGCACCACGATCATAGTTGCTTTAACACAGTCAATCCTAACACAGAGGCAAATCATCCACGCAGCCATGACTGTTCAACCCCTCCCAAATTGAAACATCTATGCCATAATTCAGTAGAAACTCAAGGTAAATGCTCAGATGGAGATGGTCTTCATAAGGAAAAACACTGCCACCATTCACACGGTGAACCTGCTGCTACTCATCATGGTATTCATCACCATTCAAGTCATTCTTCTCATGATTTAGAAGGCAGCCAAAAAACGACAGACAATACTACTAATTGCTGCTCCAAGAGCAGTTGTAAAAACACTATTGACATTCCCAAGAATGAAGAGTCACTAGGAGAGATTGTTGAATCCAGTTGCAGTCCCCAGCATCAACATCAAGAGTTACACCAGGAGTTGAAGAAGTGTTGTACAGGCTGCGCTCCACCTCACACTGTTATTGAAATTGAGCCAACAACCATGCATGCTTGTATGAGCATGGAGAAGAGAGAGATTGGTGGATGTTGCCAGAGCTACATGAAGGAATGCTGTAGCAAGCATGGACACTTTGCAACTGGCTTTGGTGGAGGCTTATCAGAAATCACCATCGAACAAGTATAAAGATCTTTAGATGAATATTGTTTTGGCTCTAGCGAAGAAACTAGGAAATTTTGGTGAAATACCTATAGTAACCAAGAACCAGAATTAATGAATGAAATGAAATTAAGAAGTGTGTTCGATGTTTACAGAAATATTGTATTTCATCATTCTGTAAGTGATTAAAACCATTGTACATTTATATGAATAATAATTAGTCCTAAATCTGAATTATGACAAGCTTAATCTTCTGTTTAACATTTTGAAGGAGTGGATTTTGTTATTGGGTAGTTCTCCATTCCTGACCTGCATGTGCTGCTGTTTACGTATTAGGGGCTTTGCGGGACTGGATCATGTATTGGTTCTCAACAACATTTATGATTGGCCGTCATGTAGCCTGTGACCATTGCTTGGATTGCTTTCTTCAACAACATGAGCACTGTTTTAATCCCTAGTTAGTAGGACCCATTTAGAGATATTTGTTTTTTTTTTTGTTTTTTTAAAGATAATGATTGGATTTCTAAACCCATCGAGATTGGGGTCCAAGAGCATCGATCAATTTCCTCCACCATTCATAGATGAGTCTCACCTTTCGTACCAATCATTATTATCTTTTAATATAAAAGTCGAGAGTGCCTTCCCGATGACTTTTTTCATATTAAGATAGATTTTTTTTTTACTCAAATCTTAAATTAATAAAAACTAGAAAAGTAGAAGGTTGAACACTGTTCAAATCTTTTTTTTTTTCATTCAGTTTCATTTTTTATATTCTAATTATATGAAATTAAGCTTCAAATTAAAACATGAAAGAAAAAAACACGTCTCACTCTGAATTCATGATAATTTTTAATTTAATCTAAAAATTTATTTTATTTATTTTTCAATCCCGGATAGAAAATAGAGAAAAAAAATTATCGAATAATAACGAAAAAAAAAATAGTTGGTTGTCGCGATACTAACAACAAAAATATTCAAACTTTGTGTCAGGAGATGGTTGGTTTTCCTTGAAAACATATATGAAAAAAGAAATTGAGTTTTGATTTTCAAAATTGGTTGATTTTGGTTTTCTTGAATGATTTTGGGGTATTTTGAGTTAGTAAATGGTTTAATTATATATATATATATATGTCATCCACCTCTTATAGAAAAAATATGTGGCCCAGGAGCGTATATCTAACCTAGACCCACACGCCTGTGCTTTTTTTTTTTTAAGGCCCTGACATGCAAACCACTCATGCCTTCATGCATGTACAAACATTTTTTTAAAAAAACAACCTTCAACAATTTATTTTTAATAATTTATTTATTTATTTATTTTAATTTTATCATTTTTATATTGGGTTGAAAATCTTCAACATTCAATTTTTAATGATTTATTTATTTATTTTAATTTTATTATTTTTATATTGGGTTGATATTGAATTGGTTTTTATTTTTATCATATAATTAAAATAGAAAATATTATTATAATCCATAACTTAGGTCATGAGTTTGACGAGTTAACTTAGATTAATTTGAATCAATCTAATACGTTACCGTCTAATTGTTTTTTTTAAAAAGATGCCAACTTTATTTTTTTAAAAAGTCAAACAACTTTTTACTAGTCATTGCCTAACTTAGACCCGCATGTCTGGGTTTTTTTAAAAAAACTTTGATACTCTAGGCCACTAAGGTACACAGACCTGGCTTGAACTATTTGTTTTTTTTTTAATTCAATATTGAGTTTTTGACTAATTATTTTATTTGTTTTTAATTTTATCATTTTGATATTGCATTGATTTTGGATTGGTCTTTAATTTTTTTTTAATCATACAATTAAAATAAAGGCAACTCGAGTTGGGAGTTTTCAAGTTTGACTTGCTACACCGGGTTTTATAACAATGTCACATTCAATTTTTTTAATCCAACTTGCAGCTGCATTGTACGAGAAGTAATAAATAGACTATTCATATTTAAAGAATCTTATTAATATCGTTTTAAATATTTGAACACCTAGTTACCTTTCCAACCAGATCAAATCGGTGTAAATAGTATCAATCATTGTAAGACCCATCAAACAAAATTTTAAAAATCTAAAACATGTGGATGTTATTGTGGATCAAGACACAAAACACTATCGATTCATATAGTGTTTATGTTTTTTTATATATAGAAATTTTGCAATTTGGTCTTCAAACAAACTTTTTTTCTTAATTTAGTCCTTATATATTATGGGATTTGAGCATAATGATTTGTTTTGATTTTTTTCATAGGATTATCTTGGTGAAAAAAAAATCTCTAAAATTGGGTTGATTTTCAATTTTGTATAATAGAATTGATTTTGTTGCATTAAAAAATTAAGACTCGAGGGACCCAACCTGAAAGTAGGTAACAATGTAGCTTTTTTTACTATTTATTCTATGCTTTTTTGGAGATTTTGGCCTACAAATCTCTCTTTCGTTTTTCTTATAGGTCCTTTTAGTTTGGATATTTTATATTTTGGACAAAAACTTTATTTTTATCACGTTTTGGTTCTTGAGTTTAAGAGATATGAGAGAAACTCGCTAAAACAAGAGAAGAGAGAGAGTTGTTAATTGATCAAATTTCAACAACTAAAACAACCAAACTTTATATCAATAGATTTTATTTGATGAAAGGAGTTTCATTTAGCTTTTTGGCCCTTCACTTTGCTGGAAAAAAAAGTAAATCAGGCCTCAAGAGTTTTTTTTTTGAGGTTTTTTTAGTTTTTTTTAACTAATTAAAGGTTGTTTAGAGGCTTAGATATGAATTTGTTTGGATTTAAAAGATGTTTATCAGATATTTTTGGATAAAAGTGACTTGAAAATAAGTTTTTAGACTAAAAGCCCTTGCCTCTATTTTTTAGCGACCTCTTCGATCCTTGAACTCGAAAATGCTTTATCTACTTCTATAGATGGGGTGTCATCTGCACCTTTTTTTTTAAAAATAATAATTAAAGGGTTTGTTCTCCCTTTAACATAAAAAAAAAGAAAAGAAAAACAATGAGGCTTTCCGCGGGGGCCAAACATCTTTTTTTTTTAAGCTAGATGCATAAATCATCGTGTTCGCCCTGTTTTGTTTTTTTGTTTTTACTCTGAGATTTTAAATTTCAAATAATTAAAATATGTTAGTTAAAAATTAATTTGAGAATTATTTTTTTATTAAATACCATTAATTTTTCACTTTTTGATTAGATTATCACTTTTTATATATATTGGCAAGTGTTATTTTTGTACAACCTTTTATGATTTTTTTTTAATTTGATTTGATTGATAATTTTTTTTGGATATTGTTTAATTAAATACCATTAGATTTTTTTTTGTTTTTGAATAAGGTTATATTATTCTTTTTATAACATTAGCAAACTCTATTTTTTTCTTGCCTTTTGGTGATTTTTTCTTAAATTTTATTAGATGACTTGCTCATGCTGATTTTTATTGTCGTATTATTAAATATAAAACATGTTAATTTTTTTTATTAAACCTACTATGACCCATATGACAAAACAATGCCATCTTGAAAATTATTTAACCAACTCGTCTTTGGACTTTCTAAGTCAATTGAATTACATTGGGTACTCTCCTACTCGGTTCAATTTAAAACTCGAGTAAGGTAAGCACCCCAATTGAGGGGATTCTAGTTCAGCATGTCATGTTAGGTTAAGTTTAGTGACAATGAGAAAACATTGTCCGTAATAACATGCAAACAATGTATTGTTTTTATATTTTTTTATATATACATATCAAAATTATCAAAATTTATCTAAAAACATACGCTTGAAAAAAAAAAGAGCCTAGTCAAGAAAAAAAAAACTTGTTCCTTTCTTACCCTTATTTCAAATAGTCTTTTTTTTATTTGTTTTGGTTGATTTATAATTTTCATTAAATGAAAAACATAGAAAGAAGAGTTATTTTTTTTTGTTAAAAATAAATAAATTATACTTACCAAACATACCCTTCTTATACAAAAAAAAACAAATAATTACCATATATATAAATAAATACAAAATTTTAAAAAGATTTTTATAGCATAATATTCAATATCTTAATCTGTATTTATCTATCAACTTTTTGACTTATTCTTTTATTATCATTGAAACCTCTTTTTAAGATTTACTAGCAACTTTATCCTCAATTTATTTTATTAAATTATTTTTTTTATTATTCCACCCACCAATTAACTAGTGATATAACTGTCACATGGTGAAATATCATGGTTTACATATGGTTTTTGGAATGTAACAAAGTCAACGAATTCGTAAGGTGAATGGTGTCAAGTGAGATCTCAAACTTGCAAGCATGCTTCCTTTTCTTCTTCTTCTTCTCCTTTTTTATTTTCAACTTGGAATTAATTAAATAACTTTAACATTTTCTAGAAAATTGAAGAATATTGCACCAGTGAAAAGGCTAGATTTTAAAAATAAAAGGGGAAGAAACAAGGGCAAAAATGAACAGTGCAAATCTTTTGAAGAGCATTTTAATTGTGTCCTTTCAGTAGTTTGAATGCCATCCTTTGAAGACAATAAGATTCTAAAGACATTTCTGGTCAGATATGCATAGAGGCAAACAAAAAAGGTCAAAACCCACTAATATTGATTAATTATGACATTAATTAAAATTATTCCCCTCAGTGAATCTTATTCTTTTCTCGAAAGTACGAACCCAACTTACCAATTATACATTGAATTAACTTGGTGACTCACAGCTTCATTAAAAATAATAATAATAATAATAATAAAATAGTGCCTCACAGCCTGCGAAAAAAAAGAATTTTCTACACTTTGTTTATTCCCCCTTTTTTTTCTTTCAAAATTCTATTACCATCTGTTAACAATGGAAACTGGTACTATGATGCTCATTGATTTACGCTAGTGGAAATATGAGTGAGCTTGAGATGTATGGTTGAAAAGTAGGCTTCGGTTTTAGTTTCTAATAATATGTGGGGTAAGGAGTTGATCTAATCATCCAAGACTGATCTGGAAAAGCTCATTATAGAAGAAAAAGAATGGTGCAAGTTGCTTCTCTTAATTAATATTTAAAGTGTTAATTTTTGTTTTTAGTTTAAAAGGCGTTTTTGAGACTCTTTGATTTTTTTTTGTTTATAATTGGGTTTTTTTTATAATTTTGATATGCTGTTATCAATAATGAACTTTACAAAATAATAATAAATAATATTATTTTGATGTATTTTCAAACGAAAAACACTTTAAAAAACAATCGTCACCCGTAATTTCAAACACTATCTTAGTAAACTATTATAGCTAGCACCCCCTCCATTATCAGGTGTAATATTTATGTACAATATGTTATTGTTTATTTTGTAGATAATGAGGTTATTTAGGACTTAAACTCAACCCTCTTCTTCTAAGAAAATACAATCATCATATGTCATGGCACATAACACAACACTAATATTAACTGAGAGATATATTATGACTATTGGTGGGATAAAATTAAAACAAAGTGGAAACCCTAAGGATGTAATTGATAGTATTAATTTGTAGTTTGGGGAGAAAATTGAAGGAACCCTAAATCGGCAGTTGAAATTTGCCCACGTAAGTGAAATTCCCATGCCATTAATTTTATTTTTCTTAATTCAAACAATCAAACCACATCTAACATACCATAATATTCCTCATCAACGATGCACTAATTATATATCATCTGCCGCTTGATATATATAGATAGATTCTATTCCCTTGCAATATTATATGCATATTAATGTTCCATATTATCTTTACCAGGTAGGCTGCTGTATTTTGCGCTGCTCAATGTGTCTTCCTACTAGATAGGATAATTAAGAAAGTTTTGGTTGGTGTTTGTGTCAATGATTTTGGGCTAAATTATCAAATGTGACGGTCCTTTTTTCCCTATAACATGCTTTTGAGTGCGCTATAAAACCTAGTTCATGAGAACTCTTTTGCGACGGACAATATATGATCATAAAGTTTAAAGTTCAAGCAAGCGTGTTTATTAAAATTGGCTGAGGCTTGAACTCGTTTTTCTGCTATTATTTTTATTTCATTTGAGATTATTTTCCCACCACTACTATATCTAGGATAAAGTGAAGAATTGCATTTGCGTAATGATATGCGAATATGGTTTCCTAATTATTTTTTATAGGCGCCTTAAGTGGTCACAACCTTTAGTTGTGATGCATGCACTAGCCGTTTTTCAGAAAGTTGGTCAGCCATGGAATATATGAACATGTGATCACTAGCTCCATGTCTATGCCTCGACCATTCCTCCTGCCTATATAAATCATGTATCGCTTGGCACACAAGAACATGAAGTAGAGCTAGAAGCACAAACTAACTTCAAAAGACAAGGCAAATTCAGAAGAAAAAGAATTGTGAGGTTTGGTCTAGGAGTTTTGCATGAAGAGGTAGAGAGTCGAATGCAGCCAAGGATGACTTGCCGGCATTTCCTCCTAAGTAGCGAGCCCGGCAAGGCTTCTATTTGGCACGCCCGGCCGGCGGGTTGTCCTTGGCTATATTTGGTTCCCTTCTTCTCATGTGAAACTCCAGACCTATAAATGGAAGATGCAGAAGCAAGCCTCCCATGTACGTACGTACGTGCATCAAGAGACACGTACGTGTGGTATATTATCTTACATATGTTGTTATTACATCTTCTACATCCATTCAACCATTTATATATTTGGGATTTAATTTGTTATATTCTTTTCTTTATTTATTAGTCGTTAATTAGTCGATCTTATTCGATATACTTAATTTTCACTTAATTCATTTGGATCCCGAATCTTGTTTATCTTGCATAATAATAGAATTAAGACTCGAGAGACACACATCAATTTTATTTTATTTTTTTCATTTGGGACAGCCTAACAAGATACGCTATCTTACAAAATAGGACAATTTTTGTGAAATTCAGAATTCTACACGAGACACAACCATTCTTGAGCATTTATTATAAGATTTCATATTCCATTTCATTGCATTGAAGGAAAGTGTTTCTGTTGTATAGTACTAGCCTGTGTGTTGTGAGCATGTCCTCATGCACGATTAGAAATTAATTCACATGATAATTAAGAAGTAAATTTATTTATTTTAATGGTTAGGGACAGTCAGAAACTCCATCTTACAAAATCCCATATGTATGAGACAACGATTATCGATCAAAGAATGATTTGAGCGTCTAAGATTTCAAATTGAAGGCGATCGAGCTAGTGTTTCTGCTGTATAGCACTAGTCTATGAAGCCCATCTGTATATTGTTAGTATGCTCTCATGCACAATTGGGATATCCGTAGCATTATGTCTAGGCTCGAACAGCGAGGCCAAACTGATTTCAAATAATAATAGGAATAAACCTTGTTTTAGATAAATTCGAACCCAATGCAAATAGGCTTTCGAAGCAAGAAACATATTAAGTTAAAAACCCTAAACAGTACTTGATATTCTTGATATTTTGATTGTTTAATATATGATTCGGAAAAAAAGAAAACAATTGTTTTATATATATATATATATAAAAAGAACCGAATTTAAAACTTCTTAGAAGAGGAAAAACATTAATAACTTGATTCTTGACATTTTAGATTAAGGATGGAGTTAAAACTTTTCATTATCCTTTAGCATTTTTGTTTTTGGTAAAGTGCAGGAGTGTCGAAGTAATAAATAATCCGGCAAGACCAGGGTCGAACCACAGAGAGGTTAATTGTATAAATTATAATTAATAAAACAACAACAACAACAACAATTTTTAACAACAATAATAGTAACAATAATAGTAATAGTAATAATAATATTAATATTAATAGTAATAGTAATAGTAATAATAATAATACTCAGTACGTGGCGTTGTTATACCTGAGAATGATCTAAAAGATCGGGTCACAGGTTTTCAACCTATATACCGAGTTTATGAAAAGATCAAAGAGATATATTATATAATATAAACAGATTTCGATGCGAATGAACAAGGCAAGACCAACAATGTCGGGATCCTTGATCAAACACAGAGCATACTTAACGTACATAAAATATAACAAGAATGTAAATTATAATAATAATAATAATAATATAGTAGTAGTAGTAGTAGTAGTAGTAGTAGTAGTAGTACTAATAATAATAAAGAAGAAGAGGAAGAAATTAATGAGAACTTTGAGATGGAAGATTAATGTAAAGATTAAACAATGATAAAAACAAATGTCAAGGTTAGAGGATCCACTAATAGTATTAGAGATAAGTAAAGTATAAACTCTTTATAAATTATCAACATAATCATATTAATCATCTTATTTACGTAACACCATACTTATAAATTTTATCGGTATTCATGATGCTAACTTATGTTGACAACAAATCAAGTTCCTCTCATAATAACGATGTCGGTAGAAGACTATGAAGGATCAAGTATTTGATGTACCAAGTGTTATACAACACAAATCTAGATTAACCATTTAACAAGCAAGGTATTAAGAATTAATAAGATAAAAATTATAAGACATGTTAATAGCAAACTTTCTTGGATATAAACATTAAAGTCCATGTTGAGTTTATATTATACTTATCCTAACACCATTAGTGAAACCTTTTCACCTTGACATAATTAACTTAGCTAGACATTATGAAGAAGAAAAACATAAATAAACAATATAAGAACATAAACATGATATAAGTTAACTAAGTATAGTAAAGGAAATGAAAAGCATGAACAAGAGATTAATGAAAGCAAAACTTACGTATTACAAAAATATAAAGAGAGAGCAAGAACATGATCTTGATATGAAGAACCAAGATTTTTTAAATGAATGGAAAATGCCTCCTTTTATAGGCTAAAATTCAGAACTATTCATTTGGTAATTGATTATTGATGTAGTGGCCAGCTATTGATTTAGTGGACTTGGTGGACAGCAGCACTCAAGCATTTTGGCTGGATAACTTGACATTGATTCAATCAAAATTTGGAAAAGTGTTCCTCATGAAAGTTGTTGGCAATCATCTTATATTTCCACCCATAAAGTTTCAGAGCATTTGGATCACTAGAGCTCTAGATATGGCTAAAATACTGAGTAGTGCTGCTGGTGGACGTGGTGGATAGCCCTCAAGCTCTTGTCTGGATGAAATGTCATTGTTACCATCAGAATTTGAGTAGGTCTTCGTCATGAAAGTTATAGAAAATTGTCTTTTCCTTCCACACACCAAATTTCATGTCATTTGGCCTTCTAGAACTCCATATATGGGTAAATTTCTGAGCAGTGTTTGGGCTGGATTGCAGGACAGATTCTGGCTTCTCTTTTGTGGCCAAATTTTGGATTTGAAAACGGAAGATTTGGGTCTTACACTATTCATGAACATTGTAGGCCTATGTCTTATTTTTCTATCCATATAAATTAAACTGAAATCCAAGATCTACAGTTCTAGATATGATCCAATAACTGAACACTGTCCCAATTTGAATTGAATCGATATCTCGTTTCTAAGCTTCGCCTTTTCTTTGTCCTTTCACTTTCAATAGTTAATCACATCAATCAATCCTTTGAATTGTGAGATATGCCTGCATTTAAAATAAGCATTTACCATAAATTAAAGCTATCTTATATTATCAGACTTGTTATTATAAAACATGCTCTAGTTAAGGAGTTATTGATACTTCAAGTGCAAAATGATGATATAAAACCTTGATAAAAATGCATTTTTAAGTACTAATCAATGGACTTGAGCCAAGGATGACTTGCCGCAGATACGTACATGGCCCTAGCTCGGTGACATGTTAAAGGGGTTTTGGTGGCGGGCATCCTTGGCTTTGCTTCGCTCTCTATTTCCTCATGCAAGATTGCTTCTAACATGCCGTGATCTTCAACAAACAACAAGAGGCGGTAGATGTTCTTCTGATTTTAGTTACTAAAGTGTTTTCATTTTTTTTTAATCTCTAGAACCAAATTAGAACCATATAATAATATATAATGTGTATTTTGTGTAGAAATCAAATGAATAATCGACTGTACCATTCATATTTTATAAAATTGTTGGTTACAAGAATTTCTCTCCTGGATGCACCTCATCAATGTACATGAACTGTATCCTTAAAACCATATATATATATATATAATCTAATATCAATGTACATGAACTGTAACCTTACCCTAGTTTGCATACATCAAGATATAGTTACCTCTACTTTTTCAATCCCCCCCCCCTATAAAGCAAGCATTATTATTGAGATTAGAGAAATTATGAAAAAAAAAAAAAGCTATCATGGCCTAGTCTTTGTGTTGAAAATTGTTGAATTTAACAGATAAAAATAGAAAATAGAATTTGCTATCAAGTTTTATACTAATTAAAAATACTAATTAGTTGATTATACTAAAAAAAAGATTTACATTACTCTAAAACATCATATTTAAAGTAAATTGTATTATTATTTATCTTTTATGAATAAAATACTCATTGTGTTTTGCTAAAATTTACCTCAATTAGTGTTAATCTTAAAATAGTAATTTGGAACATGGACTTGTTAATAAGGTTTAATCTTCACTTGTAAGACACCGGCGTCGGACTCTACAGGATGACAAATAAAAATTGGACTCTAAACTTGTTTTTTAGGTTATCTCTAAAATGAATTTAAAGGCCACCACTCACATTTAATAAATCTTTTGGGGTGGCATTTACCCAGTTATGTTTACTTACAATAATTAAACAATATCCTAGCACATGAGAAATTAAAAAAATATATCACATATTAATAATAATAAAAAGATAGAAATATTAACAAATGAAGAAAAAAATCTTTTTTAAAAAAAAAATGTTGTTGATAACAATTTATTATATGAGAGAAAAGTGAATAAAAAAAGGATTTTTCAACTCATAAATCGAAAGCATATTTTAAAAAGAATTAATTACTGGGGGGTCAAATTTTTATGTTATGGCACTTAGTATGATCACGTAAAAGGTCCTATTCTTTGAAATTTAAAAAAATCACTTGTTTTCAAAGTTTTATATATATATATATATATATATATATATATTTCAAAAGGTAAAAAAATATATTAATAAATCTTGTCAATTTCAATCCTTTCATTATTATTATTTTTGTTACGTTAGTTTATTTTTGTGTGACAAGTTAAGTTATAGATAATTAAAAAAATAAAAAAATGGAAAAAATAAAATAAGTAATAAAAAAGAGAGAGAAATATAATTGGGACAAAATAGGATAAGTAATTGAACTTAACAACCCAAGGTTTCAGTTGTAGAAGGGAAAAGAATTATAGGAATAATTTAGGATGCAATTGGGGATATAATTGACAAGAGAATTATGAAAAAAGGTTTTGATTTGGCTGAAATTAAAAACAATTGAAGGACCAAAGACTAAACTAGGATAAAGAGACAAATTTAGTGGTTCAATTAATTCATTTAGGGATGAAATTGAAAATAAAATTCTATTTGAATAGAAATTGAAAATTCAATAGGTCTTTAACTACAATGAGAAGCGGAGGGATTCCATGAACTATTTGAATTCTGTACTTTTCCCCAAAACGATGTCATTTTATTCATCTTCTTCCCCAGAACAATCAATCAAACTTCAGTTATAATTTCAATTGATTCTCAGCAATTTTAGCTCCTAAATTCCAAGAATCAAAATAAAAACCCAAGTTTCCAGCATCAAATCCCATAACTTTAACCCTTTAACCAGACATTAAAAACTATCATGAACCCACGACCAAAAAAACACAGAGCCTCCCTCACTCACAACAGCTTCCAGCCCTTCCTATCAATCACTCTTTCTCACTGACCTAACTGGATCAAACCGCCCTCATTCCAGCCTCCATAACCATTGTAGACCCACCAACCTCATCCCACCATCGACCAATGAACCATCCCCTCACAAACCCATTGTCACTATTCCCTCACGTAAAGACAATCACCGAAACCCATGTCCTCACAAATAAACCATCACAGTAACCTCCCTCTCTTCTCTTAAAAATCCATACAATCCATAGCCTTCATCTCCGTCAGTCGGGAACCAGCCCATAACGCCAACCACTCACTAACAAACCCGATCTGCCCCAAAACTGTAGCAAATCATAGCTCCTTTTTAGGAAAATCAACCATAAAACTGTGGCCTTTTCCTTCCCCGAAACAAACCGAAATAAACCCTAAAAGAAACCAAAATATTCTAGCTCTTTGCCACCTAAAAAATAGAAATTTTTCTATTTTTTATTTTTTCAAGTCCAGCAGCAGTGCGTGTAGTACACGGACCACCACTGCCAAGCTCGTTCAGGCGCGTTTCCTCTTGAAGAACACACGCCACCCCTGCCACTATTATTCCATAATTTTTCTGGAATGATTCTGGGATTTTTGGAGGTCGATTTCAAACCCCAAAACATGAATTCTGTTAATGATTTGAAATGGTGTGTATATGAATTTGACTTATAAGATGCATTAATCTCCTGTGTGGATGAGTTCACTTCTTGGATTACTAGGGGATTATTCTTTGTTGAGTTCGTTATCGATTTCTACGTGAGGATGATGGATGTGTTATGTCTTTTATCTCATGCGTCATGTCGTCGTGGATGAGTGAGTTTATTTGCGTTTTTTTATTTTCATACATGTTGCGTGTCGTGTAGATGTGAGTCCAAATTTTTTCAATGACGATTGCTTTCATAAAAAGATAAATTAATTAATTAAAGAGAGATTAAAAAAATTGATTTATTGGTTTAAATTTATTTTTGGATGGATTGGAATATTTTTTCACTATATAATATAGTAATTCGGACAATTTAAAGGGCCAATTCAATGATTTTTTTTTTTAAGAAACCGACATTAATCTTTTTTCGTAAATGGCCCATTTGACAATTCTTTTTTTTAAGGGACCAAAATTGAATTTTTCAGTAATGACCTTTTCAACATGTTTTTATTTAAGGGACCAATATTAAGTTTTTCAAGGATGGCCTTGTTTCAAATAATTTCCTTTTAATTTCAGAGAATCCCATTTATGTTTGGGTGTGATGACATGGAGCAAAAGCATGGCAACTGTGCTGGGAATTCCTAAGGTGGAGCTTAATTGCTTGTGTTTTTCTTCTATAATTTAATTTTTTTTTATTGCCATGTATTCTTAAGCATTTATCTTATTTGCGCTGTTTAATTTTATCTATTGTATTGCAAATTCATGCATGTTATTTTTTTAAAAATAAATATCCACATACTTCACTATAAGCCAATAAAAAGCAACATAAAGTGTGCCTAAGGAACTCCTAATGAGAGGGAAAGCAGGTATGTGAACATGGCATAATTTAAGGCTGTAATAAGGTCGTATCTGGCCAGGAAAAAAAACTATAGCTATTCTTTTTTTTATTTTAATCATGAGTGTTTGGATCAACTTACATACACCTCGACTAATCCCTTGAGACCCTAACATTAACGATCATGTAAGCCTCCAGTGATCCTAAAATTTGTAACACTCAAACTGGTGATCTCTGGGAAGTAAACCCAGAACTGACCACTTGAGCTACACTTCTCATTATTAAATTAGAGCTATTTTTTATTATTATTAATGTGGGTATCCGGATCAGCTTGCATGCACCTCGACTAATCTCACGAGCCTTAAAGTTAACGACTATGAAAACCTCGTGAGATTTATAAGACTCAAACTAGTAATCTTTAAAAATAAATTTAAAATCTAACTAATTAAGCTATACCCCTCCAAATTAATAGCTCCTCTTAATAATAAATATTGTGTCTGTCAATACAACATGAGCCCAGCGACAGCACTCATTTCAATAGCTGCGAGAAAGAGTGGCCTCCGCCCATCTTATTCTTAAGTTTGTGCCATCATATGGCTAACTGCCCTCTATTCTGACGAGAAAAGGGCTCTCTTCTCTTCGCTTCCAGCAATTGAAAGGCAAGCGTGCCTCCCCATCATCACCCAGAGCGCCAAACAGTGGGCAAACTCAAAAACGCATTCTATGGATATTGACGAGTGCGTTGCGCGCTATTGAGATATTTCCAGGAATACAAGATTGCGTGATCTTAATTTTTGATATCATTTCATTAATTCAAAAATAATTTAAAATAAAACTATGTTCTTAAATTTAATAAAATTCATGATCTGGTCATGAGTTTAATAAATTAAGCGACAAAACGTGAACAATCTAATATGTATAGTTGTTTCATTATTAGAGAAAAATAAGATGTCATTTTTAATTTTTTTTTAAACCAAACTATGTTTTTTATCGGTTGTTTGAGTTATTTTTGAACTTGTTAAGTTGATCGAGTCACATCGCAATAACTCTTATACAAGTTAATTTTAAACTTGAGTTAGATAAAGAATCAAGTTAGAAGAATTTAAGGTTAATTCATTGGATAAAATTTAATAATAATATTAAATATATAGCTCCTAATTGTAGCCCAAACATTATTTTTATTTTTAATTTTTTTATCCAACTTATAGAGTAGTGCGTTACAATAAATTAAGAAGAGACTAGACAGCTTATTCGTTCTTAATTACAAACGTAATATATACTCATACGGGGAAAAGAAAAGTTATGCAACGAGAAAAAAAAGGAATTTATGAAACTAATCTAACTGGCCATGCAGATGCCTTGCATATGAGATGGAACCTTATCGTAGCGCTCTATCTCGAAGGCCAAGAATAAATTATCGTTGACATATCATAGAGAGTGGAGAGTAGAGACGTTCCATTAACGAGTGTAGGGGACAATACTGAAGCTTCTTGATGCTTATATATCTTTAGTGTACTCTTGCATGAGGAGATAAAGAGTAGAGTCCGAGCCAAGAATGACTTGCCGGCAGGCTAGCATTTGCTAGCTACAGGGCAATATGTATGCTAAAGTGACATTCCGCCAGGTTGTTCTTGGCTCTACTTTGCTCTTTGTTTTCTCATGTGAGCCTCTCAAGGGCCTAATGCGTGCCAAAGGCAGCTAGAGCCCAGAGCTTCGAAGTTGGAACAGTGTTTTCATCTTCCTGAAAGGTGTTTTTTTATGCGTTTTTGATTTGTGTTGCTAAACATATTTTACATGTCTATCCCATATGATCAATAGGGATGAGCATTTTTTATTTTTGAATGTTCCATTTTGTTGTTAATACATGCCTCCCCCTGGTATAAATTTGCGAGAAATTTTAGAGTATTTAAAAAAAAAAAGAGAAACAAAAAAGAGAATTAAAAATATATTATTTTGGAACCTAAATAGAAATATTCATGTTATTTTTTTTAGTCCAGATATGATTTGTTTTCATCTTTATATTTATTTATCTCTTTTAAAGTGGATTTGTGGATTTATAGAGTAAATATAACTAATTATTTCATAAATACTTTAAAGTTTCTCATGAACTTTGTTGTGACATACATGGCGTAGAAAGACGGGTCTACTTCCTGGATTAAAGTGTATTTTGAGTTTAATCATAAAATTATGATTTGAGGAAGTTCAAAAGTTGCCACTTGATATTATATATAGTTACTAGAAAATCTAATGGTCTGCATGCGAGAATCTTGGTAAGAGGACTGGTTATGCATGGAAAAAGATGCATCACCCTCAATACACTCTATCTATGATAAGCTGCATTGTTGATTAATTGTTATTTTAAGTCGTGTTTCTATTTATTAGTCTTATCTAAGGTTCAAAACAGATCTCCCTTCAAGAGAAAGCCTATATCTTATCGTATTAGATCTTAACTATTTTAAGGCCTAAATTTTAACATTTCATTTATTTTCTACTTTGTATCTTTAATACACGAGAATATATTTTATAGTGTAATTTTATACCCTAAAATAATAAAGTCTACAACTAATTCCTAATGTTTCTTGCTATTAAATATTTAATTTAATACCGGAAGTATGCATTACATTGTAAAATTTACACCCCGAATATTAATTAAGAAAAAAGAATTATGGTATTTTAGAAATTTTGATCAAATTCTAATGAATAATCATAAAATGATTACATTATCCATTTTGTATTTATTAATGTAGGTGTCCGGGTTAGCTTGCAAGCACCTCGACTAATCTCACGGGCCCTGAAGTTAACGACCATGTAAGCCTCCAGTGGCCATCATATTAGCAACCACAAGGCTCGAACCTGAGACCACAGAGGGAGCAAACCCATTGGTCCCAAGCTCTTACCACTGGGTCACCTACTAGATGGTTTCCATTTTGTATTTTTAAAACATGATAATGCAATTTTTGTTTTTTGTAAAATATGCATAGGGATTTTTAGAATTTGGTTGTATGCACACAAAATAAAACATATTTTTGTATTTTTGAAATGAGAAAAAGTTTTAGAATTTTTCAAGTTTTTTTTTAAAAAAAATTTAGACAAAAATGAATATTTTTAATATCGGGTTAATATCTTACTGTATAAGTCTATAACCCCCCGATATTAAGTGAAATTATTGGAAAAATATGTGAGGAACCCATAAATAATTTTAAAATGTTTCCTGAAATTGTTTTAGAAACGAATATTTATTTTTTATTATGGTGTTTTTAACATTATGTGGAAGACTTGCCATTTGTAATTTAGATAATTGCTATAAATTTATTTATTTTCTTCTCACGGATCGAAGTATAATTGATAATTAAATTCTACTATATATATATATATATATATATAAGAGGAGTTCTCTTTAAAAGTGTTAATCATTGATGAAGCCAATTAAATCCGGAAGAAGTTCGCTGATTTATCCATATTTGACAAGCATAAGAAGGAATTAGTGTTTTACTCAAATCTCAATATATAATATTGGATAAACATCAAATAGAGATAGTGTCTAATTCGATTATAAAGATTTCATGTTTCTTTAAACTAAACAACTTCTCGTTTATATAATTCGAATTTGCTCTTTAAAAGCCTTATTTGCAATAGAAAAATAAAATAGTGAAAAAAATAAAGAAGAAGAGCAGGAGAAAAGGAGAGGCAGGTTTTTCCATCTTCCCTCTCGTGCTTGTCTCTCATGGCGGCCTCTACAAACCCATGGTTGTTGTTGTTGTTGGTATTATTAGCCCTAAATTTTGCAAGAATTGTATCAGAGTCATTTATTTTAGATCATCAGAGTTTAGAGGATGATGAGTTTGACCCAATAGGTAAGTTTATTTAGCTATGTAATTATGGATTCAATTATACTTTATTTTTTGCTAAGATAAATATATATTTGATAAGGCAGATTTTTTTTCTTCTGTTAAGTTACACTATGAAATAGATTTCCCTTCTGGGACATTGATTTGCTTTAGAACTTTTTTTTCAACCTCATGATCAGTTAGGTTGATGGTTAAGAGTTGGAGAAATCACATTAAGGGGTTAATCCTATATTTTTAACTCTTTAATATCTCTCGACTGAAAGCTATATACCCACATGGTGAAATAAAAAAAATGTTTTGTTATTAATTTATAGTTTATTTTTAAATATTTATTTCATCCCGACGGGAAAAAAATATCATGAATGGACTGTCTTTTTGTTATTACCATGTGATTTGATTTTGTTCACATAATATCGAGTTTAACTCCTCAAATTTAGTTAATCCTCCATTGATGCTCTTTTAATTTTTTCCGTGTGGCATTGTTAAAGAAGAATTAGAGCTTGAGGAAGATTTCTGGGCGTCAGACAATTCGATTCCAAACATATCACCTGATTGTGAGGTATTTTAGCTCTCTCTCTCTCTCTCTCTCTCTCTCTCTCTCATATATATATATATATATATATATATATATATATATAGTTCATACTGTTCAGTCTGATTCTCTGATATCTATCTCCCTTTGTTTCTTGACGGTGAAGCGTCCATGTCTTGTAAACGCATGCAGCGATGAGGAGGGGCAGGTATAATAGAACTTTGCCCCCTCTCCTCTTAAGCGAAAATGTCTCGTTAAAAGACTGATTAAAACAAGATTTAATTTAATATCCTTAGGAAGGGCTCGCAAGATTAATTCAAGAGATAGAGCGAGAAAGGTATAGTTACGCTGTGGAAATACTACAGACAGAAAAGAGAGAGCTCAAAAGAGCTCTTGCAACCATGGAGTTGGCATGCTTCGTGGTTTGTATTTCTAGCCAGCATACAACATACTTCTCAGTTTCCTGTCAGTTTTTCTAGCCATTGAATACTGTGCAAATGTTATATACCAATTGTGTTTTTCTCTCTATACGTACGTAGGTTACTGCGTTGTTGCCCTCAGTTGCTTTCTCTATGCTGAAACTTTACTCGTCGAATATCTCCAGGTTGGTTTTGTTTATGACATGAATGATTTCATATACAATTTCTTTCTATTATATATATAATTTGTTACATTCCATTAATTTTTTCCTTTGTAATTCTATAATTGATGCAGCAGAAAGACCATGCTAGGGCTTTTAGCTGCAGGAGGTGCCCATACCTAGCTAGGAGCGTCACGAAGGAAGATGTTTATTGCTAGATTTATTAATTTACGATTAAAACTATATATAAGCAATTCCTTATCCATATTTTTCAGACTTCGTCAGCCCCTACCCCAAAGGGTTTATATTTGGTGAATTTTTCAACAGGTAATTAAGCCACCTAGTACTGCCTTCACAAGTTGCTTCTAGCATGAACTATATATAAACTATATCAATTTAGTCTCAACTTGTATTTTTAAAATTAAATGATTAAGATTTTCTTGCAGAAATCTTAACCCTACATCGTTTAAATTAAAATAAAATTGAAGATTGATGCTTTTGTAAGTCAGGAAACAAGAATACTTGATTGCTTTGATTATATAAAACAAACCTGTAAGTTTTTTACAAGAGGCTGTGACCAATTCTAACGCAAGAAACTTAATTTGGAGTAAAATAGAGTATGCTCGTAAGGTATTTGGTTTATTACCTGGGAGAGGAAAAACCAGGCCACGGATGTTTATGCATAGAAGAAGAAAAGCTTTATGCTTCGGATCATGTTCAGTTCGTCCTTTTCTCTTGTTTTAGCGCTCGAAATATTCTCGTAACACTAAGGAATCCTCATCTGAATAAAAAAAAACACTTCTCCGCTAATGCAATTGGTCAAACCCGACACAGGACAGATAATCAACTAGACCAAACCATGACAGATTACTGCAGAGCAGGCTTTTGTTTCTTACGAAGGATAAAGTCGAAAACACATTAGGCTCTCAAAAGGGAGTAGCAAAAGGCAGCATATTAATTGCTAAAAAGTATACCAGCAGAAATTGCAGGATGAGGAAAAATGAATATTGTCAGCTAGGAAGTCAAATTGTCAGCACCCCATGATCATCTGAATAAGATAGCTTGAATCGACTAGATTTCTTGACAAGGATTGAAAATGGTTTCTCGAGATGCACAAAAGCAACAGTCTAGAATGGATCATGAAAATTAGAACATCAAGTGAGTCATCTGAAGCTCGATCGAGACAAGATGAATATAAGAACTGAACACACCAGGGGCTATAACAAATAGAATACAAAACTCTAATAAGTTTTTGGCAATAAACAAATTCCTACAGTCAAAAAGCTTGGTAATGTATGAAGAAAACCTATTATTAGGGTTTAACAAGAATAATTGATCAGACTTTTAGGAACATCAAGTCCGATCGACAAAAAGTTTCTTTTTAATATTTAAAAAACTGACACAATACTAAACACACTGTAAATATTCAAAATTTGCTTTTGAATGCTTACTTTTGCCATTAGAAAATAATGACTGCCATCACAAGGCTTGACAGCTGTTGCCAATAGCATCGCCTTGAAGAAAAGAAAAACACTGAACGGTAAACACGAAAAGGAAAGGAAAGAAAAGAGAGAAATGGAAATTAATATAAAAAAGAAGAAGAAAGTTTATATAAACAACAATACTATTATGAAAAGAAACATCGATCACAGGGTGCGGCTGTCTGTCATTGGCCTTTTGTATTTCATAGCCGGGCCCCGCTTTCCCGATTAAACTTCACTCTGATTTTTTTTATAAAGTCGACGGCCCTTGGGAGTTGTTTGGGATCCTAATCCATGAAAACCTGGACTGTTTCATATCCGAGTATACTAATAGAATTTTTATGGAACTATAAGGGTAACAATGATAAGTCTTAAACTATGGAGGACGAAGTGGAACATGGATCAATCTAGTGTAAAAAGAGAAACCTAGAAAGTAGAAATATTTGGGAAGTGATCAAAAGCTTTCTGTATTTCCCTCTTGTTTGTGTTTGTTTGGAACCTTCTTCCATGGCAGGCTCCATAAAATTGCTCTTCTTGTTATTGATATCACTTTCTTTCACCTATATTACATCAGAGCCAGAGCCAGAGCCAGAGCCAGAGCTTCAACGTTTTTCTTTGGAAAATATACTTGACCAACTCAAGTCCCATATCTCTGTGTTAGGTTTTCTCTCTTTCTCTATATGTGTGTGTGTGGTATTATTAGTGCAACATGGGCTCTGATGTGCAGTGGTATTTCGATAGATTGGTCTGTTTGGTTGCTGACAAAGTGTGTGGGTTTGTCGTCATTGAGAATGTGTTGCTTCATAATTTGTAGATACTCTCCAGTCTCCACCGTGCGAAACTTGTGTGTATGCTTCATAATCTTAGGTGTAGCTGAACTTTTCGATTGGAAATTAATAGAAGAAGAAAACCTTGCCAAGTGAGCAGACCATGCCCAGTCAAGCTTTTCTTACTGTACAGATCAATATACAGTTTATTAACCTCCCAAATGAGAATGGATGGAACAATTATAGTTTAAAAATGAGGGGAAGTTTTCATGAGTTCTTGACAAATTAAAAGAGATTTCGGCAAAACACCGTTGGGCTCAAGCAAGCGGTGGAGTATATATGATGTTGAGAATGCAAATTTTATGGCTTTTTACTTGGCAGATTCTTTGCTCTTAGATTTCGTCTATTCCTCTTTATCTTTCATTTCTGAACTTATCCAGGTGGATCTTCTCATCTTTCTGTGCATTTCCAGTTAATTAACTCCTGGTCATTGAGATACCTGTTTTGGCGTTCAGTTTGACTACCTCATTGACCATGCTCTTTCTTCTTCTTCATGTTGATAAAGAGTCAAGGATTGATGACAGAACCCGTGAAATAAGAAGCAAGGATGAGAAAATTAGACAGATGGAGATGATCATTCATGAGAAATCCAAAAGCATTGATTCATTAATGAGTGAGATAGAATCACTCCAGGTATGGTTCAAGTTTCACTGAACAGTTGATTCTTCAAGACATGAAGTTAACTGTTCATCCAGAATAAATATTTCCCTATTATTGATTTTCTTTTCTTTTCTTTTTCATTAGCCAAAAGGAGTCATAGATGTCAAAGAACAGTCAAGTAAATCATATGCTCGGATCGGTGAACTTGAGAAGCAGGTTAGTTGTCCGTGCACTACCTATCTAGCAACTAATTTCGAACAGATCTTTAAGATTTAACTATTCGTGACAGGTTGACAAACTTAGAAAGGAATTAGAATCACAAAGTCAGGAAAAAGATTCTGTTGAAATCCGAGCATATGTAGCTGAGAAAAAAAAACAAAGAGCTTAGTTTGAAATTAGAAACTGTAAGTAATGTTTTTGCTGAGATCGTTGCTGTTTCTTTTTCAATTTTGTTTTCATTTCACGAGTCTCACAAGTATTCGGCCCGTTACACCTTCGTTGATTTGTCTCCTCTCTCTGATATCAGGTAGGAATTTTAGATTTCTCTAGTTACATAATTGCCTGAATGCAGAGCTTATTGCTATAAGCTATACAAAAACCAGTATCCATATGCAACATGTTCTGAATTTCTGTCGTGTGAAAGATTGGTAACCTTGGTTTAACGTTTGAGTCAGAAAAAATTAATGATCTCTGTTCATAATTAACCAGGTTCAGGTTCATGGAGAATGGTTTCCACATTGGCTTACAGTTTATTTTTCTAATTTTCAGGTAAATAATGTTGTTTTCAGGCATATTTGGAGGGGGTGTGTTTATACAAAATATTTTCCTTTTCTCATTCTCTTGTTTTTTCCATAAGCAGTACTATGTGGTGACTCACTGGGATGAACACGGAAGACAAGCCTTGGACATGACAGTTCAGAAGGTTTGATCTTTTAGATTGTTTGTCTTACAATTCAATAAACTCAACTCTGAACATTCTGTGAACAAACATCTTGATAGATTTCCAGAGAAATCTTGTATTGAAGAATCCTACTTATTGTACATAATTCCCGTTGATTGATTTCACAATTCTTCTATTTGATCACCAGGTGCTAGAAAAGAAATCTCAATTTGACAAGTGGGCCGAGCACCACACTGAAACAATTTATAATGTGAGTTGTCCGAACACCTTCTCGTCATTTTCCTAGTGCTTCTTGCTAAGAAGTCAAAACAGAGTACAACTTCTAACATTCTTGATAAATTTCTTGAAAGCAAACTCAATCTGTAGAATTTCCTTTGTTCTAGTTCCTTTTACGTCAATGTATCTTAGTCCTACACAAGAGAACATAGCAACAAAGAATCAAGAAAGATGGAGATTTTGGTTAATTTACATGTTTTACTTCCAATTTATATTGAAGTGTTAGAATTATGGGGAAATCAAGTGGATCGTTTAGTCTGATTCTGCTGTCCATCTTTCATTGTCAAGAAATGGATCCCCATGTTCAAGGACTGGTTGTTGAACTGTATAAGCTATCTTTGGGAATGCATTCCACCACAAACTACCAAGTGTGATGAGCTCTTCCATGCATGGAAGAAGACTGCATTACACCATGCTATCAACGCACAAGAAATGGCTGGTCCTTACTTGAAAGTAAGACAAAAGAAGTTGAAACCTTTTTCTCCTAAATTATTGTTATCTGCTAGACTTTTATTCCAGTGACAAGGGCATTTCTTACAGGAAGCAAGGAAGTTTACTCAGCCATGCATCAACCAGGTTGCAAAAATGACAAGATCCTTAGTTAAAAGGGTGGTGGCAGCAATAAGGACGATGATAGGGTTGATGGTGAAGTGGTGGTAGGGCAGGAGTAGAGCAATCATATTAGAAATAATTGAATGATATTGTTTATTAATTATTGTAAAATATTTTATGGTTTTATGCATTTAAAAATATTTTTTAATAAATTAATTAAGTTTACAGTTTGATTGTAATTAATATTTTACACAACACAAACACTTAGTTATTATAGCATTTGAAAAATCTGGTCATTGATTTTATTATTGCAGTGAAATTTGGACCATTTCTGCTGAATATAACTAAATTTTATCAGCTCATTTCTTTCCTTCTATGCGGCATCCAAGGCCTCTTCATTAACCCAATAAAGCAATCTCCTTTTTTCAGTTCTTTGTGTTATTCAGTTCTTTGTTTTGGGCCGTCAGCCTTTTTTCATAAAGTACTGTTAATTTTCATGATTATATATATATATATATATACACACACACTCACACTTCCTTCCTCTTTCAAAAAACTAAAATTAACAGCGAGAGTAAAATACAGGGGAACAAAAACTAGTTTGTATATGTTTTGGGATCAGAAATTTTGTTAATATAAAAAAAAATATTTAAGTTTTAATTTTACATTGTTATTAAACCTGAAAATAAGATCCTTTAAAAAAAAACTCCATCAAGATAAAGTTTCATTTAAAAATAAAAGGTTAATATGTAAATTCAATAAAATAAATTGAGGACTATATATATCAATAAATGATAACAAATTTTTTTATTTAAATCAAATATTGAGTTAAGTAGCTGAGATAATATACAGATTAAGATATTTGATGTTATATCGGGTTTAGCTTATTAAACCTTTTGATTTAATTATAGAACAACAATTTTTTGTTAAAAAAGTGAGTCAATTTAAATAAGCACAAAACATATATTTATCAAGTATATAATCAATTTTTTATTAACGTATCTATTATTTATCTTAGCGAACGCAAGGTTTTTAACTAAAATCATTGTTTCTGTTAAAAAAATATTTTTTGATTGTTAAAACAAGTTAAAAAAAATATCAAAATAGTATGTCAATATTTTATGTGTGAGTGTGATTGAAAGCTAAAAAAAATCATAAATAAGATAAAATCATGTTCAAAATCTCTTTAAGAATTTTAAAAGCAAAAAAAAAAAAACAATTTGAATCGAATTTTCATGAACAATTTATTTTTTATATTATTATTTTCATTTCATATACATAACAATTGAGAAAAAATATTAAAATTCAAATAAATATTTATAATACTATTTAGGAACCATGTCAAAACAAAAAAAAATAAATGAATTAACATAGTAAAATTTTTTAGTTTAAAAAAAAAAGAGATAAAAAAAGATAAAAAAGAGCTTGCTCGGTGCTTAACCCTCAGCAGATTAATCACAAGCAAGTTTGGAAGCCAGGCCCATGCGTTTGGCCTTGCTTTAAGTGTTTTTATTAAGGGGTGGATAATATGTCATACACTTGTCTAGTTTCTGGTAGCCAAAGCGGCCAGGAATTGAGCAAAATAACAGGCTTGTGTTTTTTGCCAAATAACGCATTTCTCAACCAATATTTCATCTAAAAATACTTGAGAAGCACCTAACAAATCTCAATAAACTTACTTATGCCCTTAAAGTTGCAAAAAAAATCAGTAAAAAACTGAAAAATCAAATTAGCACAAGAAATGTTTTCAAGCTCCAATTTACTTTTTCCAATGAGATGAGACAAACAAAATCAAATAACTTGCTGGTGGGGGTAATATTGTCTTTTTCACATGATTTTATGGCCATTATTATATTGATTTGGACAGATTGGTCTTTTTACTTTTTTTGATAGAGTGAAATGACTTAATGACCACTAAAACCAAAAAATAGATTAAACTGGCATTCATATACTTTTTAGTCTTTTCATTTGTCTCAACAAAATAAAATGATTTAATTACTCTTAAAATTAAAAAATAAATAAAGTTAGCGTCCATTGGTGTTTTCATCTTATCAGCATGATTTTTTATATAATCAAATTAACTTAGTGGTGATTTAGGATATAGTGATTTTATTATCATAAATATTAATAAAAAGGTGGTTGATGCAAGTGTTGGTCGTGCTCAGGTAAGGCATGTATGATCGCCCAGAAGTCATTTTTTTCTTTTTTAAAGTTTATCTTTACTTAGTTTCATCATTTATTATTTATTCAATTGTAGATTAGTATCTTTTTCTCTCTTTCTTTTTTTTTCCTGTTTTTTATAGGATTTTTTATTAATATTTATTCATTAGTTGTAATATTTTTTTTACGATTCAATCGTAAATATTTTTTTTTATATATAGAAAAGATTTGAAATGATCTGTAATATATCACGAGTCACCTTTATAGAATATATAATTAATCTGCTTAGAAGCAAATATACAATACATGAAAAGGTCTTCTCTTTTGTCCTGGCTTTTGTCTCCCGTTTACCGTTCACCTTTCAATGGTCAAAATTCAAGTCTTAGACTCCGAAATTGATCTTAGACGTCAACACTAATACAATTCAAATAAAGGAGAAGCAGAAGCAGAAGCAGAAGCAGTGCATGGAGACCATTCTACTACTTCTAGAAATTAACAATACCTTATTTTAACAGGAAATAAATTAAAGAAGAAATGGTGAGTTTCCGAATATTCCCTAATAATTGCATGATAAAATGACAATTCCACAGAAAAAGAAAGGAGCAACGAAGCTATTCCAGAGTGGGATTAGTAATAAAAGTCTACTTATATTGCGTTCTAGAATAAAATTTAAAACAGAAAGAAAGAGTTTTAAATAAACGATCATTTTATAATTAAAGCTATAGAAAGAATGAGAATATTTTTTTATTTTTTTATGAGGAGATCAATTGAACTAAAAACATTTATGAGTCTAAAACTTCTCATGTGAAAATGTGTCCATCTTATAAGATAACAAATATATTTTTCTAAAAAAAAAAGAGTAATTAATCATAAAAATTATTAATAATTAATTTGTCTCTTAGGGTGACCACATAATTGTGATGCACAAAGCCAGGTTACAAAAATTTAAAAGAAAAGGAAGATATAGACATTAGAATTTCAGCAAGTCTTGCCCATCATCCAAAAATTGTTATGACCAAACTGATTAAATTTATTGAGTTTGAGCTCAAAATAAATTAAAAACTAAGTCCAAATACATTTTATAGTTTTTACTTTAATATCCTTCTAAATAAGAGTATTTTAAATAATTTTCATATTATTTTCACATTTGAGGCAAATTGGAAACCAATCTATAAATAAATAATTAAGCTATAAAATAAGAAACAAGGACAACATGAAGAAACTAGATACCAAGCACGGATATTTGGAAGTTCTCTAAAAATAATTCAAATCTATTAAGAGAGCAAATGATTTAAGTCCTTATATTTATCAAATCAAACCAAGTAAGTAAATGATCAAAATCCTCTCATTTCTAAAATCAAATCAGGTTAAGATTTCATACGATTGAGGCTTTCGGACCTGTGTAAATACCTTTCATCTTCATTAAATCAAAATAAAATTAAGATATCATATGATTAAAACTTTCAAACTCATATTAATACTCTTAATTTTTATTATATCAAATTAAGTTAAAATCTCACGTGTGTGAATATATTCCGATCCAGAGTAAGATTTAGTTCAAACGGTTAATTAAAAAATTTATGCATAAGAGAGAGGTTTTTTAATTAGATTTATTATTGTAATCTTGATATTTGTTTACTACACAAAAATTTGTGTGTAGAATGGAATCTTATTTTATATTAGCATATGAGTGTTGGACCCATGATAGGAGTCCATGGATACTTGATAAGGTGAACAGCTAACAGCTGACCCTCCCCACGTGAAGTATTTTGTTAATATGTATGTGGACCCCACCAATATTAATTATAAAAAGGATTATAAATGTCTATGGCAGTGTGGTTGCCGGTGTTTTTCAAATAGCTTTTCGTGTTGAAATGCATGCCAATAATATTTTTTTATTTTTTAAAAATCATTTTTGATATCAGCACATCAAAACGATTCAAAAAGTATAAACCGCATTCAATTTTAACAAAAAAAAAAAATTCAAATTTTTTGGGAACGCAGCCACAACCGTGTTCCCAAACGCTGTCTAAGATTGGTAGGTTCCCCAATTTAATTATACGTATCATTGTTTGAGGTTTGAATTTTATAAGAAATAAAATAATTTTATATAAATATATCGGTTTGACGTATAGAAGATCTGTTTAAAAACAGATTTAAGAACAATTTCTTTTTTTATGCAGATATTCTCACATCTTTTAAAAAGATGAAACTAATTTTATTTAAAATTCATGATTATTTCTCTTAATAAATGCACTTTTTAAAAATTAAACTTATATTTTTATTTTTTCAGGGATATAATAGTATTTTAACCGCTAGATAAACATTTTGTTGGTGAATCTAAGAAGAATTTGATAATTTTATAAAATATTTTTAATGATAATATATGAGAAAATTATTGTAATTTAATAACTTTATAAATTATTTATAAATTTTTTTATCAATAAATAAAAAAAGATAAAAACGAAAGAGAATGCAAGTAGTGTGTGTTACTAGGAACGTTCAATGCTTATTGCTAGGAACATTCAGATCGATCAAATCAACGGATACCTTTCCTTATGCTTTCCCATAATTTTGAAAACTACATTTTTTTTTTTAAATATGCATATGTCTCAACTGGCAATTAAAATAAGCTCACCTTGGACCTTTTGGCTGATGCAACCTGGCCTGCAAAAACAAGAAGTGAGATTAGCCTGTCAGAATATTTTTATGGTTATTTTTTAAAATATTTTTTACTTAAAAATATATTAAAATAATATTATTTTATTTTTTAAAAATTATTTTTAATATCAGCGCATCAAAATGATCTAAAAACATAAAAATAAAACATCAAAAAATATTAATTTGAAGAAAAAAAAATCATATTTTTTTAAAAGCACTTTTAAAACACAAAAACAAACAGGATTTTACTCTTTTTTTTTTTTAATTTCTGTTGATTTATTGGTCTAAAATAGAAGTAATATTTTTTTCTGTTTTTTAATGTATTTTGATTACAGAAAGTATTTTTGAACAGGATTACAGAGGAATAGTTGTTTGATGCAAAGATAAAAATGTATCATTGAAGTTTATTTTTTTAATTCATTTGGGTTTTGTTTATTTTATTTTTTTGGTTGGAAAATATTTTTATAAAAAAATTAATATTTTTTGTTTGAAATTAATTTTTTTTGATATATTAATATTAAAAATAAATTTTAAAAAATAAAATAAATAATATTATTTTAATATATTTTTAAATAAATAATATTTTAAAAAATAACTCTTATCACACTATCAAATATATTATGATATATTGTTGTACTAATATTCGTTTGAATTGTTCCGCCAATGCTTCCCTTGTACCTAATATTTATGGAAATTTGGACAAATCTATATATATATATATATATATATATATATATATATAAGAAATATTTTTTGCAAAATAATACATTGTTTTATTTTATGATTGATGGTATCTTAAATTAATTTTAATCTATCAAAATTAAATTTACTTCTTACAAAAATAGAAAACATAAATTCTTAGCCATTAAATTGATAATATAAAAAAAATTGTAAGAAACGGGTGTTTATTATGATTGTTTTTTAAAATGTATTTTATTTAATAATATATTAAAATAATATTTTTTTTTTATTTTTAAAAATTTATTTTTAATATCAGTTTATTAAAATAATATAAAAATATTAAATTTATTAATTTTAAATTTATTAAAAACTCCGATTAAAACGCGATTCGAAACCCGAAACCACATTTCCAGTTTTGTACTTTTCCTAATTTGTCCTTCCAATAACCAAAGCAACGAGTCCAATTAAACACAAAAAAAAAAAAACCTTAATTATTGTGAAATAAATAAATTTAATTAACAAATATAATTCGCCGGCTTTAATTTGTTTCCTGTTTCCATGTTCGGAACAGTGCAGCCCTAAACAACGACTGATACTACATAAGACTTTCTCATTTCATTACATAGAGAGAGAGAGAGAGAGAGAGGAAAAAAAAGAAGAAGAAATATACAGAAAGAAAGAAGGAAAGAAAAGGCACTAAACAACATATAGAAGAAACCTACGACAAAACACAACACATAAACGAATACAAACTCAGCACTCTCTTGCTTCTTTCTATATATAAATATAGTCTTTCCCTTTCTGGGTCTTTGTGTTTTTTATTTCTTGTTTTGTGTGGCCCCAGATCTTGATTAGCCAATAAGGAGGTGAAAGATTTGATCTTTTTGAATCCAGTTTTTGAATAGATTGACATGATTTAAGATCTGGTTCTTCTCTGTTCAGCTTTATCAGGTATGGTAATCGTTGGTTTTCTTGTTCTAGTCTCATTCATTGTGGATGTTTCGTTGACGCGGAGAGATTTTGATTCTTGTTTTTTGATTGGTTTTTGAGAAAAAAGAGAGTGGAAGGAGAGGAAAGAAGGAATCTTTTGGACGTGGCTGTATTGTTATTAGGACTTTGTATAGTTGCATGGATCTAAGTGAGTGTTTTATCCAGGTTGAGTGAATGGCTGATCGAGTATGCAAGAGAAAATTGGTTCTTTTCTTTCTTGTGTTTTATTTGGTTGTGTTATCTCGGGAACCAAACAGGGGTGCGAGTGAAAGCGTGGAAATCTTGAATTTTAGAAAGGGAAGGGGTTGGCTAAAGTGCAATTGATGGTGCATTTTGGTTTTGTTTTTGGATTTGGATTTTGAATGAGTAATTGGTTCTGGGTATGCCTTGGAACTGTAGGAGGGTGTGTTGGATTGGTTTGACTTTTTTTAGGGGATGGTTTTTTTATATGTATTTATCGGTGAAGTTGGGAATATGGGGTTTGGTTTTAGTAGTTGGGCAAATTGAGGACTTTGAATTGTTAGTATCCAGCTTGGTTTATTTCTTTAAGTTTCTTGATCTTGTGTTTTTTTTTTAATATTTGATCTGTTGTTATTGTTTGGTTTTTATCTTTAATTGTTCAAAGAGCATGCACCTTTTGTTTGTTTGTTTACAAAAGATAGGAAGAAGAGGGAATGGAAGTAAAGATTTTAAGTTTTAGAATTTAGATTCTGGGGTATTAGCAAAGTAAATTTCAAGTGCTATCTTGGTTTGACTGTGAAGGTGCTTTTGACTTTACACACTTCCTACATTATCTCTTATGTTCTGGAGTTTGCTGCATGCTTGTTTCGGTTAATGGTTTTGTTATAATTTCTCTGTTGATTAGTTTGGGTTAATGATGTCATGATGGTGCTGTTTTTTCTCATTTTGTTTGCGAAAGGTGTATCTGCTTATAAATGGTTTCCTATTGGATATTGCAAAGCATTGAAGAATCTCTGTCCCACTTTTTGAAAAGAAAACTTCTCTTTTTTTGCTCGTTCTTGGGTTTACACCTGATTATCAATTATGAAATTCAAATATGGTGTAATAATTGATGGTTTATGTTACACCAATTAATTATCTGTACCCTTGACTTCAGATTTTTCTCACTCTGTTGGGGAATCGCTGCTTGCTTTAAAGTCCTAATTCCTTGTTTGAGAGAGAGTGGTGAAATGTGGCTGTGAGGAAAGGGATGCATCATTAGGAGTTTCTTTTCAGATGTGCTTGTAGTAGATGAAGACACCTCAATTGTGGCGTCTAGGCATGGGTGATGTGCAGATCTTGCATGGAGCTCGCCACCGCCCTCCTTTAAAGAGGCCAATGTGGATTATAATTTTGGTTTCAATGGTCAGCCTGTTTCTAGTCTGTGCTTATATCTATCCACCACAAAGCAGTAGCGCTTGTTATGTATTTTCTTCGAGAGGTTGCAAGGTTCTAACAGACTGGCTTCCACCTGCTCCTACAAGGGAATTTACAGATGAAGAAATTGCTTCTCGTATTGTGGTTAGGGAAATTTTGAATACACCTTCTATTCCTACAAAAAAAGCTAAAATTGCTTTTATGTTTTTGACTACCAGTTTGTTACCTTTCGAGAAACTCTGGGACAAATTTTTCTCTGTAAGCTTTCTATCGCACTTTTATGTTAAATATGCATTGCTTTTCTAGACATTCTCTTCATGTTCATTTACTTTTGGAATTTTTGTCAACTATTGACTTTAAAGCTATTGGATCAAAGAAATGGTTTTTAAGTTTTGGTTTATAAATTTCACAAGCATAGTTGGAGCTTTTGTGTGTTCATATTTCTGACCAGCCTCCATAGTATATAAGTAAGCATATTTGAACTATTCACCAATCTTGAGTTTATAGATAAGGTTTTGCTCTATATCAATTGAGGACTGTTAGTTCCCATCAATGAATTTTTCATTTTTTAACTTGTCCATATATGCATTTAAAGTTTTTCTCCTTGTGGATCAGATGGGCTAGAAAATTGGTACATTCCATTAACTAGTGGAGAAGTCTTACTATTCTAAATTTTTAATATAGATAAGATGGTTTTGATGAATGCTCAAATGATTTGGATGAAAGCAAGTTTATTTAAGGAAGTTTCTGGGAAAGGTTTTTCATGCATATAATAGGAAAAAAAAATGTAAAAGAACTCTAGAAGGAAAAAAAAAAAAGTATACTGATAGACATCATTTTGTTTCTTTTAGATCCATTAATATGTTTGAAGACATGATGCAAGGACTCCAAAATGTAGTTGTACAAATAATCTTGCTTGGAAGCTTATTTAATAAAGATTCATTTCCAGCAGTTATCGTTGGAGATGTGATTCTTGTCCCAAAAGAAATTGTAATATCTCAAGAGTCAAGACATTATTGACTGGTATAACATGTTCCAGTGAAGTTGCAATTGAAAAACATTGTCAATATTGTTAAGGTGCAAGCTGTTCTGAACTGTAACTGCTGATGCTCCTGAACATGGCGAAACTGTTTTAATGATTTAGATTGTTATATATACATATATCCAGTGTATAGATATTAGGTGGTTTGCAGTTTGCACAAATGATTTAGCTAACTCAGATATCTGTGTGGATGTGCATGATGTCGACTGTGTAGTTTAGGTGTTGAGGTGATGGAATGTTAATAAGTTGTAATAAATGTCAAAACTGTTAGTGTTTGTGGTGGACTTTCCTTGTTGTTGTATGTTCTGTTACACTACTTGTATCTGTTGCTGAAGCTAATTTATCTTTCTGGCAGGGCCATGAGGACAGATTCTCTGTTTATGTGCATGCATCCAAGGAAAAACCAGTTCATGTGAGCCGTTACTTTGTTGATCGAGATGTACGCAGCGACCAGGTCTGTAAATTTAATGTCAATATGCCATGTCTGCCTTCATGTATTTAATATATTCATGTCTTACTTTAATTTTCCACACTTTTGGATGTATGTTTAAAAGCATATCTTATTGCTTTTCTACTTTTCCAATTTGTTACATTTGTTTAAGGGCTTTGCAGTCTTTTAGTTTCTCCATTAGTTTTCAGTTATATATAGTTTCTTGCCTTCTGGTACCTGGTCTGCTTTCTACATAACAGATTGATTAGATATTTCTAGGTTCATGTTCTGTATTATCAAGGGTAGATAGTTGGGCAATGATTTCTCAAACATACTTGCACCATAGATCTCGTATTTTGTATCAGGAGCTCTAAGAAAAGAAAGACATGTTAGATGAATTTATAGGATTTGGCTTGTTTTAATCCACCCATATAAGATGTTTTTTTAGGATAACGCCATGGTGCTCTTGGAGTCCTGTTCCTTATATAAGGTGTCAACTTTCCTTTCCCTGATTGATCATTTTCCCCTGCTTTGTTAATAATGTCAAGTGTCAGCCTTTGAAAGATGAATCAGTGGTGGCCTGTTGCCTTCTTCAGTTGTCCATCTGTTCTGTGGTCAGCCCTCTTTAATGATGATGAACCAAAACATCATCATTAATCTTGTAAAAACTATCCTGTTTGTGATAGATGAAGCTTTAAAACAAATTTTGACAGATTAATAGTTACTCTGAGAGTGGGATAATCTAAACATGCTGGCAGACTATTGGTAAAGGACTGCTATTTGTTTCAACATCATTATTGTACTGCCGGATATTGATGTACTAAATCTTCGCTTAAGCCCCAAGCAGTTGGTAAAACTAGTTAATTTATCCATATTATGGTGTAATGATAACACTAACATTACCATTGTGACTATCAGTGGTGGGACTGCCTATAAAATATATGTGATGAATGGTTGAACTATCCCATCAAAATAGACATAATGAAAACCATATTTTGTAATTTTTAAGTTTCTTAGACTGAAAAATAGATTCCATATCTCTCAAATCACTAATGAAAACTAATCAATTCTGCATGGGCAAATTTTTGCAGGTGATATGGGGACAAATTTCAATGATTGATGCAGAGAGACGCCTATTGGCAAATGCTCTTGGAGATCCTGATAACCAACACTTTGTGTTACTTTCTGATAGGTAGAACATTATATCTTTCGTAGCTTTTATCTTTTCAATCTATAAAATAATCTGAATTTGATATAATTTTGACCACCTGACATTGCAGTTGCGTGCCATTGTACAAGTTTGACCACATCTACAACTATCTGATGTACTCGAACATGAGCTATCTTGATTGGTAAGCCCTGTTCTCTTACACGGTAGTTACCCTGTGTTCTTCTGTTGTGTTAGGCTCTCCTGTCGGTTATTACTTCTATAAAAATGTTATCGTTTGGACTGCAAGAGGTCAATCGCAACTAATGGAGTAAAATTGAAGATCTTTATTTTCCAAATTGGTTTTCCCTTCCTGATGGACATGTCCTTTTGTTTTCAGCTTTTATGATCCTGGTCCACATGGGAATGGTAGGTATTCAGAGCACATGTTACCTGAAATTGAGTTGAAAGACTTTAGAAAGGGTGCCCAGGTATACTTTCTCCAAGCCACTATGACCATATGGCTCTATTTTTCATGCGGCCTTTATTATTATGCCAGATCAAACTAAGGAAAATAATGCTGTATGTTGATTTCATATTTTCCATCATTGGCTTTTGTAATTCTTACTAGTCATGATCATCCCTTAGCATTTGTCTATTTAACCTTAAATGTGGGTTCTTGATTTAATACGTGTATAATGTTCAACATGCAAGAAACATGTGTGTGTGAGTTCTGGACATGGTGTCATGTTGGCAATTGAGCTTTTTGTTTAGATTCTTCAGCATAGATCACATTGATTTAGATTCTTAGTTTATTTGTGCAGTTTTAATGAATGAACTTTTATGCAGTGGTTCTCAATGAAGCGACAACATGCTGTGATAGTTATGGCTGACAGCCTTTACTACACCAAATTCGCGATTACTGCAAGGCAGGTTTTCCTTTATTCTGAATTAAGCTATGCTTTTGTTATAGGCGTATGGTCTGTTCTATATGGCTTGCATTCTATTCAAACAGCTACAGATTTACTTGCATGTGTATGATTGTTATATATTTATCATGTTACTTGTGTTTTGTGAGTGTACCAAGATTTTTGGTGGATGCACCCTTTGTTCTTGATTCTCAGAGTTGAATATTAAAGAAAGGTTGAGATATCAGGGAATTGTTTTCAATAAAGAAAAGATTCAAGAGATCTTCCTAAAATTTGTTTGATCCATGTGCCCTCCATTCAGTGAACATTTTTTAATGTTATCTTCATTGCCTTGGTAATGGAACTCCGATGTTAGGAGTCATAAATCAGAACATAGAATTCTTTATTTGTTCATGATTGATGAGTGCTTTAATTTTTTTGGTTATTCATTTGTTTTTTTAATAATTTCTTAATTATTTGCCCATTTTCTTTGTACTTTGATTGGAATATGAAACCTAGCAAGTGCAATTTTTTTGCCAACAAAATATTTTGTAAGCTTGCATCTAACTTTTGTTCTCTACCTGGAACCGTATCACATTCTCATAACTTGGGTGGGCAACATCCTATAATAATATTATATGATGTCATCACTGAACAGCGGGATGATCAAAATCAAAATTGCATAATGTTTCAGATGGTGTGTCACATTGAGCTTTACATTGGGACCCTTCTTCCATGTTTTAAGCTCAAGCACTATCTGTTATTTTGCATTTGTTCATTGTACAACTGTGCTCAAATTTTTGTGACTATGCTTGCTTTTGGGATTTTGTAAATTAGACTTTCTAAATTTTGTGTATGTAATGATATTGACATGTTTTCTTTCTTTCTTTCTTTTTTTACATAATTTCAGCCTGGTTTGGAAGGGAAAAATTGCATTGCCGATGAACATTATTTGCCCACATTTTTCCATGTGAGAATCTTCCTCATATTCCTTCAACTTTACCTTCCTTATCTTGGTTTCTCTTTATGACTTTCATTTTTTTATGTGAATTCAGATAGTTGATCCTGGTGGAATAGCAAACTGGTCTGTAACACATGTTGACTGGTCTGAGAGAAAGTGGCATCCAAAATTGTATAGGACTCAGGATGTTACTTCTGAACTTCTGAAGAATATTACGGTATGGTCTTGCCTCATATTTAAATGTGTGTTGTTGAAAGGGTACTGCCCTTGGCACTTTTAGTGAGAGTTCGGTTTATCTCAGACTCAGTAGTCTTTGTTCTTTCCAGACACTGCTCAATATGAGTGTTTCGAGTTTACTAACATCCATCAAATACCTACTCTTTTCCTTCCAAAAAGCCCATCATATCATGTTACATAGTCAATACAACAGGGATCTTATAAATGTAAATATAAGATTGTGTAAAAATTTTATATTTACATGTGTAAATGGATCTTATATTCCTTGTTATTATTGTGTCTACAAAGGTGGAAGTGGGGGTGAGGTTGTCTCCTCTAGGGACAAACCGTGACCAGCTTGCACAATGCAGCGGGTCATTATCAATCGGTCTAAAGGCTGATTGGTATTTCTTGTTATATTTCTAGTTATTATTCTCATGGACTTTCGTTTTGAACTGTGTTATTCTTGTGGTTTTGACTGTAACACTTTGAGTGTTTTATCTTTCTGCAGTCAATCGATTTGAGTATTCATGTGACAAGTGATGAAAAGGTACAGTTTCTTAAAGGTGTTTTGGGTACTGTATTCTTTTATAAGCTGTTGGCTGACTTCTGTTCTTTTTTTTTCCTCCTCCCCTTGGGCCTTTATAGAGGGATGTGCAGGTGCAACCTTGCCTATGGAATGGTACCACACGGCCGTGTTACTTGTTTGCGAGGAAATTCCACCCTGAAACTACCGATAATTTGTTGAAGCTTTTCTCCAATTACACATCACTTTGAGTGAGATAGTTTTGACACAAATTCTTTGATCGAATCCGCAGTTGCTCTCGACCACCCACTCCCATCTTGGTTTCTCATTAAATCTTACAAGTTACAAATTTGTAAATGCTGTGACATTTAGGTGTGAATCCTCCGTTCCCCTAGCACAATTCTTGTGTGCAAGGGCAACTTTGAGAGCAGTTAGGGATGACTTAGATGGGTTGGAGGCTAACAGAGTTAGTTAGTGTTGCTTCCACAGGAGTGGGTGATTTATTATCCATTTTTTCCCTTCATTTTGGGCCATTAATGTTCTCCTTTGGTATAGTGAATTTTGGGGAATTTATTTTAGTTCGTTTGATGGTTGGATATTTTGTAAAAACTGACTAAAAAATATGAAGCTGCAATTACAAAACTTGGTACAACTCTTTTGAAAATCTATCAGAAGCTTTGAGTCAAAATTGTGCAAGTCTGAAAAATGTACAAGAAATTGTATGTAAGCTTAAAATCTCTGAATTGTGGAAGTGTACATGCAATCTCACCTTTGAAAGCACGTAGTCGCTGAAGCTGGCCAAAATATCTTGCTTCTGGAATGGTGCTTGTTGAATGTTGATGGGTGTCTTTGTAAACGCTTTTATTCTGATGCCAGGGCCACCTTTCAGTTAGTATTACTGGAGGCTCTAATGACGATTTGGGAGTCGGCAGCCTTTTCCACGATGCTAGTGAAGGTTGTAACTTGAGATTTGAATGATGCTACAGCGAAAACCTGACGGGCCGCGCCTGTTTACATGGGAATTAATCCTGACTAGGGAGGAATTGAATTCCACGCAAAGGGGAGATTGTTTTCCGACCAATTTATTCAACTTCTCTGGTTTTTGGGGGATCTAATTTAATGTGTTTCTCTTGATTAATATGAGAGTTGAAGTTTGCTAATATGTATGTCCCAATGAGGTGTTGATAGAGGAGAAGATGAGGCGTGGCTGTTGAGGCTCTGAATGGGTCGGTCTGGTTCACAATGATAGGGTTGATTTGGGTTGGTTTGATCAAGAGGGAGAAGGCTGCTGGATCAGGTTTGTCTGCTTGGGTATGTTATTGTAGATCATGTTACACGTTATCTTAATAAATATAATAAATAAATAGATATTGGATATAATATAAATTATATGAAGAAGGTATTTAAATGATCAAAAAAGAATTTATCATCCTAGATGAATTAGAAAAAATATTTTGCATGTTCTCAATTAGTATTGATTGTTAAATCCTTGTATAATGTGGAATGAGATTTAAAAAGAGTTTCAAATCTGATTCAAATAATCAGTGACTATAATGTTGCGAACAAATATGATTTGACATGACAAACACACTTCATGCTAAAATGTCTAAATCAAAATATTATTGATGAAGAGATAATAATTACACTGAAAAACCAGTCACTGAAAAGTTAAGTCAAATCACTTATAACTTTTCTAATATTTTAGAGATCATAACATGTTATTAGACAATACACTTGATCTTTCAAATATAAATTCATCAATTATTGAATTGATAATAAATTAAATTGTTTGATTTATTTAATTCTATTTATTTAGAATTATAATTTATATTTAGACCAACATATTAAGAACCTAATGGGTCACACACATTAAGAACAATTAGTTAGAAATTAAACTAGGATAATTAATTAAGCATGACTTGATTGAAAATAATTTTAGAAATTAAGCACCGGAATGTATTTAATTCAGGGATTATAATTCTAGTCCTAGAATAAATAAGGACTTGATTGATTAAATTTCTAAAATTATTCTTAAATAATATATGAATATTATTTAAGACGCAAATAGATATTTTTATCATTTATTGGGTTTTTAGGATTCCCTATAAATATAAAAGATATGCCTCTTATTTTTAAGAAGTTGTCTGTTAAACAAAAAAATTATGTAAGTCACAAATAAAGAATTAACACTCTAGACATAACAATATCTCTTTCCTAAATAGGGACTTAAGAGATTTTTTACTGGTGGTTCGTGTGGATTTTCATTGGATGTCGAACAATTGGACGACTTGTAGTTTGCGACAACTCAGCCTTTAAAGAACTATTCAAAACCAGAGAAGATCAGATCTTTAAATAATAAATCCTTAAACAACTCTAGATCTGTCTAATAGGATCCTAAGAATTCCTGAATAATTTTGTTCTATTGTTTCCATTGCGTGTATGATATTCAGGAACCCAACATATCTGTCATATTTGGTTCACATAGAAAGCCTAATAGACTTGTTTATGGACTATAAAGAAAGAGCTAAGTCCAAGATCACGTCAAATGACTAGTCTAATGAAAAAATACATAACTTTCAACTTAATTATTGAATCAAGCTTAATTTGAACATGAGATTCTACAAATCTAGTTTTACTAGGGGCCGGCTGACCGTAACCATTTGAGGTCGAGAGGGTTTTCAAATTAGAATTGAAAGATGCTATTTGAGCCATTTTTGTTATATAATTTCTTTTTATTTTTTGTATTTATAGTTTAATTTTGAATTTTATGTTGTTGTTTCTATTTGATTTAGAATTTTGATTTTTTTTCACCTTGTAAAAGTCTGTTATTGGCCTATATTTTTTTAACGGTATCGATCCTGTATTTTTGAATAATAACAAGTTTAAAAGTCATATTTCTTAATCATGACATGTACAAACTATATTATTTCACTAGTTTTTTAAAATTTTTTAAATTGTATTATTCTTACAAAAATTTTTTTTAATACAAACATGCTAATAAAAAAGAGTAGCTTCTTTTTTCAATATAATTTTATATGATACGCGATAATGCGTGTGATTCTGGACTTTCAAGTTGTTTCTTTTGACAGTTTCTAGGCATGCTTGTGTTATGTCAGTGGGTATAAATTGCTATGGTATCAATATAGTATTAAGATTATTGAATTTCTCCAAGTAATAATCAACAATTAGTGTTATCTCTATAGGGATGGTGTGCTTTTAAGATTACATGAACAAGTCAAGCAATCTAGTTATCCACCTAGTTGGAAAAAGATAGGACTGTCCCGCAATCCCTAAGGATACCCCACTAATTTTAAGTGATCACTGTCAAAGAACCATCTCAACCCAATAGCTTAAGCTGTTAGGTAAGGTTCCAAGATATGATTTATATTATTCTCTAACACACCCCCTCAAGTGAAAGCCCTTTGGGCTTGAAACTTGCACAGACCCACATTACCTTGTGCTTAATTTTTTTTTTATCAAAGAAATGGGGATGGTGAGATTCGAACTCGTGACCGCTTGGTCATCAAGGCTCTGATACCATATCAAAGAACCATCTCAACCCAATAGCTTAAGCTGTTAGGTAAGGTTCCAAGATATGATTTATATTATTCTCTAACACACAAGGCAAGCAGGATTATTTTCATGATAATTAAATAAAAACTGAGAAGAAATTAATTCTCATGAAACTAATTCAAATATTATTAATTTTTTATTATATGCTACCCATCGGGAATACCCAGGAGCCAAAACGAACTCGCAAACAAAAATTAAAAAAGAAACCTCAATATATATATATATATATATATATATATATATATATATATATATATAATCCATGGAAACCAGGAGCAGCAACTCATCTCAAGCACAAAATGTGTCATGACAGCATAACAACGCATGTGGATTTCTAGTTTAAAGAATTCCCTTTTCTTTTTTGTTTTGTTCAACGTTGTTTTATTATCATGTGCTCCCATAGCCACCTGTTCGTAGCCGACAGAATAATATTTCTTTTTTCCTAATGTTTTGACTTTGTTATATATACATATTGAGGGTCCATTTGCTTATGATAAGATTAAATATAGATTATAGAAAGTCTTCCTCGCAGACGGTGTCCGCCTTAATTTGTTCCTTTAACGTTTGATTTTGCCAACGGACGCAAGTTTAATGAATGGTTTTGTTGATAACTAAAACCGAGTTAAATGACTCTATATATCTTTCCTTAATGAATCTTTCTTTGATCTCTTTAATGTTATAATTTTTTTAAATCATGTTCTATATATTCTCATGAAATCTATTAATTGAATGGGAATTAATTAATTACATATATAATAACATGGATCCAGTTATATATTGAGTCTCAAACCTATTTTATTAAAAGAAACTACTACTAGCTCGACAGATAATCATTAGGTTATGATGGCTCGTAAGAGCTAGCATCTATTATATTTTAAAAAAACATTTAGCATATAAACAGACAATTTCCAGTAAAATACAAATAGAAATTCAAATGCACAGTGACTCTAGCTATTGTCTGGGCCTCCGGTGGAAAAGGATGGACGTAAAAAAAACATGGCACCGAAGTTTTGCCTCTCGGACATGATACAGTGATTTTAGACGTTTCCCGTCACTCTCAATCAATCTCTCTTTAATGCTTGCCCCGTTGAAAACGCAAGCTCGCTTTGTCATTTTGCATGTTTATTCAAAACAACTAAAGCTATTTTACATGATTATCTTCAAGAACATTATTAATTATTGAGTATTTATTGCAAGGAAAAGTTAGCAAGCGCAGGTATAATGGCGGGAGAGAGAACAAAAAGAAGAAGAAGAGGGATTAATTAAAAAGAAAAATATACATAAAAAAATCAAGATTTCCATTTAGACGTGTTTTCTTATGTTAGCAGAGAAATTTTCTATTTCATAGTTAATTCTGTAGTGGTATAAAAAATACCCTAAATTAATGGAACTGGATCGTTGACCGAGGAGTAACGACGACTTCCTAAATGGATAACACTGAAGCAACTTGCCCATCTACTAATAAAAACAATAGACAAAACTGTACGCTTTTAGATGTAAACATGTGCAGGCATCTTTTCTTTCCAGGAATGCTTCCTTTTTATGAAGATGGTCAGCTGTCAATATTTGTATCCAGAGGTGCTTGTCACGGCCTTTGTTTTTGTTTGTATTTTTAGCTTGAATATATTTTCTTTTTATTTTTTTAATAATTTTAATGTGATAATGCTAAGAACAAATAAAATATCTAAAAACTTATTTTAAAAAATTCATCTTAAAAACTACCCTTACTGCAGTTTCAAATACCCCGATCCTATGGCAACACTTTTCCTAACAAAGACGTCAAGCAATCTTGCCGTCCACCGTAATGATTCTACTGACCATCTCAAGATTGCAATTTTTATCCTTGAAGTAAATAAAAATGAGAAGAAAAAAGAAGTATTTTTTTTATTCAAATCCTAGTAAACGAAATAGAATATCTCAAATCTAAAATCTAAAATTCAATTCTTCTCCTAGTCACCTTGATTTTGGTTCTATTTTTTTTTTTTTATGTGGCAGCTAAAAACATCCCAATAGATAAAAAAAACATAGAGTTTTAATTGGTGAAAATAGTTGTAGATATGAATTTTAAATTTATAGATTTATTCTCTCTTGAAATAATAATAATGAATTTTGTTCCATTGTGAGGTTTACAAAACCTTAAATAACCTTAAATAGACTAGAAATTCTACCTAAACTAAGAAAAAAAATACAAAAATACAAAGAAAAAAAAGCATAAAACCCGAAATAAATCAGGAAATTCAAAAAACAAATGGAAAATAACAAAATTGTCAAAACCAAGGGTTTGAACAGGATTTTTAATATCTAAATATCTAATGATCCATAAAAAAATATAGTCACTGCTATAGAAAAAACAACCTCTAAAAACTCCATAAAGATTTCAATAGTCGAATAAAAAGTTATGAATTTTTTAGTAATTATTTCAGTCTAACATGACCAGATCTTTTTTTAAATTTAAACTTATTCTATTAGTCTATAAATATATATTCTAAGTTATTTATATAATTTATTTAAAGCAAATTCTCATATAATAAATTTATATCTAAATATTCAGAATCACCCGATACTGCATGATGCAGGACTCCATCAATTTCGTTACCATATACCTTTTCTCGTGGGAGAGAAGACAATTTCACCACTAAAGTAATCTACAATTTTCTAGTGGACTTGGTAACCCTAAACCTACTTCACTTGATTTTGATTCTAGACTAGAAGACGTCCACACATTGTATAGCAAACAAAGTAATATAAATCTCAGGTGGCTACGTTTCATTAAAATATTACAAAGTGGTTGGCCGAACAAGTAGCCAATATATGTATGTTTTTAATGAACAGGTCATACAATTATAGGCAACGACTCGGTTCCTTAGAAACACGATAATCCATTGAGAAAGAGAGAAAACAAGGAGAAATGGGTTCTTGTTTGTCTTGCAAATCCTCTACAGAATTCAACAACATTCGTGTAGTTCACCTGAATGGTTATGTTCAAGAATTTCAAAATCCCGTTTCAGTTAGCCAAGTGACTACAGGCCAATCATCCTCAAAGAATCTCGTCTTCACTGCTGCTCAGCTTCTTTCTACAGAGTCCAAACCATTAAAGCCTGATGCTCAGCTTGAAACGGGCCAACTCTACTTCTTGCTTCCGTACTCAATATTACAGCCTGATGTTTCTCCTGTGGACTTTCTTGCTTTAGTAAAGAGGCTCTCTTCAATAGCAAAATCTAGCAAGTGTTGTCAGACTCAGGATAATTCTTCAGGAACTACTTCCTTGTTGGGCCAGAGTAATCCAATGTGTAGATTATCGGGTAGAAGGTCATGGAAGCCGGTTTTGGATACCATCAGAGAGAAGTCTTTCAACCGGAGGAGTGAATCAGACCTACGGGAAATGGATTTCGAGACCCCAAATAGTAGCTTGAGGTATACTGTATTCTTGTAGCTCTTAAAGTGAACAACAGCTCTAGCAATGGTGGCTAGTTATTAGATTTTGAGTGATATAATATTGATTAGGTATGTTGTCTAGCTTGCTTTTATTATTTTTCATTTGTACTGTAGGTTCATTCTTATCCTCATCAATTCAATTTCTTGAATTTTTTGCCATTCCAAATTCTGAAATATCACCAGTTTGTGGGGTCGGTGTCATCTGCTGAATACTCACAGTTCACAACCATGTATACAGTATACAAAAAGCTTTTCGTTGTTAGGATCGGTATGTTATAGAACCTCTCTCCCGGGCGGACCTACGAAGCAAAATTTCTAAGGATATGTTTGTATTTTGGAATTTATTTTTTGGTAAATTATTTTTTAAATTTTCTTGTGTTTGTTTGACATTAGAAAAGTTGGTTAACAGAAAATACTTTCCAGTCCAAAAAACTTTTTGCTTGATTTTCAGGAAAGTGTTTTCCTAGAAAATTTGGGCGGAAAACACTTTCTGGAAGTTGTGAAAAATTTAGAAATATCATATCATTTGCTGATTATATCAAATTTGGTCCTCGAACTTTTGATTGCTATATATATTTTGTTTTGAATATTTATTTTTCAATTTCATCTTTTAAAATTTAATTTTTATATTAATTTTGGTCCTTATTTTTATAATTGTTATTTGCTTTTTTTCTTATCATTTTTTTATTGAAATTTTTTATCTATCAAATTTGGTCCTCATTCTTTTGATTGTTACTTATTTTTTTAAAAATAATTTATGAAATGTTTATTATTATTATTTTAATTTCTTCATCTTTTATTTTTTTTTATTTTTTAGATTTGATCTCTATTATTTTGATTATTATTTATTTTATTTGAGATAATTTATGAAATTATATTTTTTTTCAATTTCATTCTCATTCAATTTTTTAATTTGTAAGATTTGTTCCTCGTTATTTTAATAAACTTGATAAAAATAAAACATTAATAAGTTATTTTCCAGCTCATTTTTCATGACATAACTAAACACTGGAAAGTATTTTCCATTACACTACCAAATATCAGAAAATAATTCATTTTCCCGGAATTCACTTTCCAAAAAAAAACTACTTTCCAGCAAACAAACGGGGCCTAAACAATCTGTATTTAGAATTTTTTTAAAATAAATAAAAAGTTTTGATACATATAAGCTTTGATATACTCAAATTTAATAGTGTATTTCATGTATTAATATTTTCTAAATTAATGACATTAGAGTTATATCAATAGAAGTTTAATATGAATCTTGTTATATAGATAAGGTTTTTTTAATTTGTCCCTAGATTTCAACATCAAAATGCAGATTTTTACCTGCAGAAATACACAGTATGTGTCAGTAAAACGTAACTTTAACAGCTCAGACACGAGATTCATGTCCTCCTCCGATGCATGGCCGACATGAGTATTGATGGTGGACTTGGCTATTTTTTCAAAAAAACTGTTTCATTTTTCTATATAATTGGAGTGTCCAAGTGTATATACCCATGTTTGAGTGTCCGATAGGTACTCTTAAGGCACATGAAGTATCGAAGCAAGTTGGTGAGTAAGGTCTGGAAGAAAGATAGTTGAGTGAGTGATTACACAAGGGAAGACCAGATCCTGCCTTGCGTTGGTGGCAGAGAATCTATCTCTAGGATCAACCAGAACATTCATTTTGAAACTAATCATATGATCCTGCAACTTGATCCATGGTTTGGATCCTGTCTTATTATTGTCCAAGGAAACCTGATATGACACATAAATGCTGTTCACTTTGAACTTCTAGATTACTAGAAATCAAAGAATATTAGATGGGGACAACAATGGGGGCTGGTGGGACTCTCTCTTGAATAGGTGAGCAGTCCCAGCCATCTTCTTTGCTATAAGATACAGTGAAATTATTAGGAACCCAAGTTTCTCCTTTTGAGTTCCTTTCTTTAGCAAGCTTCCTCTGGTTATCCTCAACAGTGCTCTTTTCTTCTCTTGCCTTGGTCCAGTTTTTGCTTAGTATGGCTTTGCTCACCTCGTTCCATACTGCAGCTGATTCAGTTGGCCGAATTCCCTGACGAAGAAAAACACCAGCATTTTATCAGGCAGGTATACAAGCATCATAAATCAAGTCAAATGCACGCATCCTGATTTCTTGCAAATACACTATAGACACAACTAAAAAACTGTATTGATTTCTTGCATATTAGCCTTTTATCAGCAATACAATGTATTGATTACTGCAGGGGGAGGGATCTCTCCACCTTGGCGAAACAAAGACCTCAACGTTTTTAGTCTAAATCAGAATTTTGGTAGGTCATATGAAGAATCATTGCTTACAATCTTTTAATATGAAGCACAAGAAAAAAAAAAATCGTTAAGTGATAAATAAGTAACAACTGCGAAGGTACCTGCAAATCCTCGACGACAGCAATCTTGAGCTCGGAAAACACTTCCTTTGCGTCATATATAATTGTCTCCTTACCACTATTAATGTCCTTGGCTTTCACAGTACTGGATTCAAAAGATTAGCAAGTGAAACTCACATCCATCACACTACAAGTAATGCTAATATTAACAATATATTTCCTAAAAAAAATCCAAACAATCTCATGCATTGAGCTAGCGAATCCTATAGATCCAATGGTTGGATTTTTTTCAGGAAGTGATTTCGGGAACAGTCTTTCAGTGAGATTAGCATTAATCTCACACTGTTTATGAGTGAATATATATCTACCTGTTCCAGTGCCCTTCGACCTCATAAAGGGTCTTCATGGATGAAGACTGATAAATCTTGCCTTTCACAGAATGGAGTCCTCCACGTCCAAAGAGAGAACTGGTTGCGTAGCATAACTCAGCTTCAAGACCACTCTCCTGGCAGCAAATGTTTACATCGCCTATCCAATCAACCCGAGGTGGAAAAAACCTAACCATGAGCTTTGGTGAATTCATCATATAAGTCTCTCCATGGTTCAGAAGCTTAAGTTGCCTTTTGCCAAGCACTTCAGCTTCAACTCTAGTACCTACATATAGCATTGATCTTTGTAAGAAAGAAAAGGCTGCTAAAATCCAGATGACCAAAATCTAAGTTTAGGAAAAGTAATACTACCATAGAATTTCGGAACAGGATGTTGGCACCAAATGAACTCAATATTTTCCTTGTCATCTGTTGCATGGAGGGCAGAAACTGGTGGGTGATGGGAAACCTGCAACCACAAGAATTTAATCACATAATACAACCACCACCGGATGTTTATCCCAGTGATACTTCGAATCCTGAGCGAGATATGTTAATGAGCCGGACAGCCTAACAGATCAATCTAGGCCCGACTAATAATGAACGAGCTTGAGCAACCATATTTTGCCCACTTTGGCCTGGTTCGAACAAAAATAAATTGAGTCTACCTACTCACGTTGAAGAACAAGAAAATAACATTAATCGTAACTGGTAAATGAATCAACTACCTGTTCGAGTAGAACATTGAGGCTTCCCCTGGAGACATGGTGAGTCTCTCCAAGAATGGGATTGTAAGGGGCAACACCAAAATGAGGAGGACGTGTGGTGGATATGCTCCATGCTACAACAGAGATGAATCTTTCAAGTGAGCTCTCGGCATTGTTGCACTGCTGCAGCAAATTTTTGCCAAAGCTGTATGCTGATTCACCAAAACATTGGAGCTGGGACTTTGGAATGTTGAATTGAGGTGTAAGCTGAGCTTGCAAAATGGACACATTTATCAACACTTTGGTCCAAAAGTAAGCGTTACTTGTGATTTGTCACTCGATGGGATTTATTGAAAAAAAAAATGGGAAAAAAATTGTAAAATGCGAGCAATTTATGAGTTCCTGAGTAGTAAGAACAAAATTGGAAGATTTTATGAGCTATAGGGATAACATTGAGAGGTTTCAAACTATGATAGTCGAAGTAAAATATTGACAAATCTATGAGGATAAGAATATAATTTATCCAAGAAAATCACTTGCCTGGAAATTGGTGAGATCTGATCCTGGCCGTACATTCCTAAACAGACTTAAAAAGCGTTGGGCAAAATTAGGAGCTTTATAATCGGCGTGGGCATCTCCATCCAATGATAAAGGCTTGGTCAGGACAACCTTCATATCACCATTACCTTCACTGACCTGCGTTTATTAAGAGTCTTTTTTTTTAATATAAATCGAAACAAATATTATTTTAAAATATTTTTAATTAAAAAATACTTTTCGTCAAACATATATTTAATTAATCAAATAAAACACATTAATTAAATGCATGCTTTCCACGAAATCATAAATCAACTATATTAGTGTTGTATTATCTTTTGAAAAGTTATGTTAAATAAATTAAATGAACTTTTAATATTAAACCAAACTAACACGTTAGTCTCACATTGTACCAATCAAATATATAAAAGAAAATCAGAGAATAATGAATTGGATACGCAAAAGAGGTAGACAAATTGCTTGTGGAATATAATATATAGTAGTTTTTATTTATTTAATTACTTTGATTTAGTCTCATGCATTCGTTCATACAAGAAATCATAAACCAATGTCCAAGAACGAATGGTCAACATATATATATATATATATATATATATATATATATATATATATATATATTTTCTTGTGCTCTCTCTGCAAGAAAAGAGAAGAGAATGAGTGAATGTGATGTGGACATCGATGCTCCATTCGTATCCTCACCCACTTCATGTCTTTTTGTATTCTTTCTTCGTTCACTGTTTAAGATAGCGAACATATGGTGCGTTGATGATTTAACTTCTGGATATGCCTTGGCTGTAAAATCTAAGATTTTATGTTCTTGAGATATCAAGTTTACTTTAGCATTTCATAATATCTTCTTCAATTATTGTACTTTTCTAATACATAAATAAAGCGTGTAAGAAATCATATGTTTGAAAATAAAATTTTATTAGAGCTAAAAATATTATAGTTTTAAAACTTGATTTAAGATCGATTTAAGACTTAACTTATGAGGATTGGATTTTACCCGAGTCGATTTAAATTTTTAACTGCATCATGAATCTATACGCCAGGCCAATAATTAGGGAAAACATCCCTACTATAAGCAACTGAGGTTTAAATTGCTTACTGTATTATAAAAATAAATAAATAAAAAGTTTATATTTGGTTAAAAGTGCGGGTGAGCCTATGAAGAGCAACAGAGAAAACAACCAACAAAAGGGAAAGGAAAAGAATCTTTGATGCACCAAATTAATCTTCAGAAAGACGAAAGAATTAAACAGTAGCTTTTAGATTCGCTTTGTGAAAATCTAATGGCACTATAATCTTTAACGGCTACAAGTCAAAGTGTTCTTGTTGCCTTGTCTTAATTCTTCATGCATGAGAGGGAAGAAAAGAGTGCTGAGTGATTACATTGTCAGCGTTTCGAGATTTTATACCTTCTTTATTAATTATTAGCAATATTAAACAATTAAACAAAAGAGATTGTCTAGCCCACATGATCTTCACTTTCTAGCTAACTTGCTGCCAAAAGCAAATAAAAAGTAAAATAAGACAACTATTTACATAAAATTTACGTCAAAATTACAGAAGAACGTACCAGATTAATTGATAAAGCATCCAAATCTTTGTTAAGTATTCATACTAGCTATAATAATAATTGATTTCATATATATATATATATATATATATATATATATAGTAATAAAAATATAAGCTCATTTTTGGAGCCTTCAAAGCATTTTCTACCTTCGTATCGAAGAAATGTACAAACAGAAAAAAGATGCCAAATATATACCACTAAAATGTTCCACAGCAAAGCATAACAAATAGTAAATCTTCCATGAAAATCAAAATCATCTTGCACACAGATAGAGCCATCGCAAACTACTCTTGCCTGTTGAAAAACAGCTTTTACTCGCCGGAAAACAACTTCTTTCTTTCTTCTTTGAGAAAATATGGAAAACATCTTTTTTATGAACATATAAAGGAAAACATTAAGCTTCTTGAGACTAGCTAGGGGAATCAATACAAAACAGAGGGTTTCGTAAATCTCGCTCCATCATGATCATACACAAAATAGCAGACGTTGATAGATGTATACGTACCATTTGATGAAAGAGGATGGGCTCGGTACTACAGTAAAGGAAGATGGTTCTTCTGCTGTGCGAGAGGGGCAGCTTTTTAGACGCAGGGAGAGCTGTGGGGTGATTTCTTGCCAGGTACAACGTTTTTTTATAGGGTTCAGGGAGCTGGGAGTGAACACACAAAACGATAATCAGAGGGTGCTGGTATATTTAATGTCAAAGTCACTTGATTAATTACATTATTAGTATGCTCTTCGCCTGCGCCATGGTCATATCATTTTTTTAATCATAAAGAAAATTATAAAGATACTAGAAAGTAAAGAATTTCATGAATACTGGAAAAATATTTTTAATTAAGATATTAAGATGGTGAAATATTAAGAAAATAATATATTGATTCGATTAAAATTAATAATAGTTAACTTGTAAAACTCGTAATCCGTGATATAAAAACATGGTAATCTCATGTAACTCAAATTATATAAAAAAAAAAAGGGAAACTCAATTCTAATTAGTCAATACAGAAGACTAAAAATAAAAATAAAATTAATTAAAAAAGAACTATATTTAAACAAACAAAAACATTATGAATTGACATACTTATACTTAATTTAATTCAAAACTTAAATTTTTTTTAAAAAAAGTTAAATTTATAAAAAAAATAACAAATAAAAAAATCCAAGATAACCTGGGTTATTTTTAAAGTTAGTGAAATTCTTATAGAAAGCAAATAAAAAAAATAACGGAACTCAATCTTCAATTAAATCAAATTAATGCTAAATGATAAAATTAAAAACACATGAACTTATAAAAAAAATGAACTCGGATGAATCTTATAAACTTAAGTTAATCTCTTAAATTTACTACCTATTAAATTATAAATTTAGATTCAAGCAATAAGTCTAATTCAATGTTAAATTAAGTATGAAATAAAAAAAATCAATTTAATTTTTTTTTTTTTTTGCATTATTCAATCAGCCAGATTTTGTTTGCTTAGCTACTTAGACGGAATTGATGAATTTAATTATATGGTTTGTACATGCTCTTATGATTTGTATTGGCCAACCACTTAAACAAAAATTCATTTACGCATTCAAAGGTGATCTAAATTAACGGTTTGAAAGATAATATATATATTAGTAAAATTTAATTCATTGCTTTAAAATCCAAATTACGTATTTATAATAGAGAATCTATATAGAAAGCAAGTTTGGAAGTGAAAAAGGATACGATGTACTAAAAAACACCAGTAGATTAAGGGCAAGATTTATTTTTGAATAATTGGTTAATTTTTTATATAATTTTGATAATTTGATCAATTCTTTCTAGCTAATGTGGCTAGAGACAAATGCTTAATACATGCAAAAGGTTTTTTTTTTAGTGAATTTAGAGACTCTCCGATAATAAAGTTAATAAATTTTTTAGAGAAAATACAATAATATTACAGAGAAATACTCTGATAATAAATATATAGTAGAGAATGAAGATTCTGAACCTAACATTTAAAAAATTCATGGTTTATTTATCGCTAATGAGTTTTTTATAAAAAAAAATGGACTAAAATATAATATTACTTATAGTATTAAGGAGTGAAAATATATATGACAAATATATTAATGTGAATACAAATATTGTGGGCTTTAAAAAATTATATATTATTTTTTATCTAGTATTAATATCAATAAAAAATTACCAGCGGTTAAAATAGTTTTCGATCTAAAAATTAGTTGCATAAAAAAAAAAAGGATTCTTCAGCCCAAAGAAAATGGCTTTTTAGATCCGTTAAATCAAATATTTATCGAAAGTCTAGTACACTTGAGCTTTTCTCCCCGATATCACTGCTATCACATCAAATAAATATATATTTGACAAAATGGAAAACTGAGAAATTAATTTCACCAAGTCCTCTTCCATATATCTTCCCCGTCCCCTGTGGTCCATAGCAACAACAGACCAAAATACTAAAGAAAATAAAATAAAATTGCAAGCTGGCAGAGAACAAGGGGAGAAGGATGTTTCACCAGTTCATATATATATATTAATCCTACTCAACAACTTTATTGTTTCCTGCAATCTTTCAATTATTATCATATATATATCGTAGTTGAAAATTTCTTGATTTTTAAACTATTTAATTGCTCCTTCAATTGAAAAAAGAAATCAAAGAAACCATTTTGTCTAACTTGTAATAATTTATCTAATACCACCGACAGGATTCATCAATGCGAAAGATCATAGTAACTAGGAAGACGTTATACTGTTGATGCGAAGATGGATGACGAACATGGATGTCTTTAGGGGTGAGGTTGCTATATTTTTAGATGCTTTTTTAAGAATATTTTTAAAAATATATATATATATCGAATTGAGTGAATTCATTGCTCAATTTCGCCACAACTTTGAGTGATGGAACTATCTCACATTGGGACAAGTAGCCACCAAGTTGGTTGGCGATTCAAGAAGTCCGAGAAAGGTTCCATGGAAGCCATAGATTACTTTTCTCTCTTTCTTTCACATCTTTTCCTGAATTTATTGCTCTACCAACTGTGTTCCCCTGTGATAGTAAAGTTATTCTGCAGAATTTGAGATGATATCGAGCCTTGTTTTTTTTTTTTTTTTTTTTGTTACAGATATCGAGCCTTGTTTGAGTTGTGGGTTTTAGCTACCTACCATCTAGTAGGTAACTTAACTAGGTAACTTAATAGTAAGTGGTTATTTGGGAGTGTGGCTGCAGGTGAGGTTCACCCGCAGCCACACATGACCGTGTTTGATTAAGGAAAATAAAATGCGTTTTACTGGTAGGACCTACTAAAATAGAGATTGGACTGCAAGTTTTCTTCTCATGGTGTTCACTAAGTGAATAGTTTTTCTTTTTCAACCAGCACTCAAAGTTTTTTTAAAAAAAAAACTAGTACAGTTAATTAATTGCACTCGTATTGTTCACGTGAACGTGAACGTGAACAATATTTTTTTTTGTTTTTTTAAAAAATTAGTTTAAGGTGAATTAAATTTACTCGTACTGTAATCTCAATTTTATTCATGATAATATTTTACCTAATTTTATTGCACGGAGGATAAATCATGGAAACTGTAGTTATTGCCGAATGAATTTTGTACGTAATGAAATTGTTGATTTTAAAAATAAAAATTATGTTTTACTCGAAAAACTAGTATTTAATATTATTTAATAACACTACATAAATTAGAAGGATATCGCATGATGACGTAACATTTGTGAAATTTGATCACAATTCCAATTATGTTCTTGTCGGGTCCGGTCCAGTTAAAAAAAAATTCAGTTTTTATTTTTATTTTTATTGTGTTCTATTCAAAAAAATTAGAAGGAGATCGCTTGATGACGTAACAAAAAATTCAGTTTTTGTTGTTGCGCGCTTAAGAAACCATGAAAAATATAGTCATTGTTGGATAGATTTCGTATGTGATGACATTGCACGTAATTTAATGGAATAATAAAAAATATTTGATATCAATATCATTTATTTCATGATGTAATAACAATAGTTGTTGTTGCGTGCATAAGAAACCATGAAAAATATAGTCATTGTTGGATAGATTTCGTATGTGATGACATTGCACGTAATTTAATGGAATAATAAAAAATATTTGATATCAATATCATTTATTTCATGATGTAATAACAGTAGTTAAATCTATAATATTTAAATTAAAAATCATTAATATTAATATATATATATTTTTAATTATTTTATAACCTCAATTTGAAAAGCATTTTTTTAACCAAACACATTAAACTACTTTTTCTTCAACCTCAATTTCAACCACATTTTTAACCAAACACCTATTTTTTCAAACCAACCTCAACTAAAAGTACTTTTTATAAAACAAATTTTTTCAAACCACAACCACAACAGCTACCGCAATACCAAACACACTCTAAGAACTTGAGATTAATAGGTTTGCTTTCCCTGTAGTCTCAGGTTCGAACTCTGTGGTTGCTAATATGATGGTCACTGGAGGCTTACATAGTCGTTAACTTCAGGGCCCGTGGGATTAGTCAAGATACACGCAAGCTGGTCAGATACCCACGTTAATAAAAAAAATACCTACAAAAAAGAAAAAAAAAACAATGTTATTTTTATAAAAATAGTTTATTCGAAAAGACTCGTGATTAGCACAATGATTCAAATTCTTCTTAGATTTGTCTCCAAATTGGCTGTGACAAATAGACTTACAAAAATAAACCATCTTTCTATCCTTTGGAGGCCATGCATGGTATCTCAAAATCTTATTTTCTTCATAGTCATGTGTTTGCATCCTTCATAACATATTTTCATAACTTAAACAAAAAAAATTGATTGTTTAAGTTTGTCTTTATAGTTTTTATGATGGTATTCCATCCCAAAACTGCATCTAATTCAACCCTAGCAATGAAACATTGAAGTTGTTTGTTACATTCAACTAATGTAATGCAATTACTGAGAATTCCCAGAAAAATCATCCAAACTTTAAGCTGCTCTTATATCTTCAATCTTGTCCTTGATAAATTACATAGAAATTCCTGAAGGCAGTCATCACCTTGCATTTTCCCATCACACTAATATTTGTTTTTTTAAAAAAAATCTATCATCATCCGAAATCACCGTACACTCGTCCTTGGAATGTATATAATAATATCAAGCACGTGGTGATCATGTGGGACCTCTTTTTATTTGCCTTGTTATTTCATATTTAATAGTGTGATTGGGTGGAAGTTGTGATGGTTTTTTTCTAAAGGTATAATTTATTTAAAATATAAATTACATTTTTAAAAGTTAAAAATACATGTTTTTATGTGAATCCCACAAAAAAAAAAGCTAAAGCCACCTTCAAACCAAACAAAAATGCAATTGACATCTACCCTCCTGCATTTAAAGCTTGTTTGACAGTGTGGTTGCGGGTGCTTTTCAAATAACTTTTCATGTCAAAATACATACCAATGATGTTTTTTCATTTTTTAAAAATCATTTTTGACATCAGCACATCAAAATGATCCAAAACGTACAAACCATATTACATTTTAGCAACAAAAAAAATTCAAATTTTTTAGGAACGCAGGTTGAACCGCGTTCCCAAACGTTACCTTAGTTCTGCATTCAAAGATTTTGATAACTTAAATCGCTGCCAGTTCTGGAATAATTCTCACTTTATCTGGATACAAGTTAATATTATTATTTTTAATATTAAATCGATGGCATATTAAATAGATCCAAGTTAACTATAGTTAACTTGTTAAATTTATAAAATAATAAATTTTAAAAAAAATAAAAATAACTCGAGTCAACCCTAGTTATTCCACCAAACCTGTGACTAAGATCATGAGACCGGTATAACCTTATAGAAAACAAACCAAAATAAATATATAGCTTAATTCTCAATCAATAAAATATTGAAAGATAAAATTAAAAAAAATATATCAATTTAAAAAAATAGACTAGAAAAATAAGATCGAGATAACCGTCAAACTTGTGACTAGTGTCATGAGACCGAGATAACTTCATAGAAAACAAATCAAAATAAAACATTAAGCTTAATTCTTAATCAATAAAATATTGAATGATGAGATTAGAAAGAAAAAAAAAAGTCAATTAAAAAAAGAGGAAAACCTAAGTCAATCGGTTGTAACCCGAGTCATTAGAATATGATAACCCCAAAGAAAATAAATTGAAACAAATCATGAAGTCCGGTACTTAAAAGGATGATATTTAAATTGAAAAAACCATAGATCTAAAAAAAACAAAGCATTATTAAAACACAATTACCTTATATTCTTTCTGGAATACTTTAACACGATAGTGTCTATCAACAATCTTCTTATATTTGGTGTTGATTTTCAATATTTTTTTCCTCTCATCATCTATCATGGCTTACATACTCATAGCTATCTTCATAACATTATTGTAATATCTAAAACATTTTAAAATTGGTATGAGATTAAGCACATGTTTAGGACATTGCAAATATACAATCTTAAACATTGATTTATCATTGTATGTAAATTTTTCGTGTAGAAGTGCACAATCTCATTGTTTTGGCTTGTCACCACAAATAAAGCTAATATTTTATGGTTGCTCTTTGGCAGTTTTACAAGTGCATTTTTTCATAAAATTACCAATATCTTGTTCCAATTAAGGCTAATAATACTTCTCCATAACAACAACAATGGTCTTCTTTCACCTCAAGTGACTAGTCAAGCCCCACTCATGCAAATATCAGATCCCTTTTTCTTGTGATAAAGAATGAAAGATGGAAAATTGATTACCTCTCATCTCATCAAGAATATATATATATATATATATATATATATATATATATATATATATATATATATATATATATATAAAAGTCATCAAGCAAATTCTAACTCTAACACTTCTCTCATAACTCACCAAAATCCTCATCAAGGTCATACAGTTTTTTTAAGCAGTCAAGCCTAATGATCTATCCTAAATTAATCGGCAAAGGGTACTTTTTTACTTAAGTGAGCATTCACACACATTTAGAATTTAAATACATAATTATTAAATAATATTTACAAATTGTTTATTGTATATGTTCTTAGAAAAAAATAATTAAATGTTGTCACCTTGAAAGTAACTCTGCTAATAGGATGATGATTGACTGGATAATCGGAAAACTGGATGGAAAAAGGTATTTTAAGGCTATTATCAAAATCATAGGTCCATAAACAAAAAAAAAAAAAAAACTAATATCATTTTAAAAGTAAAATAATGTATTGACCACTTATGTTTTCTTTCAACTTTAGAGGGATAGGACACTATTATACATCTTAAAATCATTGGGTTGGTTCTTAGATAAGAAAAAAAAATTTACTAACACATAAAATTAAATAAAAAAAAAACCTAGGAATATGGTGGCTTCAAAACTCAATGATGCAAAAATAGAGAAAACCAATCACACAATTTCAATCAACACACAAACATATATGATTGCCATCATCACCGTGGACTTATTTCAATGTACTATATATACACATACAAAAACTTGAAAAAAACAATAAAATGTATATAGACGAAAATGGCAGTCACAAGCCAAGACAAGATATACAAAATGTAAGCACCGAGGGTCTTGGCCTGGCGGTAGGAGGGGCTTGTCTCCTCCTGCTGCTCCTGGGTTCGAGTCTTCATGTGCACGCTTGTCACCCCCGCGGTGCCTTACATGCCCTTGGGTTTGCGGGGTGTTCGGTGGGTCGTGGGAATAGTCGTGGTGCGCGCAAGCTGGCCCGGACACCCACGTAAATAAAAAAAAAAAGATATACAAAATATAATCTTGAGGGGTGTAGCTCAACTGATCAGGTCTTGAGTGTGTTTTCTAAAGGTCACCAGTTTGAGTCTCATAAACCTCAGGGTCACTAGAGGCTTATATGATCGTTAACTTCAGAGTATGTGGAACTAGTCGAGGTACACGCAAGCTAGTCCGAACGTCTATATTAACAATAGAAAAAAGATATACAAAATGTATGAGCAAAATGAAATTGTATTTGATAGAAATTTCATTGAAATCAAAATGAAATATCATGAGGTTTGGTTAATTGAAATTATTTTTATGCAAAAAGGAATGTCCAAGATTTTAAGCAAGTAGTTCAAAATGACATGATTTCTTATGCAAAAACAAAACCAAACACAAATCAAGCAACCAAAACACACATCAACAAAACAAAAACCATCAAACAACAATCCAATTTCATGCAGCATTGCAAGGTATTGCTTCCCAACTTTGTTCCATCTCAATAATAAACTTCCTCGATGTCTTCATACCCCTTAGTTTCCATGCTGCAGCATAGACTCTTAACACTTCAAAAACCACACAGTATATTAAATATTATTTGAAATAAGGTGTGAAATACACAAGAGGTCGGAAATACCCTTCAAAAGATGCTGGAAACGTGCTATAATAGTAATGGACATGGACCCATGCACTGCCACTATTAAAGCATAAGCGTGTTTTCTGGGAGATAAGGAGTTGTTCAACCTCTTCTTCTTGTTGATGCAGGTGTTGTTGCATACTGCCGGACAACGGGGGAGATCAGGCCTCCTTTATGTTCGGGATTCTCTTATCTTCTTGTTTTTCTTCTTAAGAGAATCGCACAGGAAATAAGCCTTTGACAATAAGATTGTTTCGAGCATCGTTTTTGGAGCCAAAATAGAGTGACGATGAATCATCAACAATTCGTTGGGGTTTTGTATGCGTAGTTACGGGAAAGGTTTAAAGGACTGAAGGTTATGAAAAACAGTTGCTGAAAGGTAATGGCCATGATTTCTTTCGTTGCAATGAAAGAAGGCAACTTTCTATCTAAAAGACTGAAAGATTTGCAAATTGCGAAGAGAAAAATAGAAGGACTCTCTGTTATGGTATTGTGATTTACAGTAAACAGGAAGCACACTTTATAATGAGAGATTTTGAGGCCATTCACACACCAAGAGCACGCACAAGAAAGAAAGAAAGAAGGGCAGGTGAACCAAGAATTGAAGAAGGTAGCTGGAGGGTGAGAACAGAACATGTCAGGAGATTTTTAAGACTTGTAGATCAACGTTTGCAGTTAAATTGGTGAAGATCAAATTGGCTTTAAGCAGCATGTTATTTGAATCAAGATTATAAATAAATGAATAAACTTGGCTCTAAATATTAAAAATCAAATCACTTGTTAACTTGCAAATATAGTATGAAAAACACAAACAGATTTATTTCAAGAGTGGTTGTCATTTAAATTAAACATTTTCTGTAAATGAATTGAACTCTATAAAAGGGCTTCAACACATACAGGATTTTTCATTGAAAATATTTCAAGCTTCATTAAGTACCACAATAAGTAGGCATGACTTTTAAACATGACAACATTTACTTGAACCGCAGGCCGCTAATGCTTATCAGCCATATTTAGATTATTTTTTTTTACAAGGCATGGTCCTTAAGCCATACACCAGTACTTTTCTGACAAGGTCTTTTTACTTTGGCTCCTGCGATGATTGTATGCCATAACGCTTGAAAAATTCTCTGAATCCGTAGGCACTCAGGTCATAGTTGAACTGGACAAATAAAGATATATAAGGGCAAGTCAGATATCCGCATTGAACACACGCAAAGGAAAAGACACTGTTTCAATAGAACTTCATAGTTCATAGAATCCTGAATTCTGACTTAGTCTAGCTGCTTGCTACAATGACATTGGAATCGTTATTGCATAGATTACTTTACCTCGTTAATGGTTAAATGAATATCCAGTTACCATTCTCACAGACAAAGAAAACCCAGTTAAAAAATGGAGTACAGGAATTATGTATCCATGGGCAGCCTTTTTATGAAAAGATTTGAAGTTCCAATCATCTTCAAGGACAAAAGAGATTTAGCATGTAATGGTAATTTTCAACTCTGTTTTTTCTTCTTGTCGTCGTTCTACTTAAAAATTTATTAACAAGATCACCAAAATCAAACTATAAAACTATACTGCAGATGCAATCAACTAAGCAAAACACCACAGCTTTATCTACCTATGACTTGTCACTATACCTCTGTTCCACAGCAGATCATTTCCAACACTCAGATTAACCAAATTTGTGAACATTCTGTGACCATTATTTTGGAAGAACATGAAAGAGCAAAAGGAGAATCTATGATGAGAATGAGTCAAATTATTTGCGCTATGAAAGATAAGCAAGACCCAGTACTCACAGGAAGAGCCTTCACAGAGTATTTCGTGATATTTGGACCAGCAACCCTTCCCCGATTAGCTGCCTGCACCAGGACAACGATTATCATTGTTAAGCAGCTCTGAAAAGGCAATATCAAGAGAACATGCTGATAGTACCGTTTGCCTAAATACACCTGATTCACTCCTTGTTGTTTATGAAGCACAAAAGGATCAGCTCAGATAGAATAGTACAAAATTATTCCGTGCCCAAAAAGCTCTTTTCACCATACCAAGAAAATAACAGTTTTCCTTCGCTTGACATTTACTTTCTTTTTTTCTTGTCTAAACAAGGCTGCCAAGAAACCACCAGCCCGAAGTAACAAAAATCCTTTCATTTAAAAACTAAATGTCAATGCTAGAAGACAACAACAATATTTCTAAGCTAAATGAAAGACAGATCCCTACCGGCTTCCTAATTTAAGCCCTTCATAGACAATCAGCCCCCACTTTTAATCACACAAGAACAACCTTCATCTCCTACAACTGGTTGATGGGACGAAACATATATATATGGCACGGTGACATGAAGACCTTGAACAATCGAATTGGCAGAGAAGAATATATTACTTGTTCTGGGCTATGGAATATTTCAATGAATGGATATTCCTTCCTCTGCCGAGTTATACAAAAGCCAGGATATTTTGGACATTCAACCTGGAAAAAAACAACACCAAAAATCATGATTAACAAAATATTAAGGTTGCTAAATAGGCTGAAGATGATAACCTTAAAACTAGTTAAAATTATAAAAGATATGCCTTAACCGTGGACATGGCTCTAAACATGTAGAAACAGCACCTAAACTTTTAGGTAGCATTTGATCTACACCCAAAATGGGCTTCCTATCATCAGCAGTCTAAATTGTATACTGGGATTCGGTGGCTATCTCCACAGACTTCCAAATGAAACTCATTTTGGGTGCTCGCTTAGGAAAGCCCATCCCAAAAGAACCCGATTCCTCAGTGGAGTTTCCATGCCAAAAATGCCTTTAAAATACAACCTTAATTTTCAACCATAGTCCACCACTAATTTATAAATATAAAATAAATAAAACTCCATCAGATTTTGATAATTCAATGACGTAGAAGAAAGAATTATTTTTAATATATTGCAGGTTGAACTCATTCACAGAAACAACTTACACGCAAAAATTTTACATGTGGATAAAATTCAGCAGCAGCTACCTCAAGAACCTGGTCAAGGTGTTTGGTGTAATTGCCTCTGCACTATCCAAAATGAATAGTCAGAAATACAGAATATTACGATGACAAGGAGAGAATAACAAGATGTATTCATTTCAAGTCACCTGATGGTAAAAGCTACTACAACCGGGTACCCTTGGTGAAGAAGCTGGACAAACTCACGCTCTGACGTAAAGTGAATAACCCGTGATGGCCCAAGATCCTTGGGATACCCAGTAGAGTACCTTAAATTTCAAATCATCCAGACGAAAAAATAACAGATAAGATCATAATATTCCCTTTGCACAAAGTTTTGTAAGAAAATAGCCAGCTTCTTAAGTTAATCTATGAACATTTGAAAGAAAAATTAAAATTCAGGGGTTTTGAATTCAATAACAATTAAAGAAATTGATCACACCTTAGCTAAAAAGGCAACACAACAAGATTGTATCACAACAAGCATGAAAGTGATACAAAATGAAGTGCATTAAAATATTTGACAAGGAAAGGACTTATACTGACACCAATAAGCTACGACCAACAATAAATCAGAAAGCTATAATCAATCTTACTTGCATGTTTCGCGTAGATGACCAAGCATTCTATCCAAAAATGATTTCTCCTCCATTTGATTGATGAAAAAGAATGCACTTTCAAATTATACTGCACAAGACAAGATACACTTCCTGTTATTCAATCTACACACTCTCTTCAATATATCAATCTAGAGAAGACATAAAGACAACCCAAAATATATTCAAGATTCTCATACAAGGACCACGAAAAAGAGTTTTCCGTATAGAAATGAACTTGAATTTGTCGTGGCATCTTAACGAACAGGAATCAGACACAACAGGAAAGAAAATACTCTCTGAAGCATTTTATCGAACATGTAAGTGCATCTAAGCAACGATCTCTACTAACATCGAGACACTCAATGAATGAGCATCTTTCGTTCGACGAAATGCTCCAAAGAGAGAACGAAAGACAGGGAAATCAGAGAGAGAGCGCGTTTATATGACCTGTTTAAATGAAAGCGGAGCTGACAGCGATAGATCATTACTTGTACTGTGTTGTTTATCTCCTTTTTATAGAATCCATAATGTATTGTTTGATTCTCAATTTGATCCCAAGGTAATTTAATATTTTCATTCTTGCCCTTGATTTATACATTATATTTCAATTGTGTCCTTTGTTTTGAAACCGTTGGAAAAAATGGTGGAAAATGACAGATTCTTTTCGAAATTGTGCTGTTTTATTGTATAGAATAATGAAAAACATTAACAATAAGAGACCAAATCACTAAAAGAATTTAATTGATAATTCTGAATTATTAAAAAACAAAATTAAAAGAACAAAAACAGAAATTGAGATTTGACAGAAAATATAACAGTTTTCCATGTGTAAGGTTACAAGTCACGTAAATATACAATTTAATCTCTCAGATTTAGTTTTCTTAAGTTTGGTCCTTTATGGTTCTAGAATTTTTATTTAAGTCTAAAAGTTTATTTATTTTAGGTTTCAACCCCTCAAATTTAAGAAAGAAGAGAAAGTCATCATTAAATTTTTAAGAGAGACAAAGATTTTGGATGACCGGATTCCAACCACAATAACATCTATTTTGATGTTTATGAATTTATATTTGATAGTAAAATTTATTGGATGTGGTTTCAACCTCTAATACTACGAAAAAAATAAATTGAAGTTCGGAATTTTTTTTTATTTAATTTGGTTTTGCATTTTTAGTTTGATTAGAATACATAGTTTTGAAACTCAGCCCGGTTTGGCGGGTTGACCCAGGACCCGGCTGGTCCGGGGCTGGAACCGGGCCAGGTTGAAGAAAAAATAGGGAAAGAAAGAACCTGGTGTGACCCGGTTGACCCGGTTGCAACCCGGTCAAAAATCCAGTTGCAACCCGTTGACTTTTGTTTTTTTTTTTTACTACAATAACGTTATTTTGATTTTAAAAAAAATTGACCCGGGCAACTCAGTGACCCGGTCAAAACCCGGAACCCAGACCGGATCTGAAAACTATGTTAGAATGTGTTTTGTTGTATAATAAGTCATGTGACTTTTTTTTATTTTTAGATGAAAAAATTACTGAAATCTAAATTTTTAAAATTCAAAAACTTAAGACTTTAATTTTTTAGTTACGGATCCACCTCTGGTGACCCCGTGAAGAAGGTTGACAAACAACTTATCATTAGCTAAATTAAAAAAAAAAAAAAGGGGGGGGGGGTTGATGATTAAGAAAAAGAATAAAGAAGAAGAGATACAGGCCTAAGTTTTCAAGCCTAGACATGTCTGAGTTTTCATGTTAGGTCTAGTGCGCTTGGCCCTTTAATTTTTTGTTCTCGTTGCTTTGTAGTACACTTTACTCATTCTTTAATTTAGGTTTTTTTTAATAAAAGAATTTAAATAATTATCTGGTTATTCTATTAATTTTAAGACTTGATGCAAGGAAAATTATGTGTAACAAAAGAAATAAAATGATTATTCCTTATATTTTTTACTATTATTATAATTGCCAAAATTCAATTTTAAAATTGTTTAAACAATTCTACTAGTCAAACAAGACAACAAAAAGAATATATTGAAATAGCATTATATTTGAAAAAATAAAAATTACACGATATATTTGATGTCCGATAATGAAATAAAAGGCGTTATGTCAATTCTAAACACACAACTCTATTTAAGATTCTTACAAGTGATAAATAGATTCCATCTTAAACATACTGCTCACCGGGTCACCACTACCACCAGCACCCTAGTTGTTGCTTATGAAGCAAACGGAAAGCAACTAACTTGCTCAGTTTTTTTTGTCAAAATCCCTAAGAGGATGGAATCTGGGTGCATAGATGGATGAAAAGTAAACCCTAATACAGAAATCGTAAGCATTTTATTAAATTACCAAACAAATTAGCAAAAATTATAAATGGAAGAAACTAGGAGTATCTTCCATGCATGCACTGGTTATCTTTACAGCTATTCCACATATATATTTCGAGCAAATCTACCTAGCCTTATATCTTATTACCACATGTTACAAAGAATTATTTGTAACCGTCAACCTTTAATTTAGACGACGAACCAACTCCTTCTATCGCCAATATCCCATAGCTACTACTGGGATCCTTACTTGATGCCCTCGGCTGCCTTTCATCAAAATTTCACCAAAACTGTATGCTCCAGTTACTGATCGAACAGTGAGACTCACCGTGAACTTCCGTGATGCACCAGGTCTCAGGGTCATCGCTGGAGGGTTAGCTTCGATGGCAACAGCTGGTTGCATTCTGGCTGTGATCACATAGGTTTCTTCCTCCGCAACATTTGTGACTGTGCGAGTCACTGTTTGCGTTTTCACTAGATGGGAGATAGTGATTGATGGGGTGTTGAGATTTGATGGGTGACCCATAGTGTAGTTGCAGGGTGTGTTTGTGTAGTTCCGTATCTCATGGGCATCAATGCCAGGAGTGGTGCACAAGAAACCCAAGTAATCCCCGTAACCTACAATGTTAACACAAGTCCCAAAAAAAAGGTCAGGAAGTCATTTGAGGTTTTGGTCAACTATGCACCAAATTGAACTACCAAGACTAATAAATACTAGTAGAAACTCATAAGCCTAGCTAGCTTCAGCTTTGAGTTTGAAACCATCATTGTGTATGCCATCATTTTACAACTCTTACAAAGCATGGGAAAAATGATTTGGGTTCAGTGTGCTAGGATTCAAAATTATAGCTTTAGTTGCTTGCTAATTACCAGGTATTTGTTCCAAAACTTCACTTGGAAAGTAGCCAAGAACAACACCAGCTCACTTTAAAGTTTAAAGGACTCCATGTTGTGAAACTAAATTAGCAATAACTTGCATGCAATCAACCACACCAAGAAAAAAAGGCAGCGAGGATCATACCTGCATCAAAAATGAGTCCAGGATCCAAAGCAGACCTTGGGTTAACATGACCACTCCCATAATCAAAGGGTGTTGCCGTGACCAGCTTCATGGCTTCAGTTTCAGAGTATTGCTGTGCTTGAAGAGGCCTTCCTGCTCTGTCCAATTTTGTTGATGTGGTCAATAATGCTGATTTGATGGCAGCAGGACTCCAATGTGGGTGCTTCTGCTTTACAAGAGCAGCTATCCCTGCTATATGTGGCGCTGCCATGCTGGTTCCGGATATCATGGCAAATCCTTCTCCTGCTCAAAGTCAATAGATGCTTAGGATGCAGATATCTATTTCAAGGAGGACAACAGTATCTCTTCTTTCTCCTCTAAGTAGGCTCCTTGATCTCTTTTAAGTTTTCACGATGAAAATAATAATTTTTTGTTAATTGCATACCCATTTCTCCTACTTCCTTTCACACAATGAGAAATAAAATAATTTTTCCCACTTGCTTTCACACAATGAGAAATAAAATATTGCAAGAGCTTATAATCCTCCTTTCAAAGTGACCCAAGTCTCAAATGAAATTGGAATCAAGAGATACTAAACTCCCCGAACACCTCCCCACCCCCCAAAAAGATATGCAAAGTTTCTTGAATTGGTTGCACTTCTAGACAGAACAAATGTGATGTGAAACCAAAGATTAATGCCTTAAAGAGATATTGAATTTGATCTATTAACTCACTTACCAACATAATTTGGTTCATCAGTTCCGTTAGGAGACCAAGCAGCCCAAATGAGAGATCCAGGAGCCAAGATATCTGGTTTGAGAAGATCAGCATCTTGGAAGCTGAAGTCTTTTATGTTGGGCCCTCTAGCAGAGAATAATGCCACTTGTGGTGCTGATTTATAGAGAATAGGCATCAAGCCATTCCCAATGCTTCCTGTACCTTTGAAGCTCTTCACTCGTCCAGTCCAATCTCTTGGTGTAGAGGTGTTGTAATAGTCTATAAGATCCTACAGTTGACAACTCACATTATTGTCATAATTTAACACAACTAACAAACTCTGTGATTTGGGGGGGATCCAGGACCATGAAGATATAAGAGAATAACAAGACAGGCAATACAAAAATCAAAAACTTATGACATAGAAAGTGTGGACTAATGATAAATGAGAAAGAAGATACCATTGACTTGGTAACATCCGTGATTAGAATTCCAGGAATACCAACAGGGACAGGATCAAACTTCGTTCCAGGAGAAACATTTTCCACAGCAAGAACAAATCCAATTGCACCAAGACTCTTGGCTGTTTCTGAGACTTTCTTGATGGATGCAGTACCAACAACAAAATTAAAGGAATAACCGCAGATAAGAACGTTCCCCTCTACCAAGTTCTTGTTCAATACTTCTGGTCTTTGGCAGTCTGAAGGACTGTACTTCATCACCGAAGAATCCAGCAATACATCATTTGCAGCAACCAAGGTGTATGTTTGATTTGGATGTGTAGAAGCTGCAGAAATCCATTGGACCTATTTCAGATTTTGAATCCAGATACTGGTGGATAATTATCAGCTGCTACACAATTACTAGTTACAGCATGCCTAAAGCAATAACTATAAATTGAAGAACCAGACCGTGAGATTAATTACAAATTGAAATAAACAAGATCAAGAAATTGTGATGGTAAATTGTTGGACTATATTAGAGCACATGTTCACAATACGCTCTTATGTTAGTAAATTGTTAGATTGAGGAATATTGAAATTTAGTTCATCAGCAGCATGTCTCTAAAGTTGGTCATGAAATCCACTCATTCCTCGAGGCTAGAATATGACAACACAGAAGCTTCAGAAGATTTCCAGTTGCTTCTAGACTTCTCAATGAATTTTCCTTGAACTAAATTTTAGCTTGTAGAACAGTAGATAAAGCCATGAACTATTGTTTACTCACTAGGTATATCCAAAGATGACTGGCTACTTAAATATCCCCAGCATGCACCCATAGCAGTTGGGTCAGGGAGCTACTTTTACAATGATGCTCTGCCAAAGAAGCTATACAAAATAAATTTTCAACAAAAGCTGGATAAGCTTAGTGACAAACAAGAATCATTTGAGACAACTTTCGAAACAGGTTTTAACAATTTGAAAAGATAACAAATCAGAAAAGCAAAAATTAAATAAAGATTTTAGCTTGAAGGGAGGACATAAAAAAAGAGTTAATGAAACATAATTTAATCATCCAACACCACATGAATGTTCATCCCTCATTGTGGCTGCTTAAGTTCATATATGAAAAGAAAAGAAAAACCAGTAAAGTAAATTACTCCAAACTTGCTATTAAAATGATAAAAGAAATCATTCTATGGTGAATTGTCTTTGGTCAATCATGATAAACCTTTCCGGCAATTCATTTTCGCTTGATTTCACTAGAAAAGAGGGTACCATTTGATTCTTACATGGAGATATAGAAGATTTCAACCATAGGCAGAAGAATGTCAGTATATCAAGGAAACATAAAGCTAAAAACAAATGGAAAAGGCAGCTAGAGAAAGAAAAAAAAAACAAAAACATGAAACTAGCGCATGATCAACTATAACAAAGGACAAAATTACTATTCTATTCAATCTCCCATAAAAAATGCAATATGAAAAGAATAGGTTGGGAAAATTTATAGTTGCCACATTTAATTTTTGTACTGACATTCTTTCTCAACAGTACCCCCACATTATGCAGCATCTCTTCTCAAAGGCTATCAAGTTAGAACCAAAAGCTTGAGTGTAAAACTTACGTGACAAACCAATTCCAGGTAAAACTTTGCCATTTCCTAGGTACAGATGGTTCTTGTATCTCCGATCATCAATTGCAGCGGCCACAGATGTTATCCAAGGGCTATAAGAAACCAGAGTTTTTGCAAAAGGACCACCATTTCCAGCTGCCTGTGCAACAAATACACCTGCTTTCACAGCTCCAAGAAGTGTAACATCAAAAGGGTTCAAATATGTTGTCTTGGTGGTTGCTGGAGGGCTATTTGGACCCACTGAGAGGCTGAGTATATCCACTCCATCATGAACAGCCTATTCACAAGAGTTTTTGCATATTAAAGTTGTTCAATAAAGAGATAACCATCAAAAGATGTAGCACTGATGGGAAATTGGTATCCTTTCTAATATCATGTTGATAGTAGACCGAGAAAATAATATCTTATTTTTTCCATTTCAACATAGAATTCCAAATCCAAGGCAGGTGTCACTTTTTTTAACTCAATTTAACGGGAGATACACCAAGAAGATTTTTCTAGTGACAAAAATCAAGAAGAGGGAAGCCTTTTCTTTGTAAATGGCTACCAAGCACTCATAGATATTTAAACCACACATTGTTGCTCGCTTGTCATTGAGATGGGAGGATATATATGGCCACAAAAAAGTCCATCAGATCTCAGCACCCTGAAGGTGTTGATTGTACTGTAACAAGGATAAGATTACAAGCAATATTCTGGTGCAAGACTTGAGGTTACAAGACAACAAGAAAAGCAACAAGTTATGAACAGTATCCTCAAATCTGTTATGGGTGGTTAGCAACCAAATGAGAGCACACCTGATCAATAGCAGCTACCACATCTGCAATAAAGCCTCCAAAAAGCCTATAGAGTGCCTTGTACACAGCAATCCTGGTCATAAATAAGATCACTTGCCATGTCAAAGAAGGACATGATATTAAAATTTCAAAGGGAACATGACTAATTGAAGTTGTTATTCTGCTCACCTAGCACGAGGAGCCATCCCACTTGCTTTCCCAAATTCATGGCCGTGAATTCTCACAGGAATACCATTATTTCCAGCTGCAATAGCAGCTGTGTGACTGGAATCAAGTTACAGAAAAAACCAAGGAAAAAGTATTAGATTGAAATTTTTTTACCATATATGTTTCCTGTTCTCCAGGTCAAAATGAAAATAGTTTTTTTTTCCTTTCATGTGCGCCCTTCCATTAAATTTATAGCATTCTCTAATATGTATTGCAAGCCAACTGAAAGTTTCTTCATTAGTATGTGCTAACCCACACAGCATGCAAGCATAAAAGATTTTTTCACTTTGTGAAACCATTAATTGAGCTTCTTGTCATGCAAGCAATCGTAACAGGTTAAAATTCCAGTCAGAAAAAAAATAATTAAAGGATTATATTGCATCACAGTTTTTATATGGAAATTGCATATAAAGATGGCATAGGTTCTAACCTTCCATGCCCATCTCCATCCATGGGAGAAGCAAAATCAATGGAAGGATTAAATGCCCCAGCTGCAATTGCAGCTTCAGCAAAATGTTGGGCTCCAATGATCTTTCCATTACAGAATTCTCTCTTGGTATCAGGATCCACTTCACACTTTCCTCGGTACTTTGGAAGAGGCCCATATGGGTCACTGCTGGGAGATCCAAAACTTGGATGGCGTGGAAAAATTCCTGAGTCTACAAATCCTATTATAATGTCTTCTCCAGCCTTGTCGAAGCCACCCCCTGTTGGCCAAACTCCGGTTGGAAGCCCCAGAAACTGTGGGGTGTGTGTTGTAAGTCTCCTCACCTTCCAATCTCTCTCCAGAGATTTCACATCAGGGGCACGCCTCAGGGTTTCTGCCTACTAATATATGGGAACAATGTAAGGATACAAAAATAGAAAGAAAATAATATATCATCCTTTTAAGAATATCATAGAGACAAATGTACAGAGAGAGTAATTCATAGTTTCACCTGTTCAGGGGAAGTATGAACCGCAAAGCCATTTATAAGATGCTTATAGCTGTAGAGTTTCTTGTAGGTCCCACGGTCAAACAATGAATCAAGAAGCATGTCATGTTTCTGTTCAAGGTGCTGGGCATAGGACGTGACCAATTGACTGAAAAATGGCCCAAAGATAGAGAGTGAATAAGTCAAGTGAAACAGTTTCAACCAATTCCATTTATTCCTTTATCAATCATGGTGTGACGATCTTTTATCAAAAACAAAATATCACAGTGCAAGGTAACACATAAGACAGTGCAAAACAACAAGGAACCTAATTAGATTTGACTGAATAAGGTACATGAACCACCAATTGAATCATGATAGACACTAAGGCTGGTGAGAACATCCTCATATCAGATGAGCTACTAGCTGCAAAGAAACTGTTCAAAAATTCAAGGGTTAAATGCTTGACGGGATGACTAGATGCATGCATATGTTTGAATCTTTTCACAACCAATGGTCGTTTAATTCTACTGGGAAGCAATTCGAATAGGATTTATACTAAATTCCCAAAGCAGTTATAGTCTACCAAAATCGGCGGACCATAAAGACAAAGTCAATGATTAGAAAATGAGATGCAAACAGAACGTAAACATGGGACAGGAAACACACAGCGCACAGTCTTTACGGTGCCCTTTATTTCTATTCCGACTTTCTTTCCAAGATATTATTAATGGCCTGCAACTGGTGAAGAGGTATATGACTTATCAACCTTTATGATCCATATCAAACTGTGAGCATGAAGTACCCGGCCACAGCAAACACATTACGATTATTTGAAAAACAACCGGTAAATTAAAATTCCAGATAGTAATTTCACTAGGATGTTTCGACTATACAACACGTTTCCCAGCATTGAAAATTAGTATAACAACGCTACAAGTACACAAAAGCAAAGAAACTTGCAACTTGGAAGTACCTACCTGGTGGCGTCAAGCTTCTCATCAGATTCCACAGCAGTGGCTTCAAAACCAGGGATACCTCCTGTATAACTTATGACAGGCTCTCCCTCCATGGTCACAATATACACCTCTGCTTTCCCATTTATCAACAAAGCAAATAAGACAAGCACTGTACGCCAAAACTCCACCACCCTCATTTTCACTGCCTGCCAACTTCTATTATCTCCCACAGTACCTGCTCCATCCAACACAAAAAAAAACTAGTCAACTCCATATTGTAACACCAATAACACTCGAAATCTAAAAAATCATGACAACCCAGTTTCTCTTTTATATTTTTTTGACCGAAGAAAATAAAATAATACTCAGACGTATGACAAATTTTCCTCTTCAAAAAATTTCATTAATTAATTAAATAATTAATTAGAAACAACCCAAATCTCAACCACTTGAAGAAAGAAGAAAAAAACCACAAACCCCTTAAAAGAAAAGAAAAACACTTTCTACAATCGATCAGATTACTTACACAAGCACTTCTAAATAAGACAAACTGTTTTAAAGAATGAAATCATCAGTTCTCGATTACCACAAGTAGATACTTCCAAGCTTGAAAATCAATCACCAAACTAAACATTAATTAATATCACTTACCAAATAGAGAGAAAGAAGCTGTTCTGATCAAAGTACAGCAGCAGCTAGCTGTCGCTCTCTTTACTTACATTACTCAACACTCCAAACCAAAAAAAAAAGCAACTGAATCTGCAGCAACAAAGTCAAATCTATCTATCAAGAACCTAAACAAGCAAAGAATCTACATTTTTTGGTAGTAAAGAAAGATCCCATCAAATAAAATAACCCAAAAAAAAGTAGATATCTACTTACAAAGAAGAGGAATAAATAAATAACTTGTTCACATTAAGACAGCAAAAGCAAATGCGGGTTTAGATGCTGATGAACATTGTCATTGCCATTTTCATTTGCATTATTTAGCAAAGGAAGGAGAAAAGGAGGGAAAGATGGTGTCTGGTAGAAGCAAAGAGGAGGGAGGGGGGGACTGAGTGAGGGAGAGTATGAGGTAGTTAGGGTTTTTATAAATTGTTAATTTAATTATTAATCATAGAGAGATCGCTGTGATTTACAGACAGCGACCGAAGATGATGGACTCCTTGTACACTTATTTTTATATTTAATTGATACTGCATCACAGCAATTCATTTTAATCAAGTGTTTAGTGAATGTCTGGAGTTTAGCTTCTATTATTTTTTATCTTTTTTAAAAATATAATTTATTTTAAAAAATTAAAATTAATATTTTTTATATTTTTTATAATTTTAAAGTGTTAATATTAAAAATTAAAAAATATTTTTTTTAATATATTTTTAAATAAAAAATACTTTTAAAAAATATTATGCACCATAATATCAAATATACAATTAATGTTATCAAACATGTATGACATGCTAATTTGGTTACCAAACAATCTAGAACTTGGCTCAGGCTATATTTTTAAAAATATAAATTAAATTGATTGAAAATTAATCTTGAAAAATTTATTTGACCTAACAAATTAGCTTGTGACTTGATTGACCTATCCAAAATATAATTTAATTTTTTAAAAAAAAACATCATATTATTTAAAAAAATCTTGAAAAAATATTATTTTAAATTAATTGAGTTATTTTAAGTTAACTTGTATAGACCTAAACTTATATTCATTAAAGTTTAATAATTTTAATTTTATTTGTTTGATATTGTTATAAAAATTTCTTGGATTGAATCAGATTAGATTTTATGGAAAGTTTAAAAGAAAAAACTCGTGCTAATATTTTGATAATATCATTTATTTTAAACTTGATTGGGAAAAGAATTGTGGATGGTAGAAGAATTTTTTATGGTTAAAAGTATTTTTGGATGAGTTTTTCAATATCAAAACTAAATTACATCTAGCTCTTTGTTTCATTTAAAAATAAATCATTTAAGGGATTCATGATGATTTCATTCTTCAATTTCTATTCACAGTTTAAATAACAAGTTAGGTGGTGAGCGATACTCTTTTGCTTCCAAACACTTAATTTAAGACTCGTTTTAGCTTTTATTTTCAAATTGTTTTTTTCTTAAATTTATATATAATTTATTTTTTTTTGTATTTTTTCGTAATTTTAATGTATTAATATTAAATTAAATTAAATTAAATATTATTTTAATATATTTTTAATTAAAAATCGTATTATTAAGTAGTTAATTGATTCTCGTAGTTTAAAAATATTCCGGAAAAAAAAAGTAGTGTTTTGTTATAAATTAGAGAGAAAAAACAAGAGCCAAGGCAAATATTATGTCAAGGTCAGGCGAACATTTCTCACATTTTCATGTGATTATGTTATGTTTCTAAAAATAATAATCATAGATTTTATGGCCAAGGGAAAATCATATAATCTTTAATTGCACACGTAAATGTAACACAAGCATGCCTGTTTAATTATTTTGTGAAAAGATGATAAAAATTGGATAATTAAATTAATCTAAAATATTTTTCCTAGAATTTACTGATACTTTGATTTTAAAATACAAAAATAAATTATCCGCTTACTATTTTTATTGAATTTTATGTGAAATCTTATAATCATATATTTCATTATCAGTCCATAAATGTTATACCCTTTTTTAATGGTTTTCTTCTCTCTCTCGCTCTCTCTGAGTTAGGGATGGAGAGAGGAGAGAGAGGATTGGGGGCGTACGCTGTCACGGGTAGTTTATAGCGAAGTGACAAGAATAGCCTCGAATCTTTATGATTATGACAGAACAGCACCTGAGAAGGTAATCGGAAAACCCGAGGGATTTGTTAATCACCAGTCTCCAAACACCACGTGCCAAAATCTGTGTGCAACCATTTAATTCCCGTCAACGGCAAGACAGCGACACCATTTCTTATATCTCCATTTTGCCCTTTCGTTCATTACTTGTAGTTTTCGTTGCTCCCTCGTTTTTTACCACATTTTTAAAAAAATTGGATTGGTCAGCTTATCTCCTATTTCGATCATTAATATAATGTATTAAACAAGATAAAATTATTAAAATGTTAGATTTAAGCTTCGAAATAAAAGAATTAAGAGATGAAACATATCTCTTTAATACTAATGGTCTCCAAATTATTTTTTTGTTTTTTTACCTTCAAGATAAAATATAAATGCAAATTGAATTTAATAAAATAAATCAAGAACTATATTTATTAATAAATAATAATAAATTTGTTTATTCCAACCAAAAATCAATTTAAAAGGCCGAGATACATATGTTGTTTCTTAAGAAAAAACTGAATATTTATTTAAGTTTGAAATTGAATCTCTAAGGTTTTATTTTAATTGAATCAATAAAATTAAATATTATTTTGTCTACTTGAGAATCTCTAAACTTTTATAAAAATAGCAAGAACCACACTTAAAGTCATCCAAAATAAAACATCAAACACGATACCAAATTAATTTAATATGAAATAATTAAATTTGGAATGAAAATAAAAAACAAGTCAATTGGCAAAAAAGAAAAAAGAAAGAAAACATTGTGGATTTCCTCTGATGTTACATCTCTATAATTTTTTTTAACATTTTTTCCATCTCGTATTGTCTAATTTGTTTATGATTTTAAGCATCATTTCATGGTTTACGAGTATCAATTTTGAGAAATCGAATTACAATTGATGCTAAAAATAGCAATAAAGTAATTGGGATCACATTTGAAAAAAAAAAAAAAAACAACAAAGTGTTTGGTGTATAAACTAAGAAAATGAGATAGATAAGAGAGAGAAAAAAAAGAAAAATAGAAAGAGTTGTCAAAGTTATACCGGACGGCCTTTGTCTTTACACTTTACCAAGTAAGAAAGACAATCCCATTGGTACCACGAAAGGCTACATCCAAAGTTTGGTGATTGCCACGCATGCCATCACAATCATGTGGCCTTTATAAGTTGACACGTGCCAATTTTTTTTTTTCATGTTCGTTCAATCTAGTCTCTAATTTGGTAGAAAAGATACCTAATATTTGTTTTGGTTTCAAATTCGGTGCCTAAAACTTCAATTATTTTAAATCCATAATATTGAATTCTATTGCGCCTAATCAAGCATTGATTGAGAGCCATCATTTTTTTTCAACATTTCAAAAGCCCCATATCAAACAAAACAAAACAAATTATCAAGTCCAAAGGTAAATCAACTCATTTTAAAAGGATTGAATAAAAAATACAAAAATTTATGGGGGTCAAATAAAAACAATCTAATGGTCAAATTATATAAAAAAAGGGAGCAAAAATGGAGAAAAAAAAGGGAGCAAAACCTAATGGGTTGGTTAAGAAGTAAACTTCATTTTTTTTTAATTTATATGGGATAATTCTATTCTCATGACTTTAATCATAGGTTTGACGTGTTTACCTATGTTTTCAAGTCTTTTTTTTTTAAATTAAATATTTTTTTTCACTTTCGCCCCTTCAACATATGGATGGTTGGAATTGGATTTTCTAATTTGTTTGAATTTACTTTCTATAAGGTTATCATGGTCTCATGATCACAGTCACGGGTTTTACATGTTGACCACGTTTGACATGGATCAATCCAATAAATTGTCGTCTTAATATTTTTTTTTTAAAAAAACATATGTCATATAATATGTCACTATCTTAATATTTTAAAAAACATGTTGTTGAGTATGCATCAGAATTTTAGGTTCATGAATAATTTTTTTTCACCAGAAAACACATTAGCGACGCCTTTATATTTCTTCTAAAGATAGAAAAAAATGATCCGGCCTCCAACATAGCACGAGCCAGAATCGAGTATGACATTAAAAAAAATCTTCGATGGAGCATTCCCGCTAACAAAATACTATGTAATTTAAAATAATATGAAATTGATTATGTATAGATAAATACTGATACTTGAATTTTCTGAACAAACAAGTGTTTGTTAATCTCTAATAATTAGTAGATTTTGAGTTTACAGTTCATTTTTCATTTAATTTTTAGTGAAATGAGTTCAGAATTCATCTTTTAATAGTGATAATCTTGGTTGAACAATGTCGTTTTCTTCTTCTTCTTTTTTTTTTTGGCACAGTTGACGAAAGAAAGAAAGCTAAGACCCCAATAAAGATCACATCAGTGGAAGCTCCTGGCCGGTAAGTCCCTGAACCAGGTAAGGGCTGGCCGCTCCAGACGACAAATTAATATTGTCATTTTCTTTTAATAACCTTTATTTTATGCACGAGCAAATATGATAAATAAACGAATTATGTGGTCATAAGTAATTCTACTGAAAGAGTTTTTTCTTTGCAAATTACTATTTCTTTTCGCAAGATCGTTTATAACCATTAATTAAATTAGAAATAAAATCTTGATTCGGTGCACATAGAAAAGTCGGCCTGAGAATAAAAATAAAATGAACAAAGGCTTGATTGGTTGCCTTGATTGGCGCACCAACCGAAAGCTCAAGACTTTTAGAATTGAATAATGATGATGAAGATGATTTTGATATTAAATTAGCATAGAATTGATAATTAATTGCAGTATCCTTTGACAAGGCATGGACCCTTACTTTTAGAGTGGGACTTCCCACTTTGATAGTGTTTAAGAATATATTAGAAAATTATCTAGTAAGTGTTCCAGTATTAAGAACTTATGATTAAGGGTTTTTTTATCTGTGGTCTCAGGTTCGAGTCCTGAGATTGCTAATATTGATGACCACCGGAGACTTACCTAGTTGTTAACTTCAGGGTCCGTGGGATTAATTGAGGTGCGCGCAAGCTGACTCGAACACTCACGTGAATAAAAAAGGAATATGGTAGTGGTAACCTCGAGGGGTGTAGCTCAACTGGTCAGACCTTGAGTTTGCTCCTTAGAGGTCATCAGTTCAAGTCACACAAATCTCAAGGCCCTTTGGAGACTTACCTGGTCATTAACTTTAAGGTCAGTTGGATTAGTCGAGGTGCACGCAAGCTGGCCCGGACACTTACATTAATAATAATGAAAAAGAATATGATAGTAGTTATTTTTTAAAGTATTTTTTCTTTAGAAAATGCATGAAAATATTATTTTAACATTTTTAAAAAATTATTTTTGATATCAGTGTATCAAAACGATCTAAAAATTAAAAAAAAAATAATTTCAAGCAACAAAAATTCAAGAAATTATGATGTGGTTTCAACAGTAAAAACAAACACCCCTTTTGAATCATTAACCCAAGAAGCATAAAAAAATTATTAAAATGGTGCAAAAATCTTGATAGTCTACCTAATGTTGCATAATGCAAGTATGATGCTTAAGTCAATCTTTACTCCATTATCATACTCAGGGACTAAAAGGTAGTCGAGCTGGTCTCAAACTCGCTTTTAATCTTTTTTTTCCCACTTACATGAGTAGAACGTAGATATTTTTTAAATAGAGAAACACGTCATACCATAAAAAGTAAAGTGCTATTTATAGTTTTTTTTAAGGTTTTAAATTCTTAAAAAAAAAACAGGTTGTTTTTTGGGCGAAAGGGGACAATTATTGAAACAAAACAATTCCCAAATCAATGGGTAAATACTATGTTGATAAATGTGACAGAATATATTTCATTTGAAAAAAAAAATACACATATTTTATCTTATGTGGCTCACCTTTAAAATTATCCTGCTATAATTTTTTATATTTTTAAAATTTATTTTTAACATCATTATATTAAAACAATAAAAAAATAAAATAAAAATTAAATTTTTTTCAAAACCATAATTAAACCACAACGCCAAACACTCTTAACAGATAATCTAGCTTAATAAGGCCAAGGAAGAAGGTAAATTGGAATCAAATTAGTCAAATTTTCTGACTTTACAACATTCTTTGCCTCTGGATGACTCATAGAATATGGTTAAAATGTTGCAGAAATATCAAAAGAGAGATCACAGAAAGATATTGTAGACAACGGTGAAGGAATGCCTTTAATATATACATATAAAAATATACAGAATATGAGGTTAAAAGGTTGAAAATCTCATCATCAGTCAAAAAGAATTAAAGATAGCGGATTAATTAAAAACAAATACAAAGAAAAGAAGGAGAAAATGATGTCATTCAAGGTTTATTTCTTCTAAGGTATTTGTTTATGTGGCAGCTTGTGCATGACTGCATTCAGAAGAAAACATAAATTTTTATTATTTAGTTAACATATAAAACACAGTTTGTCTACATGGGACCTATTGATTATTGTGGTTCAACTATGGATGGACTCAGTCCTATTTATTTTTGTATTTTAAAAAAAAAATTAAAAAATTTTAATTTTTTTTATTTTAAATTAATATGTTTTTAGTATTTTCAAATTATTTTTATGCGGTGGTGTCAAAAATAATTTTTAAAAAATAACAAAATATTATCTTGATATATTTCTGAGTGAAAAACACTTTAAAAAATAATTGTAACCACACTCACACTCTCAAAGAGACATTAATATATATATAGTGAAGCATTCTTTTTTGTTGATTGTAAAAAGAGCAAAGAATAACATATTTCTCTCTTGTAATTAACTTTTACTTGCTTTTCCAATATAGCGTTTTTAGTTGATTGTAAAAAAAGGCAAAGAATAACATATTTTTCGTGTAATTAAACAGAAAAAATGTATTTTTTAATTAAAAACTCTCTTTCTTTATTCGTGTATTTCTTTTTTTTTACAAAAATGTTTTTTTCAATGAGAAATGTTGCTTTAAAAACTTATTATGATCATAAAAAAAAGTTTTAATTTGAAAAATAATAAATTGATCATTTCTATGCACTTATATAAATAAATCTAAGAATAATAATAATGAGAAAATTATGTAAAAAATAGTAAAATAGATATTTTGTTTTTATTGAATATTAACAAACATTTTTTTTCCCATTCTCCGTACCAGGTTAATATATAATTAATTGTAATGTGACTGTAAATATCACCATAAAAGCCTTTAATTTTTATTATTGTTTAAGTATTATTTTAAAAAATTTATTTAAGGATAAACGTATTTTAAAATTATACTAGCTTTGATACCCGCGCGATGCCGCAGGTCATTTTTTTTGCATAAAAAATATTAAAAAAAATAAAAATTTAAAAATATTAGGTTTTTCTGCAAAGTTATACCCAAGAATCTTGGGTTTGGCTACAACGCCTGACCTAAGAGTAATATTTATAATATTAATAATAAAATTAAACTTGTATGACCCAAGTTTAAGTGAGTCTATTGTAACACCGGACCCAAGAATCTTGGATGTGGGGTCGGCTATAAGATCGTGTCATAAAAGTGTGATAATTAAATAAATTAATTAAAAAAAACAAAGAACAAAAATTAACGGAGAAGGAAAAAACTAATGAAGAAAAGAAAAAAATTGAATTAATTGGATCAACCTTTTAAACCAGGTTATCCCGTAAAACCTGGGATTTGCGTTATGAAAGTTTGATAACTAAATAGAAAAAAAAATGACGGGTTTACCTAGAATTAACCGGGTTAACCCATCAAACCAAGTTAATCCGTCAAGCCCAGGATACGTGTCATGAAAGTATGAAAGTCTGATAATTAAATAGAAAGAAAATTAACTTTAACAAACTAAACTAAATGAAAAAAATAACTCGTCAAATCAGGTTAACCCATCAAACCCGAGATTCGTATCATGAAAATCTGATAACTAAATAAATAAAAAATTAACATTAACAAACTAAATCAAAAAAAAAATCATAAAAAAATTAAAAAGAAAAAACAAAAGGAAAAAACAATTATATAATATAATACAATATAATAATAATAATAATTATTATAATTATAATGAAAAAATGTAGGGAAAATTTCAAAAAATGAAAAAAAAAGTGGGGAAAGCTAAAGCTAAATTCTCAACCAACTCAATATTGAAAAAAATAAATTTAACAAAGATAATTTTTTGAAAAAAACATGTGGGGAAAACAACGTAGCCAAACAAAAATCATGTAAGGGAAACACTGTAGTAATCCATAGTGGTTTTTTTTTTTTTAAAAAAAAACTACAAAGCTAATCTCTCAACCAGCTTAATATATAAAAAAAACCCGACAAAGGCTATCTTAAAAAAAACAAAGAAGTCAATTTTGGGTAAAAGAAATGAAAAAAACACGTGGGGAAAGCTACAGTGTTTTAAAGAAAAAGACAAATAATAATAATAATAATAATAATAATAATAATATAATAATAATAATAATAATAATAATAAAATATGTAAAAAATGACAATTTTGAAAAAAAAAAAACTACAAAGCTAGATTATCATCAGACTCAATATTGAAGAAATAAATTCGATAAAGATAATTTTTTAAAAAAATATATTGGGGAATTTTTTTTTTTAAAAAAACTACAAAGCTAAATTATCAACCAACTTAATATAAAAAAAATAAAATCTACAAAGACTATTTTGAAAAAATAAAAATAAAGAAATCATTAAAAAAAAGAAAACAATGTATGAGAATATTATAGCAATCCATAATGTTTTAAAAAAGAAAATTACATAGTTAAATTTTCAACCAGCTCAATATTTAAAAAAATTTAGCAAAGATAATTTTGAAACAAAAAAATTAAGAAAAAAAACGAAACAAAAAAAAGAAGAAATCAATTTTGGGTAAAAAAAAACCATAAAAACACATGTTAAAAAAAAAAAAGCAAAAAATAAAACCGAAAAAAAAAAAACAAAAGGGGAAAAAAAACTTATGCTACAAAAAAAAACCTACGTGTTTTAAAGTTCTTATTAATAAAAAAAAAAACTTAGGATTGTTTAACAAACAAGACTAGCATGTCTAGGCCTATAAGGATGGGCCTGAAAGGGCATGTCAATGTGCCTAGTTTTTTTTAATGGATAGACTTATTTTACGGTGTAAATTTTAACTATTTTTAATAATTAAAAAAATCAAGATTTAAGTTTTTGGATTCTAAAAATTTATTTTCAACTTGATTTCACTTGCAAGCATCTAAAAAACATCTTAATGACATTGTTAAATCTATTTTTAACATAAACACTATCTTTAACCTTCCAAATATCCTTCAATTAGTCTAATGATAAAAAAACCAAGCCGGAGCCCCTATCTATCTTTTATGGCAAGATAAAGAATCCAAACCATCTGCATGGAACTCCTATTTACTAGGCGAAATCATTGACATAAAAATTGTTTTTCTTTTCGTGAATAAAATATGTCCAACCGATCTTTTTCTCTCTTCTTCTATTTTTTTTGACATTTTTTTTTAGCCAACTGATCTTGTACTTTAAATATAATCCATAATTTTACCCTGCAAAATTAATTTTTGATTCAACATTCTCGATTCTTCATACATGGAAGAGCATGTGAAGTGAAAAATAATATTGAAAAATACGGGAGGATGAGATAGAAAAGAAATTGGTGATGTTCTTTTTACTTCTTGCTTCCCATTTGTTTGACATGGTTGCTATGGATAATGGAGTTTTGGAGCTTTGTAACAATGGCAGCACATGTGAAGGTTGCCCCCACCAAAGTTTTTCGTGATGCTTGCACACCGCATGTGATTTGAATGATTCCAAACATAAAAAGAAAAGAAATTGATGATCCCATTTTATGAATTGTATGCTTCCTATTGGGCACATCACATCCAATAAATTTCATGACATGACATGACTCTTCTCTCCTTTAATTTGGCTTTGAGTTGCACGAGATTGCTTTTTAAAATTTGTTGTTGGTTTTAAAAAATATCAAGTCAATTTTGGTTTATTATATCAATAATAAATAAAAAATTAAAAAATTTATTCTATATATTTTCAAACAAAAAGCTATTTTAAATATATCACATATCACAATCTCGAACGTCTATAAAACCTAGATTATCCATCTTTATTTTTGACATTTCTTTTATAAAAATTCTAAAATTTTAAATATCAAGATTTCATGTACAAGTAATCTGGTGGAAAGAAAGAAAAAATTAATCCAATAATTTAAATTAAATTAAATTATATTTGATTCTTTTTTTTAATAATTTATATATTTTATAAGTTATCTATCTATTAACTCCTCATATTTATTTTTTAAACTACATAATAAAACAAATATTTAAAATAATGTTAAGAGGAAACTCAAAAGTGAATTTTTCAAGTTAAAGTTGCTCCTTTATAATTAACATGAGTACTATATTCTTATTCTATGATGACTAAAGAAAATTACTTGCTCACCTAATGTGCATATTTCTTCATCCACTTGTGATAATTATATATTTTGATGCCACATGGATTGAATTGATGAAACACTAGCATGAATGCAGTAAGAAATTCCCTGCAGTTCACATTTCTCTTTTCTCTTTTATCAAATTTCTGTTCACAGTAAAACAACAGTACTGATATGCGTTTTACTCTAAACATTCAATCACCTCAAAATAAATCACCTTTTCCTAGCTTGGTGATGTGAGGTGCATGTGTAGCTAAGAAAAACAAGACACTGCTTATCATGGATGCTTAGAATTCAAAGGGCTATAATCATCAAGTGGGGTTGAAGAGATGGACAGATGTTACGACATTCCGGCAAACTGGAGCCTGTGTTCTTGCTCGGAATTCGGACGGCAGTCCCATATATATATATATACATATATATATATATAGACTGTTCCAAACTACTGTTGGTAGAAGCATCAGTACTACCCTCATGGTATCCATACAAAAATGAAGGGTTTTTACTGCGTTTAAGTTGAAGATATCTCGAAAGACGAGAACGAATTATAACACGAAATTAATCGCTAATAATCTGTGAATTGCCCTTGTGATGGAGCTCGAGGCCGACGACTGAACTACGAGAGAGAGCCGATTCTATGAGAAATGCCATGACATGAAGATGACCTTTTTCTCAAGTACGTGTATGCAAATAGGAGATCCGTGGATGAATGGGTGAAAATGACCTTCACAAGGTTTTCTGTTAAAAAGGAGGAACAAAAGTAGTCGTCAAGGAGACAAAAGGTTTGACTTTATTTATCTTTTTTTATTCTATTGATTACAAACCAAATCATCCTCAGTAATCCCATCTTTTTATCTGCCTTTTTTCTCTTTTGGGATTTGATGAATCATAATCATAATCACAAACATTGAATTTGGGGCCTGGTTGTTTTCGTCCATTTGATCAACCCAACCTGGGTTTTACGATGAAGGTGGGTAAGAGTGTTGTTTTCATTATTGTTTTTTTTTTCTTAGGATGCTTTGACTTGGGATTTTCATCAAAAGCTACCCTGCATTTATTGCGCTAACCTCTGTGTGTGTGGAAATTAAGAAAAACAAAATGCCTCTCTGGCTAGTGCCGGTGAGAATCGGATCTTCTTCCATGATCAAATGTTATATATCATCTAAAGATGTTCAACACACAGTACTAAATGGCTGAAATCCTTCTATAACTTCTTTTTATATGGATTATAATCGCAACCACAATCACAATCGCAATTACGTAATCTTATATAACAAGAAAAAATCAAATACAATTACTCAAAATATTCCCACATCTACACAACCAGATATTATATATCTATGGTAACCAGATATTATATATCTATGGTAATAGGAACTTGAATGCAGTAGCTATTATATACGGAGATACATTTGATTCTCTCTTATCATCCCCTACAAGGTGAGCGTGGCTGAAGAGACAACGCTGAGCTTGCTTTGAAAAAAAAAAAACTAAGGTGTGGTGATGCCTTTGGTTAGCGAGTTAGCAATTTTTTTTTTGGATCCGAGAAAACATCACTTTTCAAAAAGTATATTTTATGAGTTCAGGTGAGCGAGTAAAACCCCAGCTATCCCAGGCTCTTACAAGAGGTGCACGTCCTGACTCGAAGTCGAGACCTGTTGTGTAGATTTCAAGTCCTTTGCCATCATGCTACACCCCTTAAAGACACGAGCGAGTTAGCAAGCTGCATATGAAAAAGAACAAAAGTAATTCTCAAAGTGCCATCAGCAACAAGTTCACGACTAAAATGATAATCGTTCGCAATATGTTTTGACAGAGATGAGTAACTGGATTGACTGCTATAAAAATTGCGTTTTGGCTGTCACAAAGAACTATAGGTGGCCCTAAGAGTGAGTGAAAAACAAAGATCCCAAAGTATTGGAATAAGCCATGCAATATTAACAGTGCCAACAATTTACCAACAATTAAGGAGGATATTCTACTTTTGCACAGGATACAACGCTTTGCTTCTTAGTGGACCCCAAGAGATTAAATTGGCGTCAAACAAATAGCATAGCTGGTGGTGGAAATACATGTATCATGACATCTAGCCCAATTCGCATCATAATAGGCAAAAAGTTCATGAGTAAACTGTTTATGAAGTTAAGTAAGTCCATGACGAGTAGTGCCTTTAAGGCATAATTTGTTTAAGAGCAAGAAAATGATCCTCCTAAGCATACATGAACTAACAAATAAAATTTACATCGAAAGACATATCAGGTCCGGTGATAATCAAGTATGGAAGAACACCAGTAAAAAAACGAAACAGAGTAGAGTCAGAGAACAACTTCTCTTTGCCTGATAAATGTTGATCAACGATAAAAAAAAAACATATACAAATAAGCTTGGTATCAATCATGAAAGCATGTTGCAAGAGATCAAAAGCATATTTTGATTAACCGAGAAACGAACCCTTCTCATTAGTTTGAACTTTAATATAGAGAAAGTAATAAAGATCACCCAAATCTTTTATAGATAATTATTGGAAGAGTCGAGTAATAAAGGTGTGAATCAAAGAAAAATTATTGCTAATAATAATCATGTCATTAACATAAAAAAATAAGTAAAGAGTCCCAAGCAAGCAAGTGGATCATTCAATACCAAATTTAATATATTAATAATTTTAACTCCAACCATTGTTACTCTTATTCTTTTAGAGCATGAACAAAATAAAAGGTAAGATAATTATATAAAAATACTTAAAAAACTAATATTTCAACAATAATAATAACAATAATTTTGTGTTTTAAATATGATTTTTGGGAAATATTTGGCATTGCGATTCAACCATGCTTCTAATTTTTTTTTCTTTTTTTAGTTTTAAATTATTATTTTTTTGTGTTTCTGGATTATTTTGATATGTTAATGTCAAAAATAAATTTTAATTTTTTTTAATCAATTTCTAAATTAAAAACACTTCAAAAAATAACCTTTACCGCACCTCCAAACAATTGCTTAACATTAACACTCTAACCATATTCACAAATAATCCGTATTCTTGAAGAAAATCTCTCAATATCATCAACATTCATTCAGATCAAGTAATTAAATGCAAACCTCCATAAGAAAAAATAAAATGGATACCCACTGTATCAACTTCTACAATCAACAGCAATTTACTTGGGCCTTTTGTTTTAAAACCACAAACCCTACTGGGCCACCAAACAAAATAGAACATGCTCAATGAAACATGATCCTATAAATTTATTGGAGACCCAATATTGAAACCAAACCAGCCCATGAAATTTAACAGTTACCTTATCTCTCGGTGGCAGCTCAGACTGCTATCCCTTGCAATCAAATGATGGTCCCAGAACTCGTTGGATCCTTAATACACCAATGTTCAAAGACCAAGGCTCTAAGACAAGGTCTCCCGCTTCACGCAATAGCTATAAAAACAGCAACAAGGTCTGATGTTATTGTCTCTAATCACATCCTCAACTTGTATGCAAAATGTCGCAAACTAAGGGAAGCACGCCAGGTGTTCGATGAAATGTCTGAAAGGAATCTTGTTTCATGGTCAGCTATGATTTCTGGTTATGAACAGATTGGAGAGCCCATTTTGGCACTTGGGTTGTTTTCAAAATTGAATATTGTGCCTAATGAGTACGTATATGCCAGTGTTATTAGTGCTTGTGCTAGTTTAAAGGGACTAGTTCAAGGAAAGCAAATTCATGGTCAAGCATTGAAATTTGGGCTTGATTCCGTTTCTTTTGTTTCTAATGCACTTATTACAATGTATATGAAGTGTGGTAAGTGCAGTGATGCATTGTTGGCTTATAATGAGGCATTAGAGCTTAATCCTGTTGCTTATAATGCTTTGATTACTGGGTTTGTTGAGAATCAACAGCCTGACAAGGGTTTTGAAGTGCTTAGAATGATGTATCAAGATGGTTTTTTTCCTGATAGGTTTACTTTTGTTGGGCTGTTGGGGACTTGTAATAGTCGTGATGATTTGAAAAGAGGGGAACTTTTGCATTGTCAAACTATAAAGCTTAAACTCAACTCTACTGCTTTTATTGGTAATTTGATAATCACAATGTACTCAAAGTTGAATTTGTTAGAAGAAGCAGAGAAAGCTTTTAGATCAATTGAAGAGAAAGATCTCATTTCATGGAATACTTTTATAAGCTCTTGTTCTCATTGTAACGATCATGAGAAAGCTTTGGAAGCTTTTAAAGAGATGTTAAATGAATGTCGCGTGAGGCCCGATGAATTTACTTTTGCTAGTGCTCTTGCCGCCTGTTCTGGTCTTGCGTCAATGTGCAATGGAAAGCAGATTCATGGTCATTTAATCAGGACAAGGTTGTATCAAGATGTTGGTGCTGGTAACGCCCTTATTAACATGTATGCTAAATGTGGTTGCATCGCAAAGGCTTATTATATATTCAGCAAGATGGAGCATCAAAATCTTGTTTCGTGGAATACCATGATTGCTGGATTTGGAAATCATGGATTTGGAAGGAAGGCATTTGAACTTTTTGCTAAGATGAAGACAATGGGAGTAAAGCCAGATTCTGTAACTTTTGTTGGACTTCTAACAGCTTCCAATCATGCAGGGCTGGTGGATGAGGGGCTAGTCTATTTCAATTCTATGGAAGAAACTTATGGGATTTCCCCTGAAATTGAGCATTTTTCTTGTCTCATTGATTTATTGGGACGAGCTGGGAGATTAAATGAGGCAAAAGAGTACATGAAGAAATTTCCTTTTGGGCATGATACTGTTGTTTTATGTAGCTTGCTGTCTGCATGTCGGTTGCATGGAGATGTTGACACTGGGAAATGTTTTGCTAGACAACTTCTGAAACTTCAGCCAGTGACTACATCACCCTATGTTTTGTTATCAAACTTGTATGCTTCAGATGAAATGTGGGATGGTGTTGCAGAGGCCTGGAAGCTGTTGAAGGGCAGTGGATTGAAGAAGGAGCCTGGCCATAGTCTGATTGAAGTGAACGGGACTTTTGAAAAGTTTACTGTAGTGGATTTTTCACATTCAAGGATTGAAGAGATTATGGACATGCTCAAAACTTTAAGGTGGGCAGCAATTGAAGTTTAATTTCAGTCATTTAACTCGGTCCTTTGAAAGGTATGTTTAACGTAGGTATCTATTCTGAGTTACACTGCATTTTTATTCAAGCTGAAATTATAAGTCCATCGATTGAGCTGCTAATGACTTAATGTGGATATAAAACTTTGTAGCTTTAGGGAGGATACTGAGGAACTCAAATTTGCTGCCATGATAAAGTTGTGACTCATTTCATGTCTTTTAAAGTAGTTCGCCTTAAATGCTAGAATTTTATTTCACTCCATCAATGCAAGGAATTTTATTTCACTCAATCATTGCAAGGAATGTCATAGGTTTATTTAGATACATAGCTTCATTTTCTGTAAAGTCTGTTTTTCCATTGGTGTGGATCTGTTCAATTTTGTAGGTTGAATTGGATTTGAAGGATGACAACGACAATGTAACATGCAACTGCATAGCTTCCTTAGCAGATGAAGAACCTCGTGTAAGCTAATTTTATGCATTTGACGTTTTCTGACTTTCATTGATAGAATTGATTGCTTGATCCAGCCTCAATGCGGTCAGTGTGGCTTATGGTGATGAGAAGGGGTTTAATGGCACTTTTTTGTCCCTGAACTATTGATTTTCTGGCAAATTAAGGTCTATATTATTAATTTGATCAATTTTGTCCTTATTCGCTTGTTTGATTTAACTGTTATCATTAAATAAAACCTGCTTTAAAAGGAGTTTAGTTTTTGGTATTTCGAGCTGAAATTTTTATATGTGCTAATAAAAGTTCAATCCACTATAACTAATAATTTCAAAACATTTTGAAGTCAGAAAGTATTTTTTTATTTATTTCCTAAACAATAAAATTTCAATAAATTGTGAAAATAGAAATTATGCTGGAATTATCTCAATTTTTTTTGGGAGCCCTAAGGAGGTTATATTAATTTATATTGGTAATTTTAGTATGGTTCTTAAAATTTTTGTGTATGTGGTCCTCAAAGTTTGCTTATTTTAAGCTTGGTTAGATTGGTTAGGTAATGTATTCAACCATGTAAATATTTTGAGAATCATACTAAAAAAAATTATATGATTTTTTTAGAGTCCCCAACAAAATTATGGATGTTCCAAGTTATCTTCTATTTCTTTTTTTTGCAATTTTGTTAATATTTAATGTTAAGAAAATTAGAAAATTCTTCTTAACCTACAAAATGTTCGAAATTAGATTTTTTTTTTTAACATTTATGAAAATCTTCAGCTCAAAATACCAAAAAATAAATCCTTTTTAAAAAGAGTTTTTGGTCAATGACACCAGTTAAATCAAACAGAGAGACAATATTTGTTTAAATTATGTTAGTTTAAGGACAAAATTAATCAAATTGATAGTACATGCCTCAGTTTGCCATAAACCCAATAGTTAAGGGTTAAAAATGCCATTAAACCGATGAAAGGTGAATGTTTTGAAGCTTAAGCGAAAGCAAAAACAAAACAGGCTGCAGCTAAGGTATCTTGCTTCTCGAATCAGTGTTTAATCTGACTTGTGCTTATCCAGTTGATGTTATTTTATTCCTGAGGAAGGAAGGTTGGGGGCATCTCACATGAGCTAATGCTTGTTGAAATGTTAAAGATTTGGAAAATGACAACCAAACTGCCGGAAAATGCAGGTTTGGCGTTTGATGGCGACGAGTTGTTCTATTTGGCAGAGAGTTGCTGAATGTGTAGTTGGCGTGATAGGATGATGAAGAAAATTGTTGCGTACAAAATCAGTGGATGAGGGTATTTGGAAAGGAAGTTCAGCACGTGTAGATTTTTCTTGATTGATCATAAAGTCAATAAATTGCTGCAAGGGTTTTGTTCTTAATATGTCTCAGATTTTGGGGACTTGTCTTGAAAGTTTTGCTTGGAATTCAAATATTTCCTTCCCTTCTCTTCATGAAGGAGATGAGATTGATTGGATTCATTTTATCTTTTCCATCTCATCATTTGGATTGATGATCTAATTAGACAGTTCGTAGTTTCTAGTTGACGAGGTAAGAAAATTGTATCATCATGATAGGAATTAAATTGATCAAAGATGAAGGCTGTTCTAGTCTAGTATTTTTAAACTCAAGTTCTTTAGAGTTAAGGATTTGAGCATGCGATGACTAAGTACTAAAAAACTGGCAATCAATTTTCCCACGGAAAACATTCTCCCCTGACAGATAACACTAGCCTTCCACTGTAACTGTAATGTGGCCAGGTTCACCATGGCTCTCTCCTTCTCCGTTTGTCTCTCCAGAGATCTGATCAGGGTACTGAATCATTTCAGGTGAATAAAGATTTAGAGTTGCTGAAGAGTGGTCGTCCATGGACCAAGGTGATCCCTTCACCTCAAAAAAATTATGGTCTTGAATCAATGGCCAGTGGCCATGCACTATGTCGTGCGAGTTCATTTACAGATCACAAAATATGACAAAAAAAAAAGACCAGCTCCTAAACAGCTAACATCTCTAGATCAGCAATGCTAGCTGGTCATCTAGCAATGGTATATATGGTCGGTGGGAATCGACCGAGAACCATATCCTAGAGGATTTTCTACATGACTCGCATGCTTGAGTGGCCGATATAACCCAGAAGTGACAGAGCTGCAGCGTAGCTGACCGCTGTCGGTGTGTGGGCCTTCATCAGCCTCAAAATTCTTGGTCTGAAATCAATTGCCGGTAGTGTACAAATATTACTGCCTTGCAGTTATTTCAAGTACACAACTACACATAGAAAATGAACCCTAACAGTGACGTTTAATTGGCAATTTTAGATACAGCTGATGAGCAAACCCCCAAAAACCATCCAATTGTTCCTTTAAAATAAACAAAAGAGGCAGCTTGTGAATCATGTTATAGCAAACGTAAAAAACAAAAAAAAAAATCTACACGCTACAAGTTATGACATTTAACCTTTCATTTTTTATTTATTGTTCTTAACAAAGAAATGAGGAATAATTGGCAATGTCCAGAGCTGGATATAACTCGCAACAGCAGCTAAAATGAGTGGAATATCATAAATTACCACGCTCCTCTCAGGTGTCTTGTCATGGCATCATTTTTCCTTGTTCTGGGAAGCATCACAGGTGCATGATTGATGCAGGGTGACCCATATGTTTGTTTCTTGATAGGCTGACCTAAACATTGTTAATCAAATTAATTAATGAAGATCGAGTTCATAATAAATTTGTACAATATTTTGCATTGAAGACAGCAGAGTTATGATCATCCAACACAGCATGATTTCTACTTTTCTTTAAGTCTGATCAAACTCTTTTGTTGCCGAGGTAGCTTTATATCATCGTTAAACCCAAAACGTGTTGATTTGGACAAGGTTGAGAAGGCTTGTAAGAATTGCATCTGCTTTTGCAAAAGTTGATGATAAGATCTCACTAAGTGAAAGTAAAGAAAACATCTTGAAAAAACTTCGACATGGTTGAAGAAAAAGGGGGACATACTGGCCATGGGCTCGAGGTTCTTTGGTATAATGATAAAAATTATTTTTTAAAATGTTTTTTTATTTAAAAATTATTTTTGATAATAAAACCCCACTTAGATCGTGCTCTCAAATATCCCTTGGCCCGTGGATAGAATATTGATTACTACCCACGTACGTTATCTGAGTATCCTTCATAGTTGAAAATTTAAGTGAGGTTTCAAAAGGATATTTAACGTAAATATATTTGTTTACATATAAATAACTTGTTGAAAATTAAGAAAAATAATAATTTGGGGACGTAAAAGCTGAACTATCATTGAAAAAAATAAATATTTGCTTCGTACTTAAATACTAAAATATGCATTCCCTTGACTGATCCTGTTAATTTCTCATGCACATTCCTTTCTTCTTCCCCTCCCCTCGGAATTTTTTCTTTTATATATATATAAAAGAAATTTCCACAAGCAGAAACGGCTGGCGGCGGCCTAAAATTAACAGACACGTCTTGATCAGTTCAACATGAGACGTCTCTGCATGCATCCTCTTCTTATCATACATCATTTCAATAAGAAAATTTGCAACATATTATGTATATATATTTCTTGCAGAACATGCAAGGAATTAATTAAAAATTCGGTAATTTATTGCTGTCGTTTTCTAACTTGTAGTGACAACTGATCAATAAAGGTGTAGCTATAATTAATGAGGTTTGAAGAAATTAATCCTTGTTTGACCAGCCTAATTAAAATGAAAGCTTATAAGTCGTATGACATCTTGATTAGGGCGTGCGTGTAGTCCCTTGAATGTTTGGTAAGGTTGATTGAGATCTGAGAGGATCATGAGTTGATGGCTGTATATATATGAAGATGACATTAATGACAGGGATGATAATTTGCTTGCTTGCCTATCAAGTTAAATTTTCTACTAGTCTATAGAAGACTTTGAACTGATTGATTATTATATTATTAGTCGGACAAATTAGTCTTTCAACTTTCAATCATCACCTTATTTCCACTCTAACGATCGAGAATCATATATACCGGTAACCGTAAAAATAATTTGTTAATATTAACTATAAATAAAATTGAAAATTTGATATATATAATCGATCTCGCAACATACATGGTTCAACCTGATTGTATTTATAAATTTTATAATTTGAATTAAAATGGGATACCTGCTAGATCAAACATCCCACTTATATATTTAATCAATATATTATAATTAATTTAAACTTAATTAAAAAAAAAAAAGCTCAAGTAAGCGCTTGGGATGGTTGGCTTAGCGTGCCTAACCCATTAATAAAAAAGGTCATGTGTAATTGGTTTTTTTTTTATGCAGTTAAAAGGATAGATAAAATGTTTTTCACCTTTTACTTTTTTTTGAAAAGATGAGCAACACGTCGTTTGCCTCCTTGGTTTTTGAGGGAAGGTGGTTGGAAAATTATACTGAAGTTTTTTTATCTAAAAATTTATTTTCAATATATTAAATAGATGTAAAAACACCTAATAAACATTATTATAATGACAATAAATCAATAATCAAATCAAAGAACCTCTAAAATAGTCTAAAAACACAATTAAACCGAAAAAAATCCTCTCTCAACTTTGATCTATTTTTACCAGTAAGATGAAGGGAAAAAAACATCACAATAGAATTTTTTTTCATTAAATGGAATCCATTAATATGAAAAACAACTTTTTCATTATCGATATATTGTCAACCAATGATTTTCTTTCTCTTTTATTGTTTTTCAAGGACTCTCTCTTATTTTTCAATATAAAAACTAAAAAAATAAGAATAATAAAGTTTTGAAGTAAAACAAAACTTTCAAAAACTAAAGGGACTGTGACAGAAGAAAAAGAAAAATAGCTAGGGGGATCAAAAAGAATTTTTTTTGTGAGAATTATGGATTGACCATGTTATTTTTCTATGCCTTACACTTTAATCCTATGCCCTTTAATTATGCCTTGCTACAAAAAAATTATAAGGAAATGATCATTAACTTGATTACAAAAGAATGGTACCGAAGAGGAAAAAAGTTCGATAATAAAAAAAAAGAGCACTTACAGTTCACTATGTTTGTGTGCAGAGTGTGAAACTACATTAAAATCTCTAGGTTCCTTTAGTATTTACTATATTATTGGCCGCGCTGCTTTATAAATATTATAAATATGATGAGATTTTTTTTTAATGTAAAAAAAATATATTTAAATGTTACTAATTTTTTTTTTGATAAAAAAAATTTAAATTGTGTGGAAGTTGACCGATGTGACACGGTTGAATTTGTGAGTTTAAAAACAACTTGAATGACTCGTAAAAACATAGTTTGACTAAAAAAATATTCAAGATGATATCTTTTTTTAATATTAAGATAACAAAATATTGGATTGACTAGAGTCAACTGGAGTTAACATGTCAAATCCATGATCTAGGTTATGAAACTATGATAATCTTATAGAAAGCAAATAAAAACAAATTATGAAGTCTAATTCCTAATCAACCCAATATTAAAGGATAAAACAGAAAAAAAAAAGAATCTAAAAAGTGATTTGAGTTAACTTGTCAAACTTACAATCCAAGTTATAAGATCTAGATAAATCATAAAAAAACAAATCAATACAAATAACAAAATTCAATTCCCAACTAGTCTAATATTTCTAGCTAGTATAATATTTAAGAATAAAATTAAAAAAATAAAACAATTAAAAAATATAAAATAACCCGAGTCAACCCGTCAGACTCTTTGCCCATAAAAAAAACACAATAAAATTTTCTTTTTTTTTATTAACGTTAACGTTAATGTCTTTTAAGGATAATCTGTTCATACATCACGTAATTAAGTTGCTAGGAACTTTTTGTTAGTGATAAGAGCACAGGGTGGTGTAAAGAATCTCTTGATGAAGCATTTCGTATTTGTTTCTTCTATACTTTCATGTGCCTGGGATCCATTACGGCTCCTTTGGAACCTCACACAAACATCTACACGAGACAGGCTCTTAAGCCTTAAGCATGCATGTGAAGAATTAATCCCCCAAACAAACCCTATCTAACAGTACAATATATACCCTCCATCGATATTTTATATGAAACATGACAAGGACATTAATACAATATCATATCATCCGTCATCATATTAAAGGCAACAATAACTAATAAGAGAGTTCATATGGAATTAATTTTATTTATTTAATGGCTGATTCAAGACTAAAAAGAATTGTTCTCTTTGAATGCATGTTAACTTGAGATGAGCATACAGTTTAATGAAGCAACTCTCCCCTCAAGTATGATAGACGGCTGAATAAGCACAAGGGGCAGTTTCTTTTTTTTCAAATAATGAGGCATCAACTCAAAAATCCAACTAAAAGGCAACAAAAATACGAGAATAGAAAACCCTTTTCATGAAAAATCATTCATGGAGTATGAGTGTGGAGTTTTGTCTTGCTTTGTTTGCATTAGGTAGAGCAGCACTCCACCTTTCATTCTAGTTCTTGAATTCTTCCCTAAAACAATATTTGATTAGTCTTTATGGTACGTAGTAGGTTAAGATGAACAAACATCTCACTAACAAGACATTCGAAAGTAATCTCCAATTAACTGTGTTTTACTCATGATCTGCGGAAAAATATCTTAGCCTGACATCTCAAGGCAAGTCTTCCTCCTCGAAGGCTCAAGCCTCAGATCTAGTACTTGAGTTCCTGTTATATATTCTCTGTGTTACCATGGGAGAAGACAATATTTTCTAGTGAGGCATGCACATTCTTGACGTTTTCTGCTTCCAACTGATGATCGATCTGGTCGCCAAGGGGGACCTAATAATTAATTATCTACAGTACCCATCAACAAAATCTTCAAGAAAGATATGATTGTGCATGGTCAAAAAGAAAAAAAAGAAAGTTGCTTGCAATTATATATTATCTCTCTATCCTCGTCACCGAAGAGATTAATCAGTTGTCCAAATATGTTTAATAATCCAGTCTCCCTTCCCTGGCTCCCTTCGGCTGTCTTTTCTAGCTATGTTAACATTTTCTGCTACCCTATTCTGGGATTAATTTGACTATGAACATCCCACAAATGTTTATTCATGTAAAAATACGTTTTTCATATTGATATAATGTATTTAAAAAATCCTTCAAGATACACTACTTCCAATATACAAAATCAATAAGGACACAAAGCTTTTAACCATCCGATTTATCTCCTAGAATCAATATCGTTTTCATTATTAATCCCTAACAGTACTGTAAAGGTGAGAGGAAGAAGTAATCTTAGCTTGCTTAGAAGCCAAGTCATTCCACTAATTAAATTAAAATAACTATACACATAATATATTTTGTCTATAGATGCAAAATGAATAAACAAAGAAACGAAGATTTAGACAGCATAAAGAACCATATAAGAATATTTTCTTTATCAGGAAAAATGTAGACAGAATGGAAGAGAAGGGGGAAAGGTTGACACAGTGCATCTAAGGTAGAAACAAGAAAAGGTTCTGATGCGATGAAAAAAGAGGGTAGGAAACAAAACACAGGAGATTGGGAAGAGCAAGGTGGTGGGGACTGGGGTGGATGTGGATATAACAGCGGGCTAACATACAAAAAGATGGAAAAAAGAGAGAGACAAGGATAGGATGGTCTCATGGACACGCAAGGCCTAGCTAAGGTAGCAATCATTAAGATGAATCCAAAAATGCCTGCAGTGATGCAATTCCAGGAAGAGCTTCGCTTTTTAGCCAAGCTTTTTATGTGTTTTTCTTTTTAATTTTGAGTCTTGAGATATCAAAGCTATATATATATATATATATATATATATATAAACTAAAACTTCAAGAGATCATCATATTAAAGGAGCTGATCAGAAACATTTCAGCCATAATACTAAAACGGGTTTCAAGAGCTGCAGCTGTGACTCTAATGTCGTTGGAAAAGAGAGCTTTCGTATGAAAATTAATATATTTTTATGTGTTTTTGATAATGAAAATATAATGGAAAGCAATTGTGCAATTGTTCATGAATTTGGTAGGTCATAGACTCATAGCTAGTGGTTTTCCATCTTTGAATGTTTTGATAGGGAAACTATTTAAATAGTTGGGCGGCACTCTCATTCTACATTTTTAAATCTCTTCTCTCAATGTTTATTATCACTCCTTGACGTTGCCATTTTTATTTTATTTCAAAAAACAAAATGGATAAAAAAGCTAATTTTGGATTTTGATTTTAATACAAAATTCAATAATGACTTTCGCTAATCCAATAATTCCTGTGTATTTTTAAGGAATTTCTTAATGCTCGGTATCACTCATCAATTTATATTAAGCATTCCCAATTTTATAATTTTTAAAAAACAAAAAAAATAAACAGGAATATATTGGGAAAGAATAGTATTGCTTTTCTTTTTAAGAAAAACAAAAAATAACAGCTATAATTTCCCTTTCCACTTTTTTTTCTATTAAGTTTTTTTTTTAAATAATAATAAATAAATTACAACTAGTAATAACTTTATTTTATTTAACTATTAAGACTCTGTCTCTCTATCTATCTTCGTTATTTACCGCCCATCATCTTCATTTCATCATAGACGCATGTCTATACCCATGTTTTTTGGAAGTAAATTCCTTGCAACTCTCTCTTTCCTTCTCGTTCCGAACCCCAAAACTATCTACCTCTCAATTCTCAATTCTCAATTCATCTCTCTTTCTATTTCTGCTCAAAGTTTCCATCTTTATATAATTATAACCTGTCTTCTGTGTCTCTCTTAAAATTTCATAAACCATACGAATTTCGTGACCTTTTTTTTTTTCAATGGGTTTCGCTGGATTTTGTGTTTAGAGTTGATTTGAAGAACTGGGTGCTCTTAAAATTTGATAAAAAAATCATGGGGTCAGCTTCAATTGAGCAGGAAATGCCAGCCGGAGAGGGGAATCGGAGTCGTTTTGAGAATTTAAGAGGGGTTCAATGGAGGATAGATCTTGGGGTTTTGCCTTGTCCTTCTTCTTCTAGTGTTGATGATCTTCGTAGAGTTACTGCTAATTCTAGAAGAAGGTAAAGTCTTGGCCTTTTTCTGTTGAAAAAAAAGAGTCGATTTTTTTGGTCATGTTTTGGCTTTTTATAAATTAGTGGAATATTGGCTAATGAAAGCAGAAGGGGTTTTGTACTTTTTTTTTTTATCATTTTAAATTTAGTTTAAATTAGAATTTAAAGATGACACTTTTTTTTTTGTTATGTTTCCATTTTGAAGATAATTAGTTGATTATCCTTGAAAGTTATAATATAATCCTCCGTTGTTTTCCAGGGTTTGATGAATGGAACCAAGTAGTAGTGGTTTTGGTTGTGATCAGTTGTTTTTTATTTTTTTCTCTTATTTTTGGTTTATCAAAAGTCAATCAATTAGGAGGGAGTTTCCAGTTGGATGTCAAGGTTGAAAGTCTGCTTTTGTATGCATTGCTGGTTTGTTTGTTGTGTTGATGGAAATCAAAATGTTTGTCTTTGCCAGGTATGCCGGTTTGAGAAGGAGGCTCTTAGTTGATCCACATATGTCAAAGGAAGGAAGTAGTTCACCTGATCCTGTAATTGACAATCCACTGTCACAAAATCCAGGTTACTGCTTTTTTTCTCATCTTTGCACTCATTAAAATATATTAGCTATGGTTAATGCATCTATGGTATATCTGCTCAGAAAATTGGATGTAAAGTGCCTCCATTGATGGCCTCATGTTCCTTCTTTCACTTCTCCTGGTGGTACGGTTTTTGTTTTTTTTTTCCTTATCCTTGTTTGACTTTGGGCATGACTACCTTTTTATGTAAAGCCATCATATTTTAGATTGCTGTTGCTGTAGCTTAGGCTTTGCTTCTAGTTTGCATTTCCTGAAAATGTTGATGTATGGAAGTAAAGACTGTTGCTTGTAATAGGGCATTATGTGTTTTTGCTAATTGCTGATCTTATCTGTTTTGACATAGACATGTCTTTCAAATAAATTTAAAGTTACTACGGTATGTCATAAGAAAATGTTGTCAGTACATGGTTTTAATGATGATGCGTGAATGCTGCATGCAGATAGCACCTGGGGTCGCTTCTTTCGGAATGCTGAACTGGAAAAAACACTTGACCAGGATCTATCACGATTGTATCCAGAACATGGTAGCTATTTCCAGACTCCTGGCTGCCAAGGAATGTTAAGGCGAATCTTGTTGTTGTGGTGCCTTAGGCATCCAGAGTATGGTTATAGACAAGGTAAATTGAATTGTTCATCTGAAAGAAATTCATAATCCTTTCGCCTGTTTTGGTATTTTTCTCCGTGTTACACCAATGTTCAGTCATTAATTAAGCTGTTCATCATATATTGTTAACTTGACTCAGACAAGCATTTCAATCATTAATTTTTTCATTTTCTTCCTACATCCGTTTAAGCCGATGTGTTAAAGTATCTTTTTACTGGGAAATTGATATTTCCTTTGTCTTTCTGGTTTTCCTTTACAGGAATGCATGAAGTTCTGGCTCCTTTTCTATACGTTCTTCACATTGATGTGGAGTGTCTCTCTGAAGTGCGCAAGCAGTATGAAGACCATTTCACAGACAAATTTGATGGTTTAGCGTTTCAGGAAAATGATCTTACATACAATTTTGATTTTAAAATTTTTTTAGATTCCATGGAGGATGAAATTGGCTCCCATGGGAATACCATCAAAGTCAAGTCTCTCAATGAGCTTGATCCTGAGATACAAATGACTGTATTACTAACTGATGCTTACGGAGCTGAAGGTGAATTGGGTATTGTCATGTCAGAGAAATTCATGGAGCATGATGCTTACTGTATGTTTGATGCATTGATGAGTGGGTCTCATCAATCAGTTGCCATTGTGGACTTCTACTCTCACTCCCCTGCATGTGGGTCCCATTCTGGCTTACCCCCTGTCATTGAAGCTTCTGCTGCATTGTACCATTTGCTTTCTGTTGTTGATTCATCTTTACACGAGCACCTTGTTGAGCTGGGCGTTGAACCTCAGTATTTCGCACTTCGCTGGTTACGGGTTTTATTTGGTCGAGAATTTTCACTTGAAAACCTCTTGTTAATATGGGATTCAATATTTGCGGCAGATAATAATATTGTCTTAGACAAAGTTGCTGAAGATGATGCAGACTTTGGCTTTCGTATCTTTAGATCACCTCGGGGAGCATTGATCCCAGCTATGGCTGTTTCCATGATTCTTCATCTGCGATCTTCCCTCCTTTCCACTGAGCATGCAACTACTTGTCTCCAGAGACTGTTGAATTTTCCTGAGAATATAGATCTGAGAAAACTGATAAATAAGGCGAAGTCTTTACAGACACTTGCACTGGATACTAATATGTCGTCTGTGTCTCCTCCATTTGATGGGATTTATAACCACAGTAGATCAATGGTCACGAGAGGTCATACTCATACACTTTCATCTGATTCTGTTTCCCCAAAAACTCCTCTAAATGCAGTGCCTGACAGCTATTGGGAGGAGAAATGGAGAGTAATGCACAAGGCAGAAGAACTCAAGCATGATAGTTTAGGGAAACTAAATCCAACCCAGAAAAAACGGTGGACAGAAAAAGTAAGATTGCCCCTATCTAGGACAGAATCTGCTCCAACTCCTGTAAGTGTAGGGAGTGGGAAGAAGGATCAGAAGTCATCTGTTAGGCGTAGTTTGTTAGAAGATTTATCGCGTGAACTTGGGCTGGATGAAGATACTGGAAAACCAGATTGCCATGAAGTTTCGGGTGAGAAGGACCATCGTACTGCAGAAGTTGAGGAAGGGGGACCAGTCAATGTTAACAATGACTTCGCATGCTCAACTGTGGAGAGATGTCTTAGTGGAATTGCTGGCAGTGAGGAAACTTCATCCGTGTTCTCACACCCGTCTAGTTCTCTTAGTGGTGTTAATGACCATGAAAATGAGTCAGAGAAAAGTAGTGTTGCCTCAAATATGTCTGTTGATGAAAATGATGATCAGCCTGAGGCTCTCCAGGAAGATTCAACACTACCTGTTTCCCACCCCCCTGAAGTTGCGTCTTTAAATTCTGGGACCAACAATGAGCCTACTGGAAAACAGGTTGCAGGTCCTAAGGAGAGGAAGCTTCTTTCAGGTAAATTTCAATGGATTTGGAAGTTCGGACGGAATACTGCCGGTGAGGAGACATCTGAAAAGGGAAGCGACACACTTGAGACTAGAAAACCTGGCAATGATGCCAGTAATCAGATTAATTCAATAGGATCTTCATCTGTCAATGGTTCTTGCAATTCTTATGCCAGTAGCGAAGGAGAAAGCGTGGACCAGAATGTGATGGGTACATTGAGGAACCTTGGGCAGTCCATGCTTGAACATATTCAGGTAACCTCTTGATTAATGTTTGTCTCGTGATTTCTGTCAACAGATCTTTCTACTTTCAAAGATGGTGCTTTTAAGACAGTTCAGTCTGAAATTGTTAAAACATGAAACAAAAGTACGATATATTGTGGAATCTTGGTTTCATATATGGATAGGTTTATTTCAGTATGAGCCTAGTATGTAGTCTGCTAGGGAGATGGATCATCTTTGTTTCTGCTTCACCTATAATTGATATAGGTTTCAAGTTACTGGGGAATCATAGACTGTAGTTTTTCCTTGAATTATCAGCGAGCAAACCTTAATTGACATGGTATATAATGTTTTGTATGGTATTCAAACTGAACATTTCTTAATCATTTGTGTTGCAGGTGATTGAGTCAGTTTTCCAGCAAGATAGGGGTCAGGTAGGTTCATTGGAGAATTTCTCCAAAAGTGTTATAGTCGGCAAAGGACAAGTTACAGCCTTGACAGCACTTAAAGAGCTTCGGAAAATCAGCAATCTCTTAACTGAGATGTGAGTTGAGCTTAAATTATGTATATCTGTATATATATTTGTAATTACTATTCTTTTGGTGCAAATAAAGTGAGTTTTGGCTTCTCTCTTGCTGCTATCTCCAAGCCAACCCCCTCCCCTCCCCACCCCCCACCCAAAGCAAGCTCTGAAGACACTGAATATGAGTTCTGTCATGACCTTGGTTATACAATCAAATGCCTCTTGATACTTGCCTTCACTAACCCTGCCTTGTGCACTCGCACTGTGGAATCCGTACAATAACCTGACAATGAGGTTCAGGAAATATCACTTGTAAAATTGCAAATAGGAGGAAGACTGGTTTCAGGAAATATCACTTGTAAAATTGCAAATAGGAGGAAGACTGGTTTAACTTTCATGGAAACCTTTGTTTCTGGTACCTAAACAAATCGAGATACATCATTACTTTATTCAAAAGCTAAGGTTAAGTGATCGGATCTTTGAAGAATGCTGTCTCTGGAATTGTTATTTTAATTGTTTGAGTATTCACATCCCATACACTTGACGCTTGACCAAGCTTAAAGAGAGCTGCTTGAAAGGCGCCACAAAGTTGACGTCTTCATATATGGGTTGATGCAGAGGCAGCCAATATACCAGAACTGGCCCTAACAATTATAACTAGCCTCGTCTAAATTGGCAAGCACTGGGTACATATTTTATGATAGAAAATAGCATAAGTGGTACACATCTAATTTTGGTAAAGATGCGTGAAATCTATCTTGGTTTTTCTTATCTACAGTAAATGCTAATGATGCGTCGAACCACTTCTATTTAATAGTAAAAGTTCTCTGATATTTCATCTGCGTAGGTGAACTTGGAACGCATAGAACTTTGCAATGGCAAGAAAGATCAAATGTTAAGCTCATGCTGAAAAGAAGTGAAGATGTATCGTCAAGAACTGAAGGATTAAGAGTCAAGAACTGCTCGGTAGTTGGATTATAAATATGATACTTACCATTGGTGTCCAATGTAGATGAACTTGAACAAAGGAGTAAGACATTGTAAGACTGCAAAATCTTGATGCCAAGGTCTTTGGTGCAAGAGAAGTGACCTAATCATATGAGCAAGAGAGAGGAATTGGAATTGTTGAGTAGATGGTATATGCAAGAAAAGGGCTGAAGTTATTTTGTTGGGATTTTCAAGCTAAATAATGGAGGACTGGAGATGAGGGAAAGCCAGTGTTTGGACATGGATAAGAGGTTTTGCTGTTAATCTTCCGAGGATTTGGATGAGCAAATCTTGGAGGTTTTATTTCAGCCGGGGAACCGGGAGCCAGAGTCTTTTATTTCTGAACTTGGGAATGAACCAAAGGCAGGCCTTTGAGGGACGGAGTTCAACTGGGATTAGTGTGCAAGACTCTGAATATGGCCATTCTGATAAAGAGCCCAATACTTTTACCATCTTTGGTTTAACAAGAGACAACTCGAGAAACAGAGAACCAATTCCAACTCCATTTGCCTCGAAGTATTGGTTTAGGTGATTATAAAAAAATATTCATTCTCAACTATTACTGATTTGTTAGAAAAATGACATTTATATTTCATAAAAGATTCAGAAAGCAACAAGCAACAGCAGCCTGAAAATTCTGATTCTTCTGTCACAAACCAAGAATCAAATTTAGTACATGGCGTTGCAAGAATTTACAAGATTGTATCAAAGTTATCAGTACACGTAAATTTAGTACATGTGAAAACCTAAATCCACGATCATAATAGAAACTATTCTAGGGGGGCATAATTGCACAAATACATACAAAATGTATCAAAGTTATCAGTAAATAGAAAAGGGGGCAGAACTCTTCTAATTATTTCAAAAGGGGAAAGAACGGGAGAAAACGATAGAAACATTTTTCCCCGGCTTCTAAGCTGGTTTTGTTGCCTGCTAAAGTATGCTCTAATCTATGTTATGAAAGCCTGGGAGAAGAGAGGTAATAAAGCCGAAGACAATCATTTGAATCTCCTTCACAATTCCCCACCAGCGGTGGCCACCATTGTCTCCACCAGGTTCAGCAACATTCTCATTCTCAGCTGCCTGGTTACCATCCTCTGTAGGCATGTTCTCATTCTCGACCCCAGCTTGTCCCTCTGCAACAAGTTGTCACATGATTGCCAGAAGTTACAAAGAAAAATCAGAAATATATTTTCCTCTCAAGTCTCGACTTCAATTATAAAAAAGAAACTAATCCCACACAAGGATCCTTCCATTAGAAAAAAAAAAGTCATTTTCTTGGGCTCACAAGCACACTGCTTTACTGTAGAGCAAGAGCGCTGAATGAACTCTGCTTACTGTATATCTAATGGATACGCAAGGATTTTCATCACCAGGTCAAGAAAAAGTAAATATAACTTGAAAGATTAATTAATCAACCTCATAATTGTTGTTGATACAGAGCAAAATAAACTTCAGTTAGTCTGGTTTAGCTTATATGGGTTTAAGCTTCATCTATCGGTTACTTGTGCAAAAGTGCAGAAATACCCTTGCATACCATACAATTGGATATCAAATATCACCATGAATCCCCCTCCCTCATAAATAAATAAATGAAAATCCAGAAAACATCCAACATCCTTAGTATGCATTCAGAAAATGAAAGGTACCTGCCAAAGCGATATATTCATTCTGCCTTGCAGCACCAGCATTTTCCACCCTGGCAGCAGGCCTAGGTGGACGGGGAGGCACAGCTGCCCTTTGCATGCTTTGTGAGAGCCAACGTACTAATGGTGTCAGAGCTCCAGTTTGGTACCTGCAACACACATTAAGAAGGTTGAGCTTCCACTTGCACAACTAACCGAAAGTAGCTTCATATGAACAATAAAAGGGGTACAGCTTGGAGAGCTACAATGAATTATTTAATGTGTTACTTGTGATTGGAAATAGAAGAACTTTTGAAAGCAAGGAATATGACATCTATGAGCTTGATTGGTTAACTTGAGAGCTTCCTTCTCCAGAACTTAAAAGAGAGTATCCAATGATAAATAAATAAAAAGCCATGTGAAGAATGTATCTCAAATAACAAATTATTTCAAAGTTTATTACTTACAAGTAGACAAGTGAAGCAAAAAACACAAGGACAAGCAGCCTTTGTCTTGACCCATCTTGGTTGAACAAAAAGATTACGGCTACCAGCTTAAGTATGAGAAACAAATCCAACTGAAATGCAACTTGAAATCTCCTAACAACAATTTGTCTTGGGTGAGCAGGCTGCTGCTGCTGCTGCTGCTGTGGTTGTTGTTGTTGTCCACCTTGTGCTTGATCACCAGTTGCCCCAGCCTCATGACTTGGCATACTGTTGAACAGAAAATAAGAAAAAAACAGCAATCATTATTTAGCAGTTCATGTGATTCTTTTAACAGCACAGATATATCACCATTGTTAACCATCATCAAGCATCATTACTCAGAAGCAGGTAAATGAAAACTAGGAATGACTGTGATAAATAGCATTGATTACAGCATCTAAGAATACATGCATGTATCCTATTGTGAACAACATTATAAACCTTAACTCTCAACAGTTAACACAACAGAGGTATACTTACGTAGGTATATTGAGCGTGAGAGGAATTAGTGTTTTTGAAGGAAGTCCAGCAATTGGTCCCATAAATTGTGGAACAGCTACAGCATAAATTCCCGGCCCATGATTCGCTTGTTCTTGATTTTGCATAGGATTTAACCCTGGAACTGGTGCAGGATACATGATAGGATACATCTGAAAACCACCATCCGCATAAGCTGGAAAACCAGAGAATGCCGGTGGCACCTAAGTTAACAAAACAATCAATGATCAATCCCAACATCATCGGACTCAATTCATGCTGAATGCACAACTCAGAGCACAAGGAGAAAACCTATTGGACTGAAAAACAGCTAAAAATATATAAATAAACTTCACTTTATTTATTTAGTTTTTTGGTCAGTTTCACAATATTTTCTTCAAAAAATATCATTATTTCTCTGTAAAGCTCCAAACTTTTCCACTACAAATCCATCAACATTCAACCTTTTCATCAAATTCCAATTATGTAAATAAATAAAACCCATTAAAATGACCGATTCCTAACAAACCCATTAAAATTCTAACAAAATAAAAAGCACCCTAACTTTTTAAACCACCAAAAATCTCAATAGAACCGAAAACCCATTTATAAAAATTGAGAAAAAAAAGCCAAAAATACAAGAACAATGAATCCCATTTTGTTTTAAGGGCTAGCCATTATTGAAAAATTAAGGCTTGATAACAAAGGTTAAGGAAATTTAGAGATTGGAATCGGAAATTGAGAAATACCGATGGTTGCTTGAGCTTCTCTTCTGGAGAATTTTGTGGGTTAGAAGATTGATTCTCGCTTGACGACACCGTTTCTGTTTGTTCTGCCATTGCTCCTGTCTTTCGTGTGAGATCAGACTTTCTTTCTTCCAGTAAAAAACAGGAAAAAAAATAGAAGAATTATAGGGTTTTTTTCATAGTTAGCCAATAAATATATGCCATGTGGACAGGATGATGTGGAAATATAAACAATGGGGGATAAATTTTTTGTTGTTTTTAATTTACCCGGTTAAACTTTTTTTGGGCTAAGTGTATTCTCGTCGCAGTCAAAATTTTATTTGTTTAAAAAAATATTTTTTTATTTAAAATTATTTTTCAATAATTTAAAATTAGATAAAAAAAATCAATTCAATTATATATAAAAAAAGTAGTCAATTGAGGTATTTGTGTTTTTGGATTCTCAATTGAGGTCTAGAGTAGAGTGGTCTCGAGTCCAATCCTTGTTTTGCGTCTGTCTTCTTGGCTACACACTGCACAAGCATTGAAGAGTGGACAAGCTGGTGGGGATTGATTCCTGTAAATCCTATAATTCTATGCTAAAGCTTAACACGGCCAGGCTGAATAGCAAACTGGATATCTGACTCCAAATAGCCTAGATTTTTGGTATTTATATGTTGGTCATCGGAAATCTAATTCTACCTCTGTGCTGCACCTTTCCTGGCTACAAAATGTGCAGAGGCATTGTCCTAGACAGAAGCATTCATGCATCCAGTAGCATCTTGAGAATCCTGTGCAATCAATCGAAATTTTAACACAACCAAGCTGGCCTGAAGAGCCAACTACATCCCCTGCCGAATAGCCTAGAGCTCAGCGGTCTTGTTAGCTGCATGCCATGATGATTTAACAATGCCAGCAGCACTTGCAATGAAAGGATTTCTGACGCCAACAGCCTCCAGCCTCCAGCCTCCAGCCTCCGCTAGATATATACTAGTCCTTGGAAGGGATGGTCCCCGAAAGTACTCCTCGATTCCTAATACTGTATTGATATCCTCTCGTTAAGCTTTCTACCCAACCTCAACTGAAATTCCCGATTGAGAATCTGGTTCGATAACAAGTTCCTAGTTTGCTAGAACTCCAGAATCTCCAGAAAACTCAAATAAAATAAGTTCCCTCTTGAATTTCTCTTGAGAACGCTGAATAGCAAGGATGCTAAATAAAGTCTATTTAAGTGTCATCGAGATGCCATCCCTATATACTAATTTGATTTAGGAATCTCAGTTTTTTCTTCATTAGTTTCAAACAAACTTAAGGTTAATCATAAAGAACAGCCACAGAAATCAAGAACAAAAGGGTAATCTTCATCTAAAATGTGCTCCAAAACATTCATTGGACAATCAGTATTGCATCTTTGGAAATTTTTTGCAGTTATTCATAGACCTTTCTACGTGCACCTCCATCCCATGCCTGCTATTTTGCTTCTTGCTTGATGACCAACTTCTTTAAGAGAAGTAGCATGATTCAGCATAAACACAATTTTTTCCATATAGCAGCTGATGCAGGGGAAAAGTTTCTTCTATTTTTTTAATGAAGGTTTTAATAGCCTTTTGATAGAAGATAGTTTGTTTTTCCTTAAAAAAAATATATTATTGCATGTACACCCAATTCTACCGTGTGTGTGTATACAACTCCCTTTGTATCCTTTCATGGATAAGATATATATATATATATATATATATATATTAGAATACATCACAGTACTACATAATATATTAGTTTATATACTATTGCATATAATATAACGTTTTAATTTATAACGCTAGAAAATAAATTATAACACAACATGTTATATTATATAATTATCATATTTATCAAACAGTATAGATTTTATGATAAAAAATAAATACCAAATGAAAGAAATTTATTTTAAGGTGCACCTAGAAAAAAATAATTTCATATTACCATTTTGAAATAAATTAATAACTTAAAAATCATAAAAAGATTTATTTCCCGGTTATTTTTATCATACAACAAAACATCATAAAGTAATTTATTTTCTCAAAAATAAATTTTCATGAAATTCATCTATATCATGGTATTATGTTGCCAAGTACCTGTATTATTAATTATGTTTGTAAATGAATAGGTTCTCCCAGTTTTAAAAAACCTTGAAAAATGGAGTATTTTCTTTCCTTCTTTAACACTTTACTTTTGGTCCAAGATATTTTTTCACTACCTACATGACTCTTTCCTCCGACTCAGGTTGGGTGAAATTATTATCTGTCCAAACACATTGCACATGCATTGAAGAGAGTGTAAGTTCCAGCAAATCTTTTTTTATGCTGAGCTTAACAGGACAAGACATGAGTCATCATACAGATATAGCAGGAGAGATCCTGAACCTGAATCACCATGATGATCACGAAAAACACCACCAGCACCCGCATTGCCAGGATTTCCAACTCTATCTGTGCTGCACCTCCACCATACACCAGTCCTAGACAAGCACGGTCCCCAAAACACTGAACGGTGTACTTTAGTTTCTAAACACTGTATGTAAGTGTCAGTATCCTTGTGAAGCTCTCGAGCCAACCACAATTGAGATTTTTGATTGTCAGAACCTGGTTCTATAACATGTTCCTACTCCTACCATGCCAAATAATCCACTTAAGAATTAGTATTGTCCTAGCTTTCAATAATTCACATATGCTGAAAGTTTTCTAGTAAAATAATCAGATGTACAACATTTCGATTCCCTCGTGAACATCTTACTTATGTTGTAGTCAGTTTCACTTATGATTGAAAACAATGTCCAAAGATGTGTCAGAGAAATTACATCCAATGATCCAAAATGAAGGGTCTGTTGTTCCTCAATGCAAAAAATAAATGAAGTTATTATTTACTAGTTGAACAAATTATGAGCTTACATCGAAAAAGAAAAAACAAAGAATCAACTAATCAGACTTCGTAGCAAACGAAAAGATTTCTCTGCTACTCCGAAGAATCAAAGAATAAACTCAAATTGGGCAAAAAGGACCTCTAAATTAGCATGTGGTTTCCTTGCTGTGGTTCAGAACTTTGTGGGAAACTCGAAAATGGATCTGCAAATGGGTTGGCAGGACCCATCTGTCCCACCTGCTGCATTTGCTGTTGAGGATATTGTGGTTGGTATTGACAAGGACCTATCATCGACTGGTTTTGTTGTTGGTGCTGTTGCATCATCATTTGCTGCTGTTGGTACTGCTGCTGCTGTTGAGCCATCATCGTCATCTGCACATTTGTTGGGGGTGCTATGCTGTTGGATGTTGCAAATGGGTCCTGTTGTTCAAATGGATTGTGCGCAGCTGTGGCACCATATCCGTACCCTGCATTTTGCATTTGTATTTGCTTCCTTGCAGTATCATCTTCATATAGGCTATCAAGCAATAGCCGGTCAAAACCACCACCCTGACCCAAAAACCAGAACATGATCATGAGTAAGCAAAAACAAGTATCACATTTTCATGGCGTACACTGGCAAAATGATTCAGTTGAAAATAGGATTTATTGACCTTCAATGAGGCAATATGGGACTTTAAATCTACTAAGCTGGAGTCGGTGTATCCAACTTGATTCAGTTGCTAATAGGATTCAATAACCTTCAATTAGGCAATATGCGACACTAAAGCTGCTAAACTGGAACCAGTGAATCCTATTGGAGTCAATAGAAACTTGGATTGAGCTTGCTTCAGGATCGGGTGCATCAGCCAGGCTCAGTGTTTCAAGTCAATTCCATCAAATCAAAAGGCACCAATTCAACGCTATGCAATTAAATACCTAATCCTTGAGAAAGCTCTATCTAAGTTTCAATTAGCTCCATTATATTACAGAAAAGATTAAACTAAACACTTCAGGTTGGTGATTTTCAAAAAGACATATCATTGCACACTTAAACAACCAACTTCATGATGACAAGCAAAACCACTCTAACCTCTGAAAAAGAAAACAAAGTGAAGGTCATTTGCTCAGTGCTTCACTTAAAACTCCAATGGAACCAGTGTTCATGTGAATAACAAAATTTTTTGTTATATTTCTTTGAGAAAAGAAAAGGCATAGATTCAAAGTCTCAATACTTTTTTTTTAAAGGATAAAATAAACTGACCATTTTGCTTTGCATTGGTTGGCTAGTTGGGTTGCTTGGAGTGGTAACAAGTGCTAGCTCCCAACCTGTTGCATTTGGCTTACCAAGTTCACTTAAAGCATTTGATGAAGACAGAGGATCAGCACCTGCATCAATGTAACATTAATTATTTTACAAACTACGAGACATGCGATGTATGATAAATCAGATGGTCAAGATTCCTATTTTTTTTTTTCGAAAGAAGAAAACTCAAATTCACCCGTAGACCACAAAGATGGTGTCACTAGATGAAAGAGAATAACTCCACAGGTTCTTGAGTGATGCTAATCATTGCACAAACTCATAAGACATTTTTGCTATGTCCCATCAGCACTTCAAAAGAGAAAGGGCAATATAAACCATTTAAACAAGGTGCACTGCATTTCTATATCACCGATTGGTGGGCCACTTAATCCATAAGACATGGAAACACTACTCCAAAATGAACTTCTATACTCTACCACACACGTGCACTAAAAATTTCTTAATAAACATAAATCAATTGATATGTGCACTACCAGGTGGAACAATTGCAAGAGCCATTGCATTGCTTTCCTCAAGCTCTGCAGCTTTTGGATTTATTTCATTCAGACCCTGCAACAAAAACATATGGAGACACTATGTGAAAGAGAACCCAAGAAATCAACTAAAAAGGACATGCAGAAAAATGTTGATCTTACCAGCAAATCCCCAATAGCATCGTTTGATACTAATGGAGGTTCTACCGCCTCTTCCTCAGGTTTTGTTTCTTCCTCCACATCTATCAGTGTTTTTTCATCATCAACCTTTTCAACTTCTACAGGTTCTGAAGGTTCCTCAGGCTCTGAAGGTTCCTCGGGCTCATTCTCCGTATACTCCTGTTGGTGAAACAGCATGCTTATCACAAACCCAAAACATAGAGAAGGTGTCGCATTCCATTTTCTCATATTTCAATACATTTGAATACAGTGGAAAAACTTTTATTTAACCATCTCATTTAAAAGCAAACTCCCACATGGATAAAATTTCTCACCAGTCTCTTGGGGACAGAACCTGACTGAGGCGCTTCTTTAACATACTCTTCCATTGTTGCAAGAAAAGTTGGAGGGGGCTGCACAATACAGAAAAGTTGTAAGAACCAGCTATGAGCATTCATTAAATTTTTCAGTTTGGTGGAAAAGAGAACCTGTCTCAGTGTTGGAAACTGAAAGTTCCTTGCAAGCTCCAAGCCTTTGCAATGTTCATAAAATTCAGCAAGATTTTCAGCCTGAACAGCCCAAAATTGAATTAAAAACTAGACAGCAAGTAATAAGGCACCCCCATTTGGCACTAAAAGCAGTCGTTTGTAAAACCTGTTGGCCAGCTCTTCTGTATATATTAAGAGCTTTGACAGCATCGTGTTTTGTCATTTCAAAAAACTGTAAAAATATTTTGAATTTATGTTAATCGAGGAAAAAATATAAGAGGAAAAGTACAAGTAACTAGTCCAAGAGGCAGTTACACGCTTGAGTGCAAGTTTTACCAGGTCAACAAGATTGATAATTCCATCATTGATTGCACAGTAGATTTTAAAGCTCTCCTTCAAGACCTGCATGAAAAACAACAATTTTAGGACCTAAAAAAACAAAGGAATACAACAAAAGGTGTTGGTATAATGACCCATGATAGAAAATTAGATGTATTATATAGTTATAAATAATAACTTCTAGAAACCATAAGCTTGAAGATCTTGCATACAATATGAAAATAATCCCAAGGAATAACAAATGCACCAATTATTTGTATCAACACTCCAAGAATCATGCACTGCAGGCAGGCTTCCAGTTCTGGTCCCGGTTAACAAGAAAAAGGGAAAAAAACACTTAAAGCATCCTTTTACTCTATCCCTAGCAAGTCACAAGAATTAAAAAGACAACACCATAATGCTTTAAGAGAATGATTTAGAAAACACAAGGGACTGTAGCTCACTGCACAATCTTACCCTGCCGATGAGGATAAGAAAGTGCATTGTCACTGGTCAGTACAGTAAAGAAAATTCACAGCTCATCTGGCAATTGAAATAATTTAAATTTCAGTTACATATGCACTGGTTTTTCACTGAAAAATTCCCCCGTCATTCAGAATTCCAACAAGTACTTGCGCAAAACATACTGCTGAAAACACTCTTGTAAGAAAAACATATTTGTATCATGCATACCAGAGCCAAGGCATACTGTATTAGATAATTGTTATAAGCTCCACCTTCAGGCTGCAAAAATTAGAGGAAGTGGACAGGGAAGGATTATATAATGAAAGATAATTCAGTGGTTAGGAGATACTAAAGCCACACAAAGAAATCTCATTGTTCCATAACCATGATTAAGCAAATCTGTTACCAGTATCAACCCTTACCTGGCAACCAAGTAGACGATAAAGAAGCTGCTGCAATGCAGGTAGCTGCTCCAACAGATCCTCTCCATTCAAGAGCCGTGTTTTACTATGCACCTGTTATAATTAATAGATAGTTAATGCCGTTCCATGATAAAAACATAATCTGATGCCAGGTTAAAATATGATTCCAAATTAATGCACAGCACGGAAGAAACCTTGATTGCCACAGGTGATGCTTTATTCAAGCGCTCAGCTTCAATGTCATATTTCAAAACCTTAAAACACTCCAATCTTTCCTCTAGAAAAAGAGCATAAGTACGAACCCATGCAGAGCAATCCCAGGCTGCATCTCACAAAAAGCAATCTAAAAAGCTATTGATATTCAAAATTCAAAGCTTGTTCACATAAACTGACAAAAACAATGTTGAACATAGGCTCCATACCCAGCGAACTAGAGTCATCTTTGAAATTGGACATTTGGAGAATATTTCCTCTATGTGAGTAGTTCAAGAGCTCCTCTCGAAATGTAGGGTCTCCCTCTCTCAATGTCCTATGAATGACTATCAACGTCTTTATCGCAACCTGCATAAAGACACCCAAATTTCAGGACCCAAGTTCCATCTATTATCTGTGGGAAATTTTTACATTGATGAACTGTCAAGTTACGGTTATGACACGACAATGCTTAGATCAAAACTCGTTTTATACAAGTTCAAATGAGAGAGAGAGAGAGAGAGAGAGCAAAATTAATCAAAGAAATTTAAAACAATACCTACATGGCTTAACAAAACAACAATAATTAATCAAAATTAAGAAATTTAAAAGAGAGAGAGAGAGAGAGAGCAACATTACAATCCAATCCTGCGTCTTGGCTAATCTCTTACAAAGTGCATGAATGCAGTATGCCACATCTGCTCGAGGTCTTATTACTGATGTTGCGGAAAATATTTCTGTAAGTCACCAGAAAAAACAAAGAATAACATTAATAAAACAAAGAAAACAAAAAACTAGCATCATCAAATCTACGTCCTAAAAGAATTCGAAACCATGAATCACAAAAGAAACCCATTTCCACGTTTCAATAACCCATTAAAAGCACAATCACAGATCAAAATCTTAAACACCCCACATCAAAATATAAACTTACTTCTAACATGACGTTCCTTAGGAGGGCATTCAACATGATTGGTAGCCTTTACAATGGCAATATCCAATTCCTTCCATTCAAAATCCAAAAAGAAAAAGAAAAGAAAGAAACATTCCATAATTAAAAATCATAAAACGAAAAGAACCCGTTAAGCAAAAATTGATGAAGAATCCAAAAATCTCACCTTGTATTCACTATTGACCTTTGCAAGGCCAACTTTTGTTGTATCCTTGAGAGCCCCATAAGCTTTTCTAAAACTTGTGAACGTTGCCATTTATCAAAACTTAAATACTCTAAATTCTTAAATTTTTTTATTTTTTTAAGATTTCAAACAAACACGAAAAGGAGAGAAAGAGAACCAGAAAAAAATCCCAAAAAAAAAAAACAGAGAGACCTGTCTGTTGCTTTCTCTGTTAATCTCCAAAATGCAGGAAAACGGGCTTTTTGGTGATTTGGACAAACTGTCCGATGATTAGATTACTAATAATTAATAATAATTCAGGAATTTGATCATTTTATGGTGGGGTGATTTTTTTTTAGTTTTTTCTTTCCCTTTTTTGAGAATAGAAAAAGGCGGGCGATGTTTTCTTTTCTTGTGAAATTACATAAATGACAATTGTTGTTTGATTTTTGGGGTTTTAAGGTATGGTCTGTTTGGTCATTAAGTAGGTCCAACGTGGGGAACTGTACTTGGATAAGCTGGCAATGCCTGCCTGGTGTTCCCAAGGTACTAACTACTAACTTCCAACCAACTAGAGGTATAGTTCCAATTTTGATTAAAAAATATATATGTTGAATTGAAATATCCAAATACCGAGATGGGGTTTGACTTTTTGTTCATAATAATTTACTCATTTTTATTTGTAAAGAGAGTTCAAGGGGGGGTATTCTGTTTGTTCCACGAGAAAGTCTAAGAAATGGAATCACTAGAATGTTTTTTTAATGATACATTTATTTTTATGTTTTAAAATTTTTTAAAAAAATTATTTTAATATATTTCGGAATGAAAAGCACTTTGAAAAGAAACTATAGCTACATTTTCAAACACGCTCAGTTTTTTTCCTGTATAATTTAATTATTTTACGGCAATTTCACGATTTCTAATCTTTTTATTTGTTATTTTAACGATTTTTCATTGTAAATTAATCAATTTTTATTATTTTTTAACATGAAAAATATAAAATTTTCTAAGAAAAAATGTTATTTATGCAACTTCACCAATTCTTCATCCTTTCATGATTTTTAATCTTTTAATTTATCATTTTAACAAGTTCATATTGTAATTTGTTTTGATTCTTGTTTCGATTATTTATTTTGTTATTTTGTTTTAAGATGTGAAATATATAAAAATATAAAGATTTAAATATATGTATATATATATACACACACTTGATGCAATTCATCATTTTCGTGTTAATAAGTTTGCAAAGCTGGTGATATAAAAAAGAAAAGGGATTTTGAAAAATATAACAAATGAGGCATTAGATGGAATAGGAACACAACATTGCCTGATTGAGGGTTGATCTTGATTATACATTTATTTTACTAACTTTGTAGGGTTTTTTTTCCTCTACTGATAAGGGTGTTTTCATGTAAGAATTCGCTAATTCAAATTAGATTTTGAAGTAGATCCTTCACATCTAAATTAATTTATTTACAAGCATATATTTTATTGGGGTGTTCTCTGAAATTTAAATTTTAATATGAAAGTAAACACATTTATATATAAAAAAAAACTTTGCTAAATTTTCTGTAATTATTTATACAATATATGAACAATGATGGTATATTGTTTCTATGCCATCTCTAAGCTCGTAGTGCAGTAAAAATGTGAACCAAATCCCATTTAAGGAATCGTGAATTTTGCCACATTTTCTAATCTTCTTTTATAATAAAAAGGTTTAGATATAGCTATCAGTAGGGTTTTTGCTATGATAAAGCTCGGAAAAAAAAAATATATAAAAAAATATTTTAGTTGTAAAGAATTATTTGATATTATCATTAAACTTGGTTTAATGAATCAATTTAAAAATCTCACGATTTAACTCATTATCTATTCTAAATTTAAAATTAAATCATATATGAGTTATCTCAACATAACCTTGGTCAGGTTGATTGGTCCAAAAACAACATTGATATGTGACTTGATTTAAAAAAAATATCAAGATGACTTTTTTAAAAATATTAAGAAGATAATATATTAGATCAATCTAGATTTCATGGCTTAGTCCATCAAATATATGATCCGAGTGATGAACTCCATTGGTTTCCTTTCTTTGTTTTTTTTTTTAACTATTTTTCACTTAATTATACAATAATAAAAATATATGCTTGTAAAATCAAGTAAAAATTAATTGTTAGGATATTTTTTTGAGATTATGATAATTTTTTATAAGAAGTAAACTAAAATAATTTATGATAAAATAAATACTGAAATGATAAAATTTAGAAAATAAAAACAAAAATGAAGGGGAAAAAAAAGGAGAAAGTATAATAATTTTTGTTTTATTCAATGGTAGATGTAATCCTTAAATAAGTCTCCAATTATATAGTAATTCTTTATAGAATCCCAAAGAATATTTTTATACCAATTGGATACCTCAAAGTTCAGAAAATTCTCAATTGCGTCCTCTGCCCACATTCCTCCGTGAATGATGGTTCTGCATAAAAATTAAAGCGGTTTTGTACGGATCTTGGTATTCTTTGTAAAAAATTACTGAAACTTTTAGATACGAAACTCAAATTAAAATTCTAAGAAATCCAATTGAGACAATATATAATGTTGGAACCAACCAGTTTGAGAAATAACCGGTCATGAGTGAAATTATTTTTTTCTAACAAAAAAAATAGAAGTTACTCAAAAGATGGAAATGTTTTTACAAGAGTAAAAAAAAATTCAAGAATCGTGTCATTGACTTAGCTGGATTCAATAAACTTATTTAATTTAATAATATGATAAAAAATAAACAACAACAACAATAAATAAATTTAAACAAAAAAAATTAATCCGAGTCAACCTTTGAATCAACTAGATAAATATTTTATCCATAGCCCAAGTGTTTTCCATAACCTTAATCATTACCCAATACTAGTTTGCTCTGTGTCCAAATGGTTGGCTTTAATTCATATCCATAATTTTAGTCTCATCTACATAGTCGACTAAGTATTATATTTATATCCTTAACACCGTCAACATGATTGATTAAGTATCTTATCCGTAGCCTTAGTCTTGCTCATTACGATCAACTAAGTATCGCATCCATGATTCTAATCACTATTCATATCATCAACTAAGTATCTCTTATTCATCACCTTAATCTAGTCAACATAATTGACTAAAGTATCTTATCTATAGCTTTAGTCTTGTTCAACGCAATCAACTAAGTATCTCTTATCTATAATGTTACTGTCATCATTCAGAATGGTTGGACATTAGCGATGGGAGATCTCGAGGTGTTTTCGGTGAATTTTGCTTATAGCAAAGAGAGAAAAGGTGGTTACTTATAGCGTAGGGAAGACGAAATACAATGGGAGTAATGGCAGAGGGAGATAAGAGATTAGGGTTATAAAAGGAGAAATAAGAAGAAAGGAACTCTGGGATTTAATTTTGTTTGAAGTCACAAAACCTGACATGTAAATCACTTGTTACGTGATATCAATTATGATATGTAAGTCTGAGATGCTATTTGTGACTCTCCAAAGTATGGTATATCCCCCAAACATTTTTCTATATTGTATTACTTTACTATTTTTTTCACTTTGCTAAAAACCAAAAAAAACTCGATCAAATATCAACAAATGATAAACTATGATCGGAAAAACCAAAATTTCTCCTTTTTTTGCTTGACTTAATGAAGTTAATCTCTTAATATATACAAGTTAAAAAACCTTATTCGAGAGTGTAGTAAGGTAGTTTTTTTAAAATGTTTTTTGCTTGGAAATGAATCAAAATAATAACTTTTTTATTTTTTAAAATTAATTTTGACATTAACACAAATAAAATGATCCAAAAAGCCAAAAAAAACAATTCTAAAGTGAACTTGTTTTTCAAGAACACCTGCTAGATTACAATGCTAACCTGACTTATAAAAAGAAAAGAAGGAATATGTTATTTTGTAACTCAAAATAATTAGAAAATTTTGAAAAAGAAAGGGATAATTTTAGAATTAAGATTTTATTTAAATATCCTAGAAAAAAAAACATTATCTCTCCGTAAGCATATTTTTTATTGTTATAAAAAAAATAACTTTAAAATTGCCATCCTACTCCACTCATGCAACTAAACTTTAACTATTTAAGATATGATCCAAATAGTGTTTGGAACCTAAAATCAATGAATTTACTTCCAAAAAATCTCATAGATTGTACGGTAATTCTATTGCTATTAATATTTGATGATGATCAAGCTTTTCAATAGCACTCAAAGTCTTTACTTGCACTTAGGGATCGGTATTTGACGTCTAAAACTGACCCTAACACTTCACACGAATAATAATAAAAACACACACACTAATCATTTATGATTTATTTCTAAGCGTTAATATAATGGAAAAGATATATTTAATTAAATGTTGGGTATGAGAAATTATATAAGAAAAACCCAAATCAAT
>JAGMVL010002318.1:0-92085 GCA_019202695.1 Populus x sibirica
AATTTTGCTTAAATCGGAGTTCTACAACTCCAGATATAGTTAAAAGCTGAGGAGAGGTCAGACAGTAACAATTCAAAATAGGACAGTAACAGTCCAAGTATTTGTTAATGAGTGACTGTGACTACCTTAGAGGCAGAACTTGTTTCTTCTCAAAACATAGAACTTGTAGCCTCATGTCTTACCTTTCCAATGCCATAAATTTTGCTTAAATCGGAGTTCTACAACTCCAGATATAGTTAAAAGCTGAGGAGAGGTCAGACAGTAACAGTTCAAAAATGGACAGTAACAGTCCAAGTGTTTGTTAATGATTGATTTTGACCACCTTAGATGCAGAACTTGGTTCTTCTCAAAACATAGAACTTGTAGCCACATGTCCTACCTTTCCAACGCCATAAATTTCATTTGAATCGGAGTTCTATAACTCCAGATATAGTTAAAACTCTGAGGAGAGGTCGAGACGTGAGTTCAATAATGGACTTTAACATTTGGACAAGTAACAATCCAAGTGTTTGTTAATGAGCTATTTTGACTACCTTAGCGGCAGAATTGGGTTCTTCTCAAAACATAAAACTTGTAGCCTCATGTCTTACCTTTCCAATGCCATAAATTTCATTTGAATAGGAGTTCTATAACTCCAGATATAGTTAAAAGGTGAGGAGAGGTCAGACAGTAAATATTCAAAAATAGACGGTAACAGTGGGACAGTAACAGTCCAAGTGTTTGTTAGTGAGCGATTTTGACTACCTTAGATGCAGAACTTGGTTCTTCTAAAAATATAGAACTTGTAGCCTCATGTCTTACCTTTCCAATGCCATAAATGTTGCTTAAATCGGAGTTCTATAGCTCCAGATATAGTTAAAACTCTGAGGAGAGGTTAGACAAGAATAAGTTCAAAAATGGAAAGCACAGATGGACGAATGACGTCCAAGTGTTTGTTAATGAGTGATTTTGACTACCTTAGATGCAGAACTGGGTTCTTCTCAACACATAGAACTTGTAACCTCATGTCTTACCTTTCCAACACCATAAATTTTGCTTAAATCGGAGTTCTACAACTCCAGATATAGTTAAAAGCTGAGGAGAGGTCGACGTAACATGATTTAAAATGGATGATGAGTCCAAGTGTTTGTTAATGATTGATTTTGACCACCTTAGATGCGGAACTTGGTTCTTCTCAAAACATAGAACTTGTAGCCACATGTCCTACCTTTCCAACGCCATAAATTTCATTTGAATCGGAGTTCTATAACTCCGGATATAGTTAAAACTCGAGGAGAGGTCGACAAGTAACAGTTCAATAATGGATCAGTAACATTTGGACAAGAATAATCCAAGTGTTTGTTAATGAGCTATTTTGACTACCTTAGCGGCAGAACTGGGTTCTTCTCAAAACATAAAACTTGTAGCCTCATGTCTTACCTTTCCAATGCCATAAATTTCATTTGAATCGGAGTTCTATAACTCCAGATATAGTTAAAAAGGTGAGGAGAGGTCGACGGTAACAATTCAAAAATAGACGGTACGGTTGTTGACAAGAAGTCCAAGTGTTTGTTAGTGAGCGATTTTGACTACCTTAGATGCAGAACTGGGTTCTTCTCAAAACATAGAACTTGTAGCCTCATGTCTTACCTTTCCAACACCATAAATTTCGCTTAAATGGGAGTTCTATAACTCCAGATATAGTTAAAAGCTAAGGAGAGGTCAACAAAACGAAGATTCAAAAATGGACAAGAATGTCCAAGTGTTTGTTAATGAGCGATTTTGACTACCTTAGAGGCAGAACTTGGTTCTTCTCAAAACATAGAACTTGTAGCCTCATGTCTTACCTTTCCAACGCCACAAATTTCAATTGAATCGAACTTCTATAACTCCAGATATAGTTAAAATTATGAGGAGATGTCGAGAAGTAACAGTTCAAAAATGGACAGTAACAGTCCAAGCGTTTGTTAATGATTGATTTTGACTACCTTAGCGGCAGAATTGGGTTCTTCTCAAAACATAAAACTTGTAGCCTCATGTCTTACCTTTCCAACGCCATAAATTTCATTTGAATCGGAGTTCTATAACTCCAGATATAGTTAAAAGCTGAGGAGAGGTCAGACAGTATCAATTCAAAAATAGACGGTAACAGTTGGACAGTAACAGTCCAAGTGTTTGTTAATGCGCGATTTTGACTACCTTAGATGCAGAACTGGGTTCTTCTCAAAACATAAAACTTGTAGCCTCATGTCTTACCTTTCCAATGCCATAAATTTTGCTTAAATCGGAGTTCTACAACTCCGGGATATAGTTAAAAGCCGAGGAGAGGTCGACAAGAACAATTCAAAATAGGACAAGAAGTCCAAGTATTTGTTAATGAGTGACTGTGGCTACCTTAGAGGCAGAACTTGTTTCTTCTCAAAACATAGAACTTGTAGCCTCATGTCTTACCTTTCCAATGCCATAAATTTTGCTTAAATCGGAGTTCTACAACTCCAGATATAGTTAAAAGGCGAGGAGAGGTCGACAAGAATTGATTCAAAAATGGACAAGAATGACCAAGTGTTTGTTAATGATTGAATTTGACCACCTTAGATGCAGAACTTGGTTCTTCTCAAAACATAGAACTTGTAGCCACATGTCCTACCTTTCCAACGCCATAAATTTCATTTGAATCGGAGTTCTATAACTCCAGATATAGTTAAAACTCTGAGGAGAGGTCAGACAGTAACAGTTCAATAATGGACTGTAACATTTGGACAGTAACAATCCAAGTGTTTGTTAATGAGCTATTTTGACTACCTTAGCGGCAGAATTGGGTTCTTCTCAAAACATAAAACTTGTAGCCTCATGTCTTACCTTTCCAATGCCATAAATTTCATTTGAATCAGAGTTCTATAACTCCAGATATAGTTAAAAGGTGAGGAGAGGTCAGACAGTAAATATTCAAAAATAGACGGTAACAGTGGGACAGTAACAGTCCAAGTGTTTGTTAGTGAGCGATTTTGACTACCTTAGATGCAGAACTGGGTTCTTCTCAAAACATAGAACTTGTAACCTCATGTCTTACCTTTCCAACACCATAAATTTTGCTTAAATCGGAGTTCTACAACTCCAGATATAGTTAAAAGCGAGGAGAGGTCGGACAAGAATAGTTCAAAAAAGGACAAGTAATGTCCAAGTGTTTGTTAATTAGTGATTTTGACTACCTTAGAGGCAGAACTTGGTTCTTCTCAAAACATAGAACTTGTAGCCTCATGTCTTACCTTTCCAACGCCATAAATTTCAATTGAATCGGAACTTCTATAACTCCATATATAGTTAAATTTCTGAGGAGAGGTCAGACAAAATACCAGTTCAAAAAATGGGATGAAGAGTCCAAGTGTTTGTTAATGATTGATTTTGACCTACCTTAGAGGCGTAACTGGGTTCTTCTCAAAACATAGAACTTGTAGCCACTTGTCCTACCTTTCCAACGCCATAAATTTCATTTGAATCGGAGTTCTATAACTCCGGATATAGTTAAAACTCTAAGGAGAGGTCGACAAGAATGGTTCAAAAATGGACTGTAACATTTGGACAAGAACACTCCAAGTGTTTGTTAATGAGCTATTTTGACTACCTTAGATGCGGAACCGGGTTCTTCTCAAAACATAAAACTTGTAGCCTCATGTCTTACCTTTCCAATGCCATAAATTTCATTTGAATAGGAGTTCTATAACTCCGGATATAGTTAAAAGGTGAGGAGAGGTCGACAAGTAACAATTCAAAAATAGACGGTAAGTTGGACAAGAATAAATGACGGTCAAGTGTTTGTTAATGCGCGATTTTGACTACCTTAGATGCAGAACTGGGTTCTTCTCAAAACATAGAACTTGTAGCCTTATGTCTTACCTTTCCAACGCCATAAATTTTGCTTAAATCGGAGTTCTATAACTCCCGGATATAGTTAAAAAGTCGAGGAGAGGTCGACAAGAATAGCCTTAAAATGGACAAGAATGAGTCCAAGTGTTTGTTAATGATTGATTTTGACCACCTTAGATGCAGAACTTGGTTCTTCTCAAAACATAGAACTTGTAGCCACATGTCCTACCTTTCCAACGCCATAAATTTCATTTGAATCGGAGTTCTATAACTCCAGATATAGTTAAAACTCTAAGGAGAGGTCAGACAGTAACAGTTCAATAATGGACTGTAACATTTGGACAGTAACAATCCAAGTGTTTGTTAATGAGCTATTTTGACTACCTTAGCGGCGTAACTTGGGTTCTTCATAAAACATAAAACTTGTAGCCTCATGTCTTACCTTTCCAATGCCATAAATTTCATTTGAATCGGAGTTCTATAACTCGAGATATAGTTAAAAGGTGAGGAGAGGTCGACAAGTAACAATTCAAAAATAGACGGTAACAAAGTTGGACAAGAATGTCCAAGTGTTTGTTAGTGAGCGATTTTGACTACCTTAGATGCAGAACCTGGGTTCTTCTCAAAACATAGAACTTGTAGCCTCATGTCTTACCTTTCCAACACCATAAATTTCGCTTAAATGGGAGTTCTATAACTCCAGATATAGTTAAAAGCTAAGGAGAGGTCGACAAGAATAGTTCAAAAATGGACGAAGAATACCAAGTGTTTGTTAATGAGTGATTTTGACTACCTTAGAGGCAGAACTTGGTTCTTCTCAAAACATAGAACTTGTAGCCTCATGTCTTACCTTTCCAACGCCATAAATTTCAATTGAATCGAACTTCTATAACTCCAGATATAGTTAAAATTATGAGGAGAGGTCGACAAGAATAGTTCAAAAAATGGACAAGAGTTAACAGTCCAAGCGTTTGTTAATGATTGATTTTGACTACCTTAGCGGCAGAATTGGGTTCTTCTCAAAACATAAAACTTGTAGCCTCATGTCTTACCTTTCCAACGCCATAAATTTCATTTGAATCGGAGTTCTATAACTCCAGATATAGTTAAAAGCTGAGAAGAGGTCAGACAAGTATCAATTCAAAAATAGACGGTAACGCTTGGACAAGAATGTCCAAGTGTTTGTTAATGCGCGATTTTGACTACCTTAGATGCATAACCGGGTTCTTCTCAAAACATAGAACTTGTAGCCTCATGTCTTACCTTTCCAATGCCATAAATTTTGCTTAAATCGGAGTTCTACAACTCCGGATATAGTTAAAGCCGAGGAGAGGTCGACAAGAATAATTCAAAATAGGACAAGAATGAGTCCAAGTATTTGTTAATGAGTGATTTTGACTACCTTAGAGGCGGAACTTGTTTCTTCTCAAAACATAGAACTTGTAGCCTCATGTCTTACCTTTCCAACGCCATAAATTTCAATTGAATCGAACTTCTATAACTCCAGATATAGTTAAAAATAGCTTCAAAAATGGACAAGAATGAGTCCAAGTGTTTGTTAATGATTGATTTTGACCACCTTAGAGGCAGAACTGGGTTCTTCTCAAAACATAGAACTTGTAGCCACATGTCCTACCTTTCCAACGCCATAAATTTCATTTGAATCGGAGTTCTATAACTCCAGATATAGTTAAAACTCGAGGAGAGGTCGACAAGAATAGTTCAAAAATGGATCGTAACATTTGGACAAGAATAATCCTAGTGTTTGTTAATGAGCTATTTTGACTACCTTAGCGGCGTAACCGGGTTCTTCTCAAAACATAAAACTTGTAGCCTCATGTCTTACCTTTCCAATGCCATAAATTTCATTTGAATAGGAGTTCTATAACTCCAGATATAGTTAAAAGGTGAGGAGAGGTCAGACAGTAACAATTCAAAAATAGACGGTAACAGTTGGACAAGAATGACGTCCAAGTGTTTGTTAGTGAGCGATTTTGACTACCTTAGATGCAGAACTGGGTTCTTCTCAAAACATAGAACTTGTAGCCTCATGTCTTACCTTTCCAACACCATAAATTTCGCTTAAATGGGAGTTCTATAACTCCGGATATAGTTAAAAGCTAAGGAGAGGTCGACAAGAATAGTTCAAAAATGGACAAGAATAGTGATCCAAGGGTTTGTTAATGAGCGATTTTGACTGCCTTAGAGGAAGAACTTGGTTCTTCTCAAAACATAGAACTTGTAGCCTCATGTCTTACCTTTCCAACGCCACAAATTTCAATTGAATCGAACTTCTATAACTCCAGATATAGTTAAAATTATGAGGAGATGTCGACAAGAATGTTCAAAAATGGACAGTAACAGTCCAAGCGTTTGTTAATGATTGACTTTGACTACCTTAGCGGCAGAATTGGGTTCTTCTCAAAACATAAAACTTGTAGCCTCATGTCTTACCTTTCCAACGCCATAAATTTCATTTGAATCGGAGTTCTATAACTCCAGATATAGTTAAAAGCGAGGAGAGGTCGACAAGTATCAATTCAAAAATAGACGGTAACGGTTGGACAAGAATAAAGTCAAGTGTTTGTTAATGTGCGATTTTGCCTACCTTAGATGCAGAACTGGGTTCTTCTCAAAACATAAAACTTGTAGCCTCATGTCTTACCTTTCCAATGCCATAAATTTTGCTTAAATCGGAGTTCTACAACTCCAGATATAGTTAAAAGCTGAGGAGAGGTCAGGACGAATGGACGAATCAATCCAAGTATTTGTTAATGAGTGATTGTGACTACCTTAGAGGTAGAACTTGTTTCTTCTCAAAACATAGAACTTGTAGCCTCATGTCTTACCTTTCCAACGCTATAAATTTCAATTGAATCGAACTTCTATAACTCCATATATAGTTAAATTTCTGAGGAGAGGTCAGACAATAACAGTTCAAAAATGGACAGTAACAGTCCAAGTGTTTGTTAATGATTGATTTTGACCACCTTAGAGGCAGAACTGGGTTCTTCTCAAAACATAGAACTTGTAGCCACTTGTCCTACCTTTCCAACGCCATAAATTTCATTTGAATCGGAGTTCTATAACTCCAGATATAGTTAAAACTCTGAGGAGAGGTCGACAAGAATAGTTCAAAAATGGATCGTAACATTTGGACAAGTAACAATCCAAGTGTTTGTTAATGAGCTATTTTGACTACCTTAGCGGCGTAAACTGGGTTCTTCTCAAAACATAAAACTTGTAGCCTCATGTCTTACCTTTCCAATGCCATAAATTTCATTTGAATAGGAGTTCTATAACTCCGGATATAGTTAAAAGGTGAGGAGAGGTCGACAAGAACAATTCAAAAATAGACGGTAACAGTTGGACAAGAATGCCCAAGTGTTTGTTAGTGAGCGATTTTGACTACCTTAGATGCGTAACCGGGGTTCTTCTCAAAACATAGAACTTGTAGCCTCATGTCTTACCTTTCCAACACCATAAATTTCGCTTAAATGGGAGTTCTATAACTCCGGATATAGTTAAAAGCTAAGGAGAGGTCGACAAGAATACAAAAATGGACAAGTGAATCCAAGGGTTTGTTAATGAGCGATTTTGACTACCTTAGAGGAAGAACTTGGTTCTTCTCAAAACATAGAACTTGTAGCCTCATGTCTTACCTTTCCAACGCCACAAATTTCAATTGAATCGAACTTCTATAACTCCAGATATAGTTAAAATTATGAGGAGATGTCAGACAAGAATAGTTCAAAAATGGACAAGAATGATCCAAGCGTTTGTTAATGATTGATTTTGACTACCTTAGCGGCGAACTGGGTTCTTCTCAAAACATAAAACTTGTAGCCTCATGTCTTACCTTTCCAACGCCATAAATTTCATTTGAATCGGAGTTCTATAACTCCAGATATAGTTAAAAGCCGAGGAGAGGTCGACAGTATCAATTCAAAAATAGACGGTAACAAGTTGGACAAGAATGAGTCAAGTGTTTGTTAATGTGCGATTTTGCCTACCTTAGATGCAGAACTGGGTTCTTCTCAAAACATAAAACTTGTAGCCTCATGTCTTACCTTTCCAATGCCATAAATTTTGCTTAAATCGGAGTTCTACAACTCCAGATATAGTTAAAAGCTGAGGAGAGGTCAGACAGTAACAGTCCAAGTATTTGTTAATGAGTGATTGTGACTACCTTAGAGGTAGAACTTGTTTCTTCTCAAAACATAGAACTTGTAGCCTCATGTCTTACCTTTCCAACGCCTATAAATTTCAATTGAATCGAACTTCTATAACTCCATATATAGTTAAATTTCGAGGAGAGGTCGACAATAACGAAAGTTCAAAAATGGACAAGAATCCAAGTGTTTGTTAATGATTGATTTTGACCACCTTAGATGCGGAACTGGGTTCTTCTCAAAACATAGAACTTGTAGCCACTTGTCCTACCTTTCCAACGCCATAAATTTCATTTGAATCGGAGTTCTATAACTCGGGATATAGTTAAAACTCGAGGAGAGGTCGGACGTAAGAGTTCAAAAATGGACGTAACATTTGACAGTAACAATCCTAGTGTTTGTTAATGAGCTATTTTGACTACCTTAGCGGCAGAACTGGGTTCTTCTCAAAACATAAAACTTGTAGCCTCATGTCTTACCTTTCCAATGCCATAAATTTCATTTGAATAGGAGTTCTATAACTCCAGATATAGTTAAAAGGTGAGGAGAGGTCGACAAGAACAATTCAAAAATAGACGGTAACAGTTGGACAAGAATAACCAAGTGTTTGTTAGTGAGCGATTTTGACTACCTTAGATGCAGAACCGGGTTCTTCTCAAAACATAGAACTTGTAGCCTCATGTCTTACCTTTCCAACACCATAAATTTCGCTTAAATGGGAGTTCTATAACTCCAGATATAGTTAAAAGCTAAGGAGAGGTCAGATAGTAACAGTTCAAAAATGGACAGTAACAGTCCAAGTGTTTGTTAATGAGCGATTTTGACTGCCTTAGAGGCAGAACTTGGTTCTTCTCAAAACATAGAACTTGTAGCCTCATGTCTTACCTTTCCAACGCCACAAATTTCAATTGAATCGAACTTCTATAACTCCAGATATAGTTAAAATTATGAGGAGATGTCAGACAGTAACAGTTCAAAAATGGACAGTAACAGTCCAAGCGTTTGTTAATGATTGATTTTGACTACCTTAGCGGCAGAACTGGGTTCTTCTCAAAACATAAAACTTGTAGCCTCATCTCTTACCTTTCCAACGCCATAAATTTCATTTGAATTGGAGTTCTATAACTCTAGATATAGTTAAAAGCTGAGGAGAGGTCGACAAGTATCAATTCAAAAATAGACGGTAACAGTTGGACAAGAATGCCAAGTGTTTGTTAATGCGCGATTTTGACTACCTTAGATGCGAGAACGGGTTCTTCTCAAAACATAAAACTTGTAGCCTCATGTCTTACCTTTCCAATGCCATAAATTTTGCTTAAATCGGAGTTCTACAACTCCAGATATAGTTAAAAGCCGAGGAGAGGTCGACAAGAATATTCAAAAATGGACAAGAATAGTCAGTCCAAGTATTTGTTAATGAGTGATTGTGACTACCTTAGAGGCAGAACTTGTTTCTTCTCAAAACATAGAACTTGTAGCCTCATGTCTTACCTTTCCAACGCCATAAATTTCAATTGAATCGAACTTCTATAACTCCATATATAGTTAAATTTCTGAGGAGAGGTCGGACAATAATAGTTCAAAAATGGGTACAAGTCCAAGTGTTTGTTAATGATTGATTTTGACCACCTTAGAGGCGTAACTGGGTTCTTCTCAAAACATATAACTTGTAGCCACTTGTCCTACCTTTCCAACGCCATAAATTTCATTTGAATCGGAGTTCTATAACTCCGGATATAGTTAAAACTACGAGGAGAGGTCGACAAGTGAGTTCAAAAATGGATCGTAACATTTGGACAAGAATAACAATCCTAGTGTTTGTTAATGAGCTATTTTGACTACCTTAGCGGCAGTAACTGGGTTCTTCTCAAAACATAAAACTTGTAGCCTCATGTCTTACCTTTCCAATGCCATAAATTTCATTTGAATAGGAGTTCTATAACTCCGAGATATAGTTAAAAGGTGAGGAGAGGTCGACAAGAACAATTCAAAAATAGACGGTAACGGTTGGACAAGAGACGGTCCAAGTGTTTGTTAGTGAGCGATTTTGACTACCTTAGATGCGTAACTGGGTTCTTCTCAAAACTTAGAACTTGTAGCCTCATGCCTTACCTTTCCAACACCATAAATTTCGTTTAAATGGGAGTTCTATAACTCCATATATAGTTAAAAGCTAAGGAGAGGTCAGACAGTAACAGTTCAAAAATGAACAGTAACAGTCCAAGTATTTGTTAATGAGCGATTTTGACTGCCTTCGACGCAGAACTTGGTTCTTCTCAAAACATAGAACTTGTAGCCTCATGTCTTACCTTTCCAACACCACAAATTTCAATTGAATCGAACTTCTATAACTCCAGATATAGTTAAAATTATGAGGAGATGTCGACAAGAATGGTTGAAAAATGGACGAAGAATGAATCCAAGCGTTTGTTAATGATTGATTTTGACCACCTTAGAGGCAGAACTGGGTTCTTCTCAAAACATAGAACTTGTTGCCACATGTCCTACCTTTCCAACGCCATAAATTTCATTTGAATTGGAGTTCTATAACTCCAGATATAGTTAAAACTCTGAGGAGAGGTCAGACAGTAACAGTTCAAAAATGGACTGTAACATTTGGACAGTAACAATCCTAGTGTTTGTTAATGAGCTATTTTGACTACCTTAGCGGCAGAACTGGGTTCTTCTCAAAACATAAAACTTGTAGCCTCATGTCTTACCTTTCCAATGCCATAAATTTCATTTCAATAGGAGTTCTATAACTCCAGATATAGTTAAAAGGTGAGGAGAGGTCAGACAGTAACAATTCAAAAATAGACGGTAACAGTTGGACAGTAACAGTCCAAGTGTTTGTTAGTGAGCGATTTTGACTACCTTAGATGCAGAACTGGGTTCTTCTCAAAACATAGAACTTGTAGCCTCATGTCTTACCTTCCAACACCATAAATTTCGCTTAAATGGGAGTTCTATAACTCCAGATATAGTTAAAAGCTTAGGAGAGGTCAGACAGTAACAGTTCAAAAATGGACAGTAACAGTCCAAGTGTTTGTTAATGAGTGATTTTGACTACCTTAAAGGCAGAACTTGGTTCTTCTCAAAACATAGAACTTGTAGCCTCATGTCTTACCTTTCCAACGCCACAAATTTCAATTGAATCGAACTTCTATAACTCCAGATATAGTTAAAATTCTGAGGAGAGGTCAGACAGTAACAGTTCAAAAATAAACAGTAACAGTCCAAGTGTTTGTTAATGATTGATTTTGACTACCATAGAGGCAGAACTGGGTTCTTCTCAAAACATAGAACTTGTAACCTCATGTCCTACCTTTCCAACGCCATAAATGGTGCTTGAATCGGAGTTCTATAACTCTAGATATAGTTAAAACTCTGAGGAGAGGTCAGAGAGTAACAGTTCAAAAATGGACAGTAACGGTTGGACAAGAACGAGTCCAAGTGTTTGTTAATGAGCGATTTTGACTACCTTAGATGCAGAACTGGGCTCTTCTCAAAACATAGAACTTGTAGCCTCATGTCCAACCTTTCCAACGCCATAACTTTTACTTGAATCGGAGTTCTATAACTCCAGATATAGTTAAAACTCTTAGGAGAGGTCAGACAGTAACAGTTCAATAATGGACGTAACATTTGGACAAGAACAATCCAAGTGTTTGTTAATGAGCTATTTTGACTACCTTAGCGGCAGAACTGGGTTCTTCTCAAAACAAAAAACTTGTAGCCTCATGTCTTACCTTTCCAATGCCATAAATTTCATTTGAATAGGAGTTCTATAACTCCAGATATAGTTAAACGGTGAGGAGAGGTCGACAAGTAACAATTCAAAAATAGACGGTAATGCGGTTGGACAAGATAACGGTCAAGTGTTTGTTAGTGAGCGATTTTGACTACCTTAGATACGTAACTGGGTTCTTCTCAAAACATAGAACTTGTAGCCTCATGTCTTACCTTTCCAACACCATAAATTTCGCTTAAATCGGAGTTCTATAACTCCAGATATAGTTAAAAGCTGAGGAGAGGTCAGACAAGAACAGTTCAAAAATGGACAGTAAAAGTCAAAGTGTTTGTTAATGAGCGATTTTTACTACCTTAGAGGCAGAACTTGGTTCTTCTAAAAACATAGAAATTGTAGCCTCATGTCTTACCTTTCCAACGCCACAAATTTCAATTGAATCGAACTTCTATAACTCCAGATATAGTTAAAATTCTGAGGAGAGGTCAGACAGTAAAAGTTCAAAAATGGACAAGAATACAGTCCAAGTGTTTGTTAATGAGCGATTTTGACTACCTTAGCGGCAAAACCGGGTTCTTCTCAAAACATACAACTTGTAGCCTCATGTCTTACATTTCCAACGCCATAAATTTCATTTGAATCGGAGTTCTATAACTCCAGATATAGTTAAAACTCGAGGAGAGGTCGACAGTATCAGTTCAATAATGGACGGTAACGGTTGGACAAGATAAATGTCCAAGTGTTTGTTAATGAGCGATTTTGACTACCTTAGATGCAGAACTGGGTTCTTCTCAAAACATAGAACTTGTAACCTCATGTCTTACCTTTCCAACACCATAAATTTTGCTTAAATCGGAGTTCTAGAACTCCAGATATAGTTAAAAGCTGAGGAGAGGTCGACAAGTAATGATTCGAAAATGGACGAAGAATGTCCAAGTGTTTGTTAATGAGTGATTTTGACTACCTTAAAGGCAGAACATGGTTCTTCTCAAAACATAGAACTTGTAGCCTCATGTCTTACCTTTCCAACGCCACAAATTTCAATTGAATCGAGCTTCTATAACTCCAGATATAGTTAAAATTCTGAGGTGAGGTCGACAAGAATAGTTCAAATATGGACAGTAACAGTCCAAGTGTTTGTTAATGATTGATTTTGACTACCTTAGAGGCAGAACTGGGTTCTTCTCAAAACATAGAACTTGTTGCCACATGTCCTACCTTTCCAACGCCATAAATTTCATTTGAATCGGAGTTCTATAACTCCAGATATAGTTAAAATTCTGATGTGAGGTCAGACAGTAACAGTTCAAAAATGGACAAGAAGGAACCAAGTGTTTGCTAATGATTGATTTTGACTACCTTAGAGGCAGAACTGGGTTCTTCTCAAAACATAGAACTTGTAGCCTCATGTCTTACCTTTCCAACACCATAAATTGCGCTTAAATCGGAGTTCTATAACTCCAGATATAGTTAAAAGCGAGGAGAGGTCGAGACAACACAGTTCAAAAATGGACAAGATAACTTGATCAAAGTGTTTGTTAATGAGCGATTTTTACTACCTTAGAGGCAGAACTTGGTTCTTCTAAAAACATAGAAATTGTAGCCTCATGTCTTACCTTTCCAACGCCACAAATTTCAATTGAATCGAACTTCTATAACTCCGGATATAGTTAAAATCTTCGAGGAGAGGTCGACGGTAAAAGTTCAAAAATGGACAAAGAGTCCAAGTGTTTGTTAATGAGCGATTTTGACTACCTTAGCGGCAAAACTGGGTTCTTCTCAAAACATACAACTTGTAGCCTCATGTCTTACATTTCCAACGCCATAAATTTCATTTGAATCGAAGTTCTATAACTCCAGATATAGTTAAAACTCTGAGGAGAGGTCAGACAGTAACAGTTCAATAATGGACGGTAGCAGTTGGAAGAATGGTCCAAGTGTTTGTTAATGAGCGATTTTGACTACCTTAGCGGCAGAACTGGGTTCTTCTCAAAACATAAAACTTGTAGCCTCATGTCTTACCTTTCCAACGCCATAAATTTCATTTGAATCGGAGTTCTATAACTCCAGATATAGTTAAAAGGCGAGGAGAGGTCGACGGTAACAATTCAAAAATAGACGGTAAGCTTGGACAAGAGAACAGTCCAAGTGTTTGTTAATGAGCGATTTTGGCTACCTTAGAGGCAGAACTGGGTTCTTCTCAAAACATGGAACTTGTAGCCTCATGTCTTACCTTTCCAACTCCATAAATTTCGCTTGAATCGGAGTTCTATAACTCGAGATAAAATTAAAAATATGAGGAGAGGTCAGAAAGTAATAGTTCAAAAATGGACAGTAACAGTTGGACAATAACTGTCCAAGTGTTTGTTAATGAGCGATTTTGACTACCTTAGAGGCAGAACTGGGTTCTTCTCAAAACATACAACTTGTATAGTCTTCTCTTACCTTTCCATCGCCACAAATTACGCTTGAATCGGAGTTCTATAACTCCGGATATAGTTAAAAATCTGAGGAGAGGTCGACGTAAGAATTCAAAAATGGACAAGTAACCGTTGGACGAGAATGAGTCCACGTGTTTGTTAATGAGTGATTTTGACTACCTTAGATGTAGAACTGGGTTCTTCTCAAAACATAGAACTTGTAGCCTCTTCTCTTACCTTTACAACGCCATAAATTGCGCTTGAATCGGAGTTCTATAACTCCGGATATAGTTAAAAATCTGAGTAGAGGTCGACATAAATAAGTTCAAAAATGGACAAGAACAGTTAGAGAGTAACAGTCCAAGTGTTTGTTGATGAGCGATTTTCACTACCTTAGAGGCAGAACTGGGTTCTTCTCAAAACATAGAACTTGTAGTCTCATGTCTTACCTTTCCAACAACAGAAAATTCAATTGAATCGGAGTTCCATAACTCCAGATATAGTTAAAAATCTGAGGAGAGGTCAGACAGTAACAGTTCAAAAATAGACAGTAAGAGTCCAAGTGTTTGTTAATGAGCGATTTTGACTATCTTAGATGCAGAACTGGGTTCTTCTCAAAACATGGAACTTGTAGCCTCATTTCTTACCTTTCCAACTCCATAAATATCGCTTGAATCGGAGTTCTATAACTCGAGATAAAGTTAAAAATATGAGGAGAGGTCAGAAAGTAACAGTTGAAAAATGGACAGTAACAGTTGGACAATAATTGTCCAAGTGTTTGTTAATGAGCGATTTTGACTACCGTAGATGCAGAACTGGGTTCTTCTCAAAACATAGAACTTGTAGCCTCATGTCTTACCTTTCCAACTCCATAAATTTCGCTTGAATCGGAGTTCTATAACTCGAGATAAAGTTAAAAATATGAGGAGAGGTCGGAAAGTAACAGTTCAAAAATGGACGAATGCTTGGACAATAACTGTCCAAGTGTTTGTTAATGAGCGATTTTGACTACCTTAGAGGCGGAACTGGGTTCTTCTCAAAACATACAACTTGTAGCCTCATGTCTTACCTTTCCAGCGCCATAAAGTGTGCTTGAGTCGGAGTTCTATAACTCCAGATATATTTAAAAATCTGAGGAGAGGTCAGACAGTAACAGTTCAAAAATGGACAGTAACAGTCTAAGTGTTTGTTAATGAGCGATTTTGAATACCATAGAGGCAAAACTGGGTTCTTCTCAACACATAGAACTTGTAGCCTCATGTCTTACCTTTCCAACCCCATAAATTTAGCTTAAATCGGAGTTCTATAACTCGAGATATAGTTAAAAATCTGAGGAGAGGTCAGACAGTAACAATTCAAAAATGGACAAGAACAGTTGGACGTAAGAGTCCAAGTGTTTGTTAATGAGCGTTTTGACTACCGTAGATGCAGAACTGGGTTCTTCTCAAAACATGGAACTTGTAGCCTCATGTCTTACCTTTCAAACGCCATAAATTGCGCTTGAATCGGAGTTCTATAACTCTAGATATAGTTAAAAATCTAAGGAGAGGTCGAGACGATAATTCAAAAATGGACGATGTGGTTGGACAAGAACAGTCCAAGTGTTTGTTAATGAGCGATTTTGACTACCTTAGATGCAGAAACTGGGTTCTTCTCAAAACATAGAACTTGTGGCCTCATGTCTTACCTTTCCAATGCCATAAATTTTGCTTGAATCAGAGTTCTATAACTCTAGATATAGTTAAAAATCCTGAGGAGAGGTCGACAAGAATGAGTTCAAAAATGGACGAGTAATAGTCCAAGTGTTTGTTAATGAGCGATTTTGACTATCTTAGAGGCAGAACTGGGTTCTTCTCAAAACATAGAACTTGTAGCCTCTTCTCTTACCTTTACAACGCCACAAATTGTGCTTGAATCGGAGTTCTATAACTCCGAGATATAGTTAAAAATCTAAGGAGAGGTCGATAGAATAGTTCAAAAACGAGGCGATAACAGTTGGACGAGTGATAGTCCAAATATAAGGAAAGGAATGATAACTAGGATTGGACAAAGAACGACAGTAATAATGAGTTACATGAGAAAAATGTAAAGTACTAAGAAATGACTGAAAGAAAGACTTATTGGTTGTTGATAGGTTATTATAAAACATATCCTTGAGTGAGGAAAATTTATGAGATAAACCTGTGATTTGCAGGAGGGACCACGGACGTGGTGCAACAACGAGCGGGGAGCACGAGTAGAGCTTCTATTGCAGGTAGGTCATTCACACCTATGCTTTCTAGTTAAATTCCATGATTTAATATATTTTTGGTGTGAAATGTGAATTGCTGAATGTTTGTGTATTCAAGGTGAAAAGTTGTTATATGAATTGCCAAGTGATGAAATTATCACTGACAAAGGAAATATGAGAAGTGTGATTTGAGGCATAAACTATCATACATTGAGTGTATGTTAGGATCCCGGGTAAGGGGATCACCATGTATTGTCTAGCATACATTCAGTGTATGTTAGGATCCCGAGTAAAGGGATCACCCTGTATTGGGCTAATACATTTAGTGTATGTTAGGATCCCGGGTAAGGGGATCGTCACGAATGGACTAGCATACATTTAGTGTATGTTAGGATCCGGGTAAGGGGATCTCCACGTATTGGCTAACATAGATTCAGTGTATGTTAGGATCCCAGGTAAGGGGATCACCATGTATTGGCCAACATACATTTAGTGTATGTTAGGATCCCGGATAATCACCTTATATCGACTCCTATGGGGTAGTGATGACGATACCAGTGAAATTGGTATTGGTAATGTGATAAGCAAAAGTAATCACGTTGATCTTATAAGGTCCGGAATAAAGGTTGATAGTGGCAAGAGGGAACGGTTATTAATAGTTTGAATAAGGAAGAGATTTTAATTAAAAAAAAACTAGAAGGGAGAAGTAAATGAAATATGAATGCATGTTACCCTGTTGAAATTATTAGATATTCATATTGTTATATTTATTGTGATATTCACCTTGCAATAATATGTATTTTGTTTCAGGATCATCGCATGCACGACAGGAGTAGATCCTAGCTTATGTTCCCTTTTTGAAATCTAGGTTCTAGGGAGTATACCCTTGTATTTTGTAAACATGAAAATGTTTGTATAACTTAATTTGTATAATAAATGTTTAAACTTGATTGGATGAATTTAACACTGTAGTTTATATAACCATATTTCATGTCTATGTATCTATATTTATTTAAATTATTCATCCATAATGATATTTTTGTTATATAATGTATATCATAAATATTATGGTTGATAGGTGTGAGTATAATTGTGGAATTGAAACCTAGGATGATTGGGTCGGGAATTAAGTTATGAGATGTGAACTGTTAGAAGTGTAAACGGGTTACATGTCGGTAACTTGGGACCTTCCGGTATAGGGGGGACTCCGTCGAAATTCCGGTAGATGTTAATACGAAGACCGTGAATATGTATATACAAGAAAAAAAAATTAACTACTCTATTTTTCTATTGACATGAGATTGTTGTTTTATCCCAAAAATGGGGGATGTTACAGTACTATTACATTTCAAGTCATATAATTCCTTAAAGGCAAAATACATTAGTATTCATTTAATTCCTAGATCATACAAAAGAAAACTAAAGGACCTAAGACATTACTTCTGGCATGAATGTGATGGACCTGCAATTACATAATGTTCAGAATAATTATATTAAAAACAAAAAAATATAGCTGAGAAGAGAAAATCATATGATACATGCACACACACACACATATATATATATATACACACTCAATGATACGCAATCGTAGTTCCTTGTTCTCATCTAATCTTCCTTTATTACGTCTAGATTCATCATTCCTGAAATCGTTCAACATTCCCATTTGTAAATATTATCAATTATTTTTCATTCGGAAACACCAATCATTCTACTTCTTCCTAAATTTGGGGAGGCCATTGCCGACACTAATGATTTCCATCAATGTCATTAGTTGCCCTTATCGAGACTGACTAATCAAATCTTTGGTAATGCCGACATCAACATAGTCGGTTGATGCCATTAACTATTTCAAAACCAAAATAGTTAATCAGTTTTTCATAATACTTTGGAAATAATTTCAGGAATGTCGATGTCAAAAGTTCTTGACATCATTAGCTTTCATCTCAAGAAAGCTAATCAAGTTTCATGAGTTTGTCGATACTGACTAATCAAATCTTTGGTAATGTCGACATCAACATAGTCGGTTGATGCCATTAACTATTTCAAAACCAAAATAGTTAATCAATTTTTCATAATACTTTGGAAATAATTTCAAGAATGTCGATGTCAAGAGTTCTTAACATCATTAGCTTTCACCTCAGGAAAGCTAATCAAGTTTCATGAGTTTGTCGATACCGACGTTATCCGTCGATATCATTAACTATTCTTAACCCGAATAGTTAATCAAGTTCAATATTCCTCAATTTTCCATAATGGTCATGTTGATGTTAGTAAACCTTACTAACATCATTAGCCTCCCTTATTTGGGATCGGCTAATCAAATCCAAGAAGCGATTATTCATGAAATTTCCTTGCTATCATTCATCATCGCCAACTTTGATTCATAATTCAAATCTGATTTACATTCCCCATTCATTTCGTTCTTATCTTTTCTTCTTTTAGATTCATTCATATGCACAAGGTTCATAAATTAAATAAATTACTAAGATTCCCCTTATTTAAGGATGGTATAGATATAAAAAACATACCTACTATAAAAGCTCGGCTTGCGCTCCCTTATTGTTGTTGTAACCCTCTTACAGTTCCTCCTGAATCCACAAGTACACCACATTATTCCTTACTCAAATCACATTTCACAAAATAACAACAATAATGGTGACAACATTCATTCCTCTTTTACAATTGTTTTTTCTTTACATTTACATCCTCATTGCATCCTTTATAATTACAGTTCATTATCAAATCATAATGAATATCACAAATTCAATTTCAAATATAGTTTATTTCTTTTCGGAAGTCAAGACATGATGCTACACATTTTACAAGGGAAGGAAACCAAATTCCACCCTTAACATGGCTAAGTTTCTCTGTTTTATTAATTTAACCGAATCTGCCAACAGGGATGGCAGCTCAACCTCTTCTCAGATATTTATCTATATCTAGAGTTATAAAACTCCAAAGTAAGCGGGGTTAGACTCGTTGGAAAGCTAACATCTCAAGCTACAACTTCTATGAGAAACCCTCCTTGAATTTTATCATCTTTAGGCCCGAATTCTCTTGGGAATCAAGGTGACGAATCTACCCAGTTTTTCATCAATAGATTAAATGCATCACCAACCTTCCTAAATATGACCTCCCAAGGCCGTTTATGCTAATTTTTCCCTTCTTCCTCTCTTTTGTTTTATAAGGTGGTCTCGCACAACTTTAAGAAACATGCACATTGTTTTTTGCATTTACAATTTCCTACATTTGGCAACAATCCCCAAAACACGCCATAAACCATACATGTAGCCCATAAACTCCTTTCCATCCTTCATGACCTACAAAACTGATTTACGCAATTCTCATATCATTAAGTTATCTTGTTTTCTTTGTTAGTTATCTTTCTGCTACACCTAATTCACTCATAATTTTCATATGAAATCTCAAAACTCCCCCTCCCCCTACTAATTCCTATCTTGGCCGAACTTGACTCCAAAGGAATTAAGGGTTCCATCTCCTTCTTAGGTGATAATTTTCCTTTCTAGTTATCATTCACATTACAACAACACATCATAAACAATTTAATAAGAAAAATCATAAGTTATACCTCTCTTATTTACCCTCCTAGTGGTCGGCCACCTTGGGCCCTTTTTCCATTGATTTTTTTCCTTATTGTCCTTACATAATTTCACATCCAAACTAACCTACAACACTTTAATTGATCTAATTCTAGGCAATTTTGCATTTCCCCTAAATTATGATCAACAACCATAATTCTCAATTCAAGAAAATTGCACAATTTCAACCAAATTGAAGCTTAATTCGTAAAATTGAATTTATGACTCCTTGCATGTAGTTGGCCACCCACTCATTTTCTCCTCACAATTCCCACACTTGTTTCTTATAATTTCTCTTGTTAAATGATGTTTTTCTCGTACCAACTTGTTTAATACTTGTAAAGTTTGCTAAGTTTTGGTATTTCTCTCTCAAATTTTGATAGAAAATCTGAAAATCTCCCTTCTTTTTTTGTGTCTGCTGCCGGTTTTCAAAGGAGAAGAAATAAGGTATTTATAGCCTCATTTCTTCTTAATTACACTTTGGCCTCGTCTCTATTCTTTTTCACAATTTGAGCCACACGCTTTATGTCTTTCATAAATTTTTTTCTTAATTGCATTATAATTATAATTATAATTATTTTTTAATTTTTTTGTATAAGTTTGTTCTCGTGGTTTTATATTTTTAATGATATTCTGGTATACAACCAAACTCTTATTGATCATTATAAACACTTAAGAATTGTTTTTGAATTATTAAGGAAGCATCAACTAGTTATCAAGGCAAGTAAATGTAACTTCTGTAGTGAGCAAGTTAAATATCTAGGCCATATTATTTATAAGCAGGGAGTTGCTATTGATCCTCACAAAGTACAAGTTATTGTTGGTTGGCCATTGCTTAAAAACTTGAAGCAATTGAGAGGGCTCCTAAGACTAACAGGATATGGGGCCATCTACAAGCCTCTGACATAGTTATTGAAGAAGGATCCAATTGCATAGAATGATAAAGCTACTAGGGCATTTAACCAACTGAAGGAATTAATGACTAATGCACCAGTGTTGGCTCTACTTGACTTGAACAAATTGTTTATAGTGGAAACAAATGCTTTATTGTTGGGAGTAGGAGCATTACTTATGCAAGAGAGACACCCTATTGCTTTTATCAGTAAGTCTTTAAGGCCAAAACAACAAACAATGTCTGTCTATAAAAGAAAGATGATGGATATCATGCATGCTGTCACTAAATGGAAGCACTATTTATGGGAAAGACACTTCAAAATTTACACATATCATGTAAGTCTTAAGTATCTTTTGCATCAGAAAGTGGCTACTCTAGCTCGGCATTTATGGCTTGTCGAGCTTTTGGGATATAATTATGAGATAAAGTACAAAAAAGGAAAGGAAAATGTGGTAGCAGATTCCCTCTCTAGAATTTCTAACAGTGACCTCTATGCTCTAGTTGTGTCTACAGTTTCCACTAGCACTATGGAAGAAATCAAAAAGTCATGGGAGAAGGAATCTTCTATACAAGCCACCATTTAAGGTTTATAGGTATCATCAAACTCACACCCTTACTATATCTGGGTTAATAATCATCTCAATAGAAAGGAAAAGGTAGTGGTAGGCAATGATTCTGATATGCAAAATAAGCTTATATTCATGTATCATATAGTTCAACTATAGGGGGATATTTTGGGGTAACGATTACTACTAAAAGAGTGGGAGGGTTGTTTTATGTAAAGGGACAACAGAAGCACATTAGACAATTTATGCTTGAATGTTAAATCTATTAGAGGAAAAGGTATGAAAATATAGCCACCCTTGAACTATTACAACCCCTACTTATTCCCTATTGTTTCGATATCGCGGTCGCACAAATTAATTACCCTAGCTTAAATAAATAAGATAGTATAGAGCAAGCAAAGGGTCGATCCCACGAGGAAGGTTTAGTTCAGATTTTTATGCTATACGATGTGCAATTGGAGGAGGAATTGTGAAGTTATCTATGGCTATAGTAAACGGAAAGAAACAATCAATGCTAAATCAAAGAAAACCAAAATTTATCAAGAAAACAAACCTTGGTCACAAGTAAACATCCACCTACAGAAATCAGAACTGATCATGGAAACAAAATGTTAATTTATACTCTAAATATTTATCTTTTATTATGTTGATTAGTTAACAGATCCCATTTGTATAACTAATCTTAACCATCAAACAATCACAGTGTCCGCACTAGTAATTTAATTCAATGGCAGCCTTAAGAACTAGATGAGTTGATTAATATAGACAACATAATTGTCTGCAGTCCATGTTTGATTTGATCGATCAAATTTTCTCCCTAAGATTACTAATCTGGATCCGCCACAATTATTAATCCTAGGTGCTTCACAAGTTTATATATACCACAACTCCAGTTTTGATAGCAAACTTAGCAATAGATTGTTCACAATAACAACTTAGAGTCCACTCTAGCAATTAAAATAAATAATCATAGAAAATAAGCATATGAGAATAAACATATCCATTCATCATATAAACTGAAAAGAAAAGGTAAAATAAATCTCACAGTTCTTGAAACCTAAAGGTTTTCGTGTCCTTGCAGCCAAGAAAAAGAATTTAACTGTAACAACCCGGCTTTTTCAAGGCCAAAATCGCTAGATTTTTTTTTATTCGGTTTCTGGATGTTTTTCACCACATTATTCTTCAGATTTATCATTGCATTATGTTCATTAACAAGGCACAATCTATGTAGGATAATGTAAATCAACATTTCCATAGAATGGATTCTCAATACACATGCCCATAATATTATTTTTTCCATACTCCTAGGTTTACATTACATCATATCGATATACTCATAAATTCACATTCTTGTTCTAATCTCGTTATCATCACGAGTTCCTACAAGAGTATCGAACAACAAGTTACACAACTAGTACTTTTGTTATCCTGGCCGCATGTAACTTTTACAACATGACATCCTCATTAGATGAATACCTCATATGAATATTCATACACATCATATCAACTTGTTCATACATTCACATCCGTGTTCCATTTCAATTTTTCATTACTAGTTTTTACAAAAGGGGTCGGACGACTAATTGAGTGATTAACATGTCCGTTCATGCAGAACTCATATCACCCATAATATGCGAATATATAATTCTTTTTGAAATGTGTGAGCCGTGAATTGAATTTCCTTACGCACCATGTTGGTATGATGCCCCTGTTACAACACAAGGTAATTTCAAGCATTATAGGCAATTTAAGAAAACATAATAAAACAATATTAACGTTACATTTCATTCATGTACGAAAAGAGCATAATTATTTCATTTCTCCTTACTTATGTAAATACCACCATTAATAATTCATCAATTACCGAAGCTAATTATAATACTCAAACCCGATCATTCATCTCGAATACCGTTAGCCGAACTAATGTTATTCTCTGTTTAAAGTATAACCATTATAGTTTTTTCATATACTTCGTATATATGAAACATAGTATATATGAACGCATCAGTTCTTAAAACTAACTCATAACACTCAAATCCGACTATCCTCTTAGGATGCCATTAGCCGAAGCCAATCATTTATTCATCCTGGTCATCCACTTAGGATTCTATTGGCCGAAGCTAGTCATTTACTCATCCTGGTCATCCAATTAGGGTGCCATTAGCCGTAGCTAATCATTTATTCATCTCGGTCATCCACTTAGGATGCTATTAGCCGAAGCTAGTCATTTATTCATCCCGATTATCCATTTAGGATGCCATTTACCGAAGCTAATCATTTATTCATTCTGGTAATCCATTTAGGGTGCCATTAGCCGTAGTTAATCATTTATTCATCTCGGTCATCCACCTAGGATGCTAGTAGCCGAAGCTAGTAATTTACTCATCCTGATGATCCATTTAGGATGCCATTTACCATAGCTAATCATTTATTCATTCTGGTAATCCATTTAGGGTGCCATTAGTCGTAGTTAATCATTTGTTCATCTCGTTCATCCACCTAAGATGCTATTAGCCGAAGCTAGTCATTTATTCATCTCGATTATCCATTTAGGATGTCATTAGCCGGAGCTAATCAATCATCTATCCCGGACATCCATTCAAATGCCATTAGCCGAAGCTAATCAATCCTTTGTCGTGGTCATCCATTCGAGTGCCATTAGTCGAAGCTAATCATTGTTCATCTTAGTCATCCGCTTTGGATGCCATTAGCCGGAGGTAATCAATCATTTATCCCGGTTATCCATTCGGATGCCATTAGCCGAAGCTAATCAATCATTTGTCCCGGTCATCCATTCGGATGCCATTAGCCGAAACTAATCATTAGTTCATCCAACAATTCATAACAATTTGACATTCATTGCAACATAATAGCAGACCCTTCGTGGTACTCGTACCACCATTTCATAATAGTTTACCATTCAGTAACACGATGATAGATCCTTTGTAATACAGAAACAAACATTCCATAACAGTTTAGCATTCAGTATAACACAACAATACTCTTCATATTACTTATCCAACCATTCATGACAGTTAATGTTCAATACAACACAACAATAGATCCCTCATAATACTCACACCACCATTCATGGTAATTAACCATCAGTAGTATAATACAATGGTAGATCATTCGTAATACTCATACAACCATCCATGACAATTTCATTCAATATAATACAACGGGAGGTCCTTCGTAATATTCATACAATCATTTGTCACAATACATTCAATAAGAATACAACAGTAGATCCTTTGTGATACATTCATCACCATTACATTCAATATAACAAAACGGTAGATCCTTCATAATACTCATACAATCGTTCATCACCATTACATTCAATAAAAATACAATAGTAGATCCTTCGTAATACTCATACTACCATTCATCAGGAGCCCAAATTCATAATAGCCCAAACAACATCTCATATTCGGTTTAGTATTCATCACAACACAATAATATATATATCCACCTTAAATGGGTTATTTTAGAACTCTAACATTTTCGTCATTGTTTCAACATTCATCAAGAACTCGTTCGACATTTCATAGTCGTTTCGACAATCATCAAGAATTTAATCCAACCCTCATCCAACAAGGATTTAATAAAAAATCATCATAAGTAAATTATTTCAAAACATAACATCATAACGAGAAAAAGGTAGAAACCACCTACCTTCTCCACTTGCGGGTTGTCCTTGTCCTGGCGATGGTCCGATCCCAGCCACACCACCTAAGACATCAATGGCCACAAATCAGTACATTTGCATCCTTAAATCACATTCATCACCATACTTATTTCAAGAGTTCATATGTTCACATTCAAGTGTTCCACATTTTACACCATCATACAATGAAATTGTTACAGGCATTTAAGTCATTTCTGCCCAGGGAACTATTGTAGAAAATCGGCAGCAAAACTGATTCAGTGCAGGCCGCACACTTCGGCAGCGAAAACTGGTTCGCTGCAGGACGCACACTTTCAGCAGCGAATGCTAATTCGCTGTGGACAACACAATTCGGCAGTGAACACTTGATTCACTATGGACAACATAAATTCGGCAGTGAAAACCTCATTCGCTGTGGACATCATAAATTTGACAGCGAACACCTGATTCGTTGCAGCCAACACAAATTTGGCAGCGAACAACTGATTCGCTGCGGACAACACAATTCGATAGCGAACACCTGAATCGCTGCGGACAACACAATTCAGAACTAACCCTTGATTCATCATGCGGACAACACGAATTCGGCAATGAACCCCTGATTCGATGCGGACCACACCAATTCGACAGTGAACACCTGATTCCCTGCAAACAACATAATTCGGCAGCGAACACCTGCGCCATTGCGGACAACACAATTCGGCAACGAACACCCGATTCACTACGAACCACACAAATTCGGCGAATAACACCTGATTCGCTGCGGACAACACAATTTGGCAGCGAACCCCTGATTCACTTCGGACAACACAAATTCGACAGCGAACCCCTGATTCCCTGCGGACCACACCAATTTGGCAGTGAAAACCTGATTCGCTGCGGACAACACAAATTCAGCAGCAAAAACCTGATTCACTGCGGACAACACAATTCGGCAGCGAACCCCTGATGCGCTGCGGACAACACAAATTCGACAGCAAACACCTGATTCGCTGTGGACAACACAATTTGGCAACGAACACCTGATTCACTACGGACAACACAAGTTCATTTGGGAAGTTTTTTTTTTTGAATTCATTCATTCCATGTTTTCACTTACATTGTGGTAATACATCAACACCACCGCTAGCAATTTCATAATTCGCAAGTGTTTATTTTTTGGTCACATACTTAATTCCCTTAAGGTGTTCGTCACGGCGAATTCTCTCATTGTTCCCTCAATCTTTATGGCTGGACATTGCTGCCCAATACACTTAGCTACACATGCCAATCATCATCTTTCTCATAAGTATAATCACAATCACAATTCACAATTCATTCTCTTGATTCACAATTACACATGTTCGTTCATTAAACAAATAAAACCGAAGCATTATATGGTACGGTTCCTGTTTCAGCTGCAGCATGTTTTCAAGGTTCATTAATAACACAATTTGCACTTAACATCATTCCACCATCTTTCCATATAATTTCATAAATCAAATATGCAGAATTTACATCATTAACACAATTATGATTCTGTTTTTTTATTTAAAAATGTTCCTAGAAGTCTCACGAGATCATCATCCATGTATTTTGTCACTTTAACTCATATTTTGTCCCGCCCTCACCATGGTTGACCCTCCCCTAGGTTCATGCATTCAAAATCGTTCATGTTTCCTGAGTAAGGGTTTGTGCATGTGTTCATTTATCTTTTGTTCTACATAGGTCTGTCCATTTAGTTAAGATTCCTTGAGTTAAGGTGCAAGAACACCATCCCTTTCATTTTTTAGTTTTCTTCCCTTTCCCTTTATCTGAAACTGGGGGTAAAAGCCAGCCAAGAGAAAGATATTGGTCTTACCTCATGTTTTTTAGACAGTTTTTTAGAAGGTCTTGGTGCTATGGTTCTTTCCTCAAGTCTCGGTTTTCTGCTCTTCTTCCTTTGCTGGCTGTTTCCAGCAGGCCTTGGGCTCCCTCTTTTTCCATGATTTCAGCTGTTCAACCTTCCCTCTCCCTCTCCCTTCTCTCTCGCGCCTAAGGAGGGCACATGCAGTTGGGGTTTGGTCAAGTTTTTCTTTGGAAAGGGGAAGAGAAGGGCATGCTGCTGGGCACATGCAGCAGAGTTATTGAGTTCTCTTTGGGAAGGAGGAAAGAACAAGAGCATGCAACTCACTTTGGGAAGAGGGAAGGGGACAAGAGCATTGACACAACCAAAGAGTTGATGTCTTCTCCCAAGTGTAGGAGTATCGAAGTAATAAATAACCCGACAAAACCGGGGTCAAACCACAGAGAGGTTAACTATATAAACTATAAATAAAGAAATAGATAATAATAGAAAAGGAGTTGAAGAGAGCTTTGAGATGTGATATTGATATAAGAATTAAACAACACCTGAAACAGCGAACACTGACAAACCTGAAACACACTTAAACAAATATAACAAAACAAAATAAGATGCTATTAATAAAACCAAAGGACACAAGGTTTCACAAACGAAGGCTTAAATCCAATCTAAGCTTTTTACGGCTTTCCATAGTTGACCAATTTATGCAACTTATAGAGGGATTAAGTACATGGATGAAAGATTGTAGTTGGTCAATCAATTATTCAGCAGTAGCAGCAGAGATTATGATTTGTCGTGCCGAAGATGTTAGAAATTCTGTTCCACGAGCTTGATCAAGAAAAGACAACAAATTATCATAAAAACCATTAACATTTAACAAACGTATAGGTTTATGGTGAATGTGCAATTGGGCCCAAGAGGAAATATGAAAGATCTCTTCCAATGTGCCCAGACCACCAGGTAAAGCAATGAAGGCATCAACATGGTTAAACATCGCATTCATTTGATCAGACATTGTGGAGACTTGTACTTCATCTCCAATTGTTTTTCCAATGGTGTCCTCTTTTGTTAGAGCTTTGGGTACGACCCCCAAAACTTGACTACCTCCTAAAAATACAGATATTGACACACCCCCTATTAACCCAAGGCTGCCTCCCCTATACACTAAATGAATCTTTCATCGACTAGTACCCGACCAAGATGATTTGTTGATTCTAAAAACTCCTTTTCTTTCCCAGACTGGATCCACCGAAAACACAAATATTTCTTATGTGATGACTTGAGGAACCTGCCATTTCTACACACTTCTATATCTATTGAATGTATGGGTTGAGTAGAAATGAAGGGAAGGAAGAGAAGATTTTATAGATGAGAAATTGAAAATGCAATCATACCACCTATATGTAAGCCAGCTGAAGTCTCACTCTCTCTCTCTCTTTTTATTATTATTATTATTATTATTATTATTATTATTATTATTATTGAAAAAGCATGTGTATGTACAGGTAGTTGTGATTGTGGCTCACATCTTCCATTGGTTTTACGTCCAAGAACGGCTTAAACGCCTTCTATGGGTCGGGGATAGGCTTCCCATCTAGTTTTTAAAAAACCGGCAAACATGGTCTTTTTTAGTCAGAATCCCAAGACTATGTTGAGCATGTTCTTTATTGAATTGTGGCCATAAATCATGAATTGCACGATGCACATCTCCACTAGGATGCGTCTCAGGAGTTAATAAAAGATTATCTAAAGACTCCTTACTGAGGCCATCCTTAATGAATTGTATTTTATCTTCATGGTTTATATATATCATTCCTAAAGAACAACATTATGCATTACAAGTCCATCTAGCACATCGGTGACAGACTTTCAGTCGTTTTGCACAACGTTTCTTTGCAAAAGTGTTTTTACCTCTTCCAGGCATGTATGAAATGAAAGAATTGGACTCACCTGATAATCGGATCTTTGCTTCAATTAGCCAGTGAATATCTTTAGGAATTCCACGATTCATTAACAACCTCAATCTTTCACACCTAGCACGGTAAATTTTTGCAATCGTATTTGGAGGCAAAGCGGGAAAATACTTTTTCAATTTTTCAAGAGTGGTGCCTATTTTCAAATGAGAATTGGAGAAGAGATGCAAAGAAATGAGAAAGAGCAAAGAATTGCACAAATATATACACAGATATCAGTTATTATGGGAAACTGAAAGAATCGACTTAAGAGTCACGGAGTACCGTTATCCGCCATTTGACCGGGGTTGGAGAAAGACTAGCAAAACAAGAGTCACACCAAAAAGAAACACAAAAACAATGTGAGAAAAACAAAATAATCAACCTTTATATACAGGATCATTCAAACCAATGGATTCATTTTCACTATGAAAATTATCAAAGTAGGCTTTCAAACGATGTCCATTTACCTTAAAAACATTGTCATTCTTTGGATTCTCAATATCAAAGGCCCCATAAGGATGCACATGTTTCACAATAAATGGACCGCTCCATCTTAATCTTAGCTTTTCAGGAAATAAGTGAAGTCGAGAATTATAAAGCAAAACGTTTTTACCAATATCAACTTTTTGATAATTTTCACAAGTTTTGCAGAATGCATGAGTGTCCTTAAACATGGTGGTCCAATAAAATCCACATTGTAATATTTTTGCAGTCGTCTTCTTTGCTGAGAAATGACCCCCACATGCCCTAGAATGACAAAATTTAATGACATTACTTACTCATTATCGGGAATGCATCTTTGAAATATTTGATCAGGATAATATTTGAATAAGTAAGGGTCATCCCAATAAAAGTTCTTCACTTCGCTCAAAAACTTTCTTTTGTCTTGGGTAATCCAATGAGCTGGCAAATCTCCTAAAGAAAGAAATTGATATGATTAGCAAACCAAGGCATTGGGCTAAGAGAACGTAAGGATTCATCAGGAAAGTAATCATCGATTGGTGGGATGTCAGATGTCGAATCTATTGTCAATTTTGACAAATGATTTGCGACAACATTATTGGTGACTTTCTTGTCCTTGATTTCTTCCCGAGAATAAATCATTTGCAAATTGCATATTCGTCAAACTCTGTTTTACTCAAGGTGGATTCAAATTGATCATAAACTAATTCTTCAATAACATCTACTTCTTGTGAATCATTATCATCTCCAGGTTGCTTGCAAAAGTTAAAAATATTCATCTCCAATGTCATGTTTCCAAATGATAGCTTCATCAGTCCATTCCTACAATTAATCAATGCATTAGAAGTTGCAAGAAACGGACGTCCTAAAATAACAGGAAATGAATTACGTGCTTCAACAGGTTGTGTATCAAAGACAATAAAATCCACAGGATAAATGAATTTATCAACTTGCACTAACACATCTTCAACTATTCCTCTAGGCACTTTTACAAATCTATCAGCAAGTAAAAGGCTTTCTTTTTCACATTCAGTTTTCTCTTCAAGGTGCACAAGTCTTTTAAAAATTTAGCATAAGAAGGTACCTATTTAATAACATCCAGCAAAGGTATATTGATCCTTACCTGTTTGAAAGTTTCAAAGATTTCAGAGTTGTGATTGACTTTGCTTTGTTTGGTCATGGCATGAGGAAATGGAAGTGCTAGCTGGGAATCAGTCTTTTCTTTGCAATGTTTAGATTCAACCCCTTCCTTACCCTCGAGATTGACTCATCATCTTTCTCACAAGGTTCAAGAGTGGGTTTTTCAATAACCTTACCATTGCAAAGAGTGATGACTGATTTGACTTGATCCATGTGTTGGCTTCCGGAACTACGTGCATTTGCATTGTATTGCCCCTTGGGATTTTGTTGTGGTTGAGATGGAAAAATTACCTTTCTCTTGAAAACTGAGAGCAGATGTGAATTTTGCAAGAGCATCTTTTAGATCTGCCATGGTTTGAGCATTTTAAGTGTTGATTGTTTCTTGCTTTTCAATGAATGCATGCGATGTTTCTTCAAGATTTCTTCTAGGAGGTGGAGCATAAGCAGGTGCATATCCATGAGAATTTTGCAAATTATGGTGTGCTTAAAACGGTGGCTGTGAAGTTTGTGCATTATTGTTATCACTCTTCCAACTAAAAATTAGGTGATTTCTCCAACCAGGGTTATACGTTTGTGAGTATGGGTTATGATTGGGCCTTTGGAAACTTTTTAAATCATGGGCTTGTTCATGGAGGCATTCCCTAAAAGAAGGCAAAGTTGGACAATCCAAATTGGTTGAGTGTTCATTGGTTTTACAGATTTGACACACAATGTCTTGAACATATTTTAATTAACCACTCTTTTTCATTTCTAGTGCCTCGACTTTTCTAGCTAAAGATGAAAATTTAGCTTGGAGGTCATGATCTTCCTTAAGGTTGTCTATTCCTCCACTAGATGTATGAGGTTGAGTTTTACTTGGTGCCTCATAAGTGCCTGTAGTGTCCCAATTTTGAGCATTTTCAGCTAGCAACTCTAGGTACTTTATTGCTTTATTAGGGTCTTTATCTTCAAAAGTTTCATTGCACATCAATTCCATAATTTGTCTATCTTTGGGTGTTAACCCTGCATAAAAATATGAAACCAATCTCCATGTTTCAAAACCATGATGAGGGCAAGTATTAAGCAAGTCTCGATACTTATCCCAACATTGATAAAATGTTTCTCCTGGTTTTTGAGTGAAAGTGATGAGACGGAAAAAACTTCTTTAAAAATTATTGTTGCATTTCATCCCAAGCACGAATGGATCCTGGTCTCAAATTTTATAGCCATGTTTTAGCTTTATCTTTTTTAAAAAAAGAAAAAAGCTTTAATCTGATGGTGTTCATGCTACAATTTGAGTCATTATATTATATGTGTTACCAACCTCTCAAATGCAAGTATGGATTTTCTAGATCTAAGCCATGAAAAGAAGGTAAAAGTTGAATAATGTCTGGCTTAAAATTAAAATGAGATGCATCAGGGGGGAAAACTATGCATGAGGGTGCACTTGTTCTTGTGGGATTCATGTGGTTTCTAAGTGTTCTAACACGATTATTCTCATTATGAAGCGATGGTTATCTTCTTCGGCCATATTTTTTCGAAAATAATGAGGATACCCTACAAAGTCTACCACTTAATGTACGTTACCAAACTCTCATGCACGCGTAGGAAGAGAATAAAAGGAAGAAAAGGAAATAAAACAAAACAAAACAAAAGAAACAAAAGTTAGATAAAATGAAAAGTGAAAAGAGAAAATAAAATAAGTATTATAATTTATACAAGAATTTACCTCCCCAGCAATGGCGCCAAAAACTTGACACGACCAAAGAGTTGATGTCTTCTCCCAAGTATAAGAGTGTCGAAGTAATAAATAACCCGGCAAGACCGGGGTCGAACCACTGGGAGGTTAAGCGTATAAACTATAAATAAAGAAATAGATAATAACAGAAAATGAGTTGAAGAGAGTTTTGAGATGTGATATTGATATAAGGATTAAACAAGGATAAAATAATTGTTAAGGTTAGAGGATCCACTAATGGTATTTCAAACAAGTATAGTATAAACTCTTTTTATTACTCAACTGGAAACCACACACAAAGTAGGTTCCAATCGGATTATAAATTGTTAACATGATTACATTAGTTATCTTATTTGAATAATGCTAATACTTGTAAATGTTGTCAGGTATTTATGATTATAACTTATGTTAACAACAAATCAAGTTTCTTTTATAGCACAGGTGTCGGTTATACCATACGGTTGGGCTATGAAAGTGTCAAGTATTTGTTGTGCCAAGGATTATTCAACATAAATCTAGATTAACCATTTAACAAGCAAAGTATTAAAAGTGAACAAGATAACAAATACAAAACATGTTAGTATCAAACATTAAAGTCCGTGTTGAGTTTATACTATACTTATTCTTACAACATTAGTGTAACCTTTTCACCTTGACATAATAAACTTAGCTAAACATAATGAAAGAGAGAAACATAAATAAACAAGATAAGAACATAAATAAGATATAAGTTAACTAAGTAAAGGAAATGAAATGAAAAGCATAAACAAGAAATTAATATAAACAAAACTTAAGCATTACAAAAATATAAAGAGAGAGAGCAAGAGCATGATCTTGATCTGAAAACCAAGATGCCTAAATGCATGGCAAATGCCTCCTTTTATAGGCAAAAATTTGGAATTGTTGATTTGATGACTAATTGTTAAGTGGTGATTAGTACTTAAAAGTGCATTTTTATCAAGGTTTTATATCATCATTTTGCACTTGAAGTATCAATAACTCTTTAACTAAAGCATGTTTTATAATAACATATCTAATAATATAAGATACCTTTAATTTATGGTAAACGTTCATCTTAAATGCAGGCCTATCACATAAATGAAAGAATTGATTGATGAGTTGAAGTACTGAAATTGAAAAGACAAAGAGATGGCTAAACTTAGAAAAGAGATGTTGGTGCAGTCCAAACTGGAACATTGTTCGGTAATCGGGTCATATCTGGAGCTGTAGATCTCGGATTTAGGTCTAATTTATATGGATGGAAAGATAAGACATAGGCCTACAACTTTTATGTGGAGTCCAAGATTTAAAAAGGCTTTTTTCAAGTCCAAATTATAGCAACAACAGAGAAGTCCGAATCTGTCCTGCAGCCCGATACATCGTTACGTGTTCAGCCCATATCTCGAGTTCTAGAAATCCAAATGACCTCAAATTTTTATCCTGGAAAGATGAGATAATTTCTAGAACTTTCATGATTTAAGTCTGTTCAAATTATGACGTTATCAATGATGTTTTTGGCAGACAAGAAGATAAGGATTGTCACCAAGTCAAGATGTGGCCACCCACTCAACAATTAGTCAACAAATCAATAGTTCCAAATTTTGGCCTATAAAAGGAGGCATTTGCCATGTATTTAGGCATCTTGGTTTCCAGATCAAGATCATGCTCTTGCTTTCTCTCTTTGTATTGCTTATGTTTTTCTTTCATTAATATCAAGTTTATGCCTTTCATTTCCTTTCCTTTACTTAGTTAACTTCTTTCTCATTTATGTTCTTATCTTGTTTATTTATGTTTCTTTCTTTCATTATGTTTAGCTAAGTTAATTATGTCAAGGTGAAAAGGGTACACTAATGGTGTAAGAATAAGTATAGTATAAACTTAACATGGACCTTAATGTTGGATACTAACATGTTTTGTATTTGTTATCTTGTTCACTTTTAATACTTTGCTTGTTAAATGGTTAATCTAGATTTATGTTATATAACCCTTGGTACAACAAATACTTGGCAATTTCATAGCCCAACCGTATGGTATAATCGGCACCTGTGCTATGAAAGGAACTTGATTTGTTGTTAACATAAGTTATAATCATGAATGCCTGATAACATTTACAAGTATTAGCATTATTCGAATAAGACAACTAATGTAATCATGTTAACAATTTATAATCCGATTGGAACCTTCTTTGTGTGTGGTTTCCAGTTGAGTAATAAAAAGAATTTATATTATACTTGTTTGAAATACCATTAGTGGATCCTCTAACCTTGACAATTATTTTATCCTTGTTTAATCCTTACATCAATATCACATCTCAAAGCTCTCTTTAAACTTATTATTATTGTTTTTGTTGTTATTGTTGTTATTATCTATAATTTATATAGTTAACCTCCCTGTTGTTTGACCCCGGTCTTACCGGGTTATTTATTACTTCGACACTCCTGCACTTGGGAGAAGACATCAATCATTTGGTCGTGTCAAGTTGGTGGCCACATCTTGACTTGGTGACAATCCTTATCTTCTTGTCTGAACAAAACGTCATTGCTAACGTCGAATTTGAACAAATAGTCTTTATGAAAGTTTTAGGAAATTATCTCCGCTTTCCAACAAAAAATGAATCGGTGCATTTGGACTTCTATAACTCGAGATATGGGTTGAACATTGAGCATGATTATGCAGGCTGCGGGACGATTCCGACTTCTCCGTTGTTGCTACAATTTGAACTTGAAAACGGCCTTTTTGAATCTTGGACTCCTCATGAAAGTTTTAGGCCTATGTCTTAGCTTTCCATCCATATAGACCAGACCTAAATCCAAGTTCTACAGCTCCAGGTATGATCCAATAACCGAAAAGTGTTCCAGTTTGGACTGAACCAGCATCTCTTTTCTAAGCTTGCCCCTCTCTTTGTCTTCTCAATTTCAGTAGTTAAACTCATCAATCAATCCTTTAATTTATGTGATAGGCCTGCATTTAAGATGAACATTTATCATAAATTAAAGGTATCTTATAGAATCAAACTTGTTATTATAAAACATGTTTTAGTTAAGGAGTTATTGATACTTCAAGTGCAAAATGATGATATAAAACCTTGATAAAAATGTACTTTTAAGTACTAATCAAGCATGCAGCTCGTTTGGGGAAGAGTGCCCCTCTCTCTCCTTGCTGCATTTATACCCCTCTTAAAAGCAAAAAGAGGGTGTTTGGACGTTAGACCAAGGCTGTCCTAATCCTCTTTTTAGGTTATCCTTGAGCTGATTTCCATTCCCATTCTCCCCTAGGATAGGTCGGTCCAACACTAAAATTTTTTTGTTAGGTTTTATGGCGTCGTTGCCGATTTAGAAATCAGCAGCCTCAAATTGTGTCATTCTTGATCGAAATCGCGGTAAAGCGCCGCTGCCTTCGATTTCGAAATCGGCTAGAAAATGTGTTGCTTCCAATTCAGAAATCAGCAGCAAAACTACATCACTGCCGATTCAGAAATCGACAGCCAGAAACTACATCGCTGCCGATTCAGAAATCGGCAGCCAATGACTGCATCGCTACCGATTCAGAAATTGGCAACCAGAAACTGTCGCTGGCGATTCAGAAATCGGCAGCGATTGTGGAGTCATTTTGGTTTCACTTCTTTTTTTTTTGGGTTTTTACATTAACCTTGCATATTTGTTGAACAACTAATCAAAAAGAAAAAAGAATGCATGAATTCAGGTTTTTTGAGAAAATGGGCGTTTTTTCTCTCTTGGCTAGCTGCCCCCTCTTCCTTTTTCTCTTTCTTTTTATATCCTAGGAAACCCTAATCCCTTTTCTACAAAATAGTCATTTCCTAAGTAGACCATTTACATTTAAATAAATATTTTCCTAAAAAAAGAGAAATAGCCTTGCATAAAATCTTCAAGCTTTGAATTTTGACTTAGATGAGCTAAATTGCTGAAATAAAGACTTGGATGTCGGTTTGGAGGCTTTGGGATGTAATTTGAACTTTTCTTCACAAAACCTGTTTGCTAGCAGAATTTATGTGTCATCTTAGAAAAATCATATATCTCTCATATGATATATTTTTCTACTGAAATTTGGGAGGCTGATAGGTATTTGAGTCAGGAATCAAACAAAATTGAGTTTGCATCAAATGGACTTCTGTAGCTCAAGATATTCAAGTGCGAATAGTCGAAGGTCAACATTGGCAGAATGCGAGATTTGACTTTGAAGGCTGTGATTTCTATGCTCTTTCTTTTTTTATTTTCCTTGCCATATATTTATAGAAAGGTATGGATGTTAGCTCTCTAATGCCACAGGAATCACTTCGTTTCGACATCTAGAGCTCAAGCACTGCACAAAACATCGATTGAAGGTCAAATCTATCAATTACCTTCAATTTACTTCTTTTTAAATCTTACATCCAAAAGTGCATTCAAAATATAAAATAAAGAATATCAAGACATTTTATATATATAACATGGTTAAAATACTAGGTAAATATGGGTAAAACTATCAAATAATATGGTTGCATCACCTATGTTCCCTTCATTGATATCAATATGAACTTTATTGAAGGACTACCCAAATATGAAGAAAAGGAGGTCATAATGGTAATGGTAGATTGGTTCAGCAAATATACATATTGTATGGCCTTAAGTCACCCAGATACTACCCCTAATGTTGCTAAGGTGTTTATGGACAATGTGTACAAACTACATAAGTTGCCAACATTGATGGTTCACATGCTGTTTTTGAGAAAATTCTGGAAGGAGATGTTTAGCATTCAAGGGGTCAACCTACTCTATTCATTTGCATATCATCCACAAACTGATAGCTAGAAAGAGATAGTCAACAGATTCTTGAAAAATATCTTAGGTGTATGACAAGAGATTGTTCAAGTTGATGGGTAAGATGGTTATCTTTAGTGGAATGGTGGTACAATACTAATTTTCATTCCACTACCAAATTAACACTTTACGAGGTACTATATAGTTTCCCTCCTCTTATACATATTCCTTATTTTTCTAAGGATTCCACAGTGGAATTAGTTGATGAAGCAGCACTAACCAGAAGGTAGGACATGATTAAAAGGGTCAGGGTTCATTTACAAAATGCACAAAACATGATGATTCAATTAGCCAACAGAAAGAGAATTGAGAGATACTTTTCAATAGGTGACTGTTTATTTGAAGCTGCAGCTTTACAGGTGATTGTGCATCAAAAGTATCATTAAGTCTCTTATTTTACATATGTATTTATTATTTTTATTTGGGTTTTTTTATAATAATTGATGTGCTTTTTAGTAATGAAGTTTCTTTTAATGTCTCGATAGGTTTTTGGAGCTTAAATGAATTATTTCAGAAAATTCAACGTCGGAATTCGGAACAAAGAATTGAAGAGAAATTTAGTTGAAGATTGAAGCAAATCTTGGTTCAAATAAGTGCTCCAAATTTGCCCCAAAAATCAATTCTAGTCCAATTCTAGAAAAGAATATCATATGATCTATTTCAAGCCCAAACATGCCTTATGTTGTGTGCAAACTTCAACCATCAAACACTCAAGGTTTTAATGTCAATCTTAGCCCAAATAATAGGTACATTTGTATCCTTATTTGATGCTTAAATTCAGCCCCAAATCAGCCCCAAATCAGCCTCCAAATCAGCCCAAGCACCATCCATGATCTTACATGTCCACACAACAAATAACATTTGATTTATTTTGGATAATTCATTGATCCAAGAGGGCAAGCACATGGATGGAAAGCTGGAGGGGACATTGTCACATTATTTTGGGTCAAAAAGAAGAAAGAGACAGCTCACAAAGAAGGAAGAAAAACGTGCACCAAAGTGTTCTCCAAGCTGTCCTGATTTGATTTTCCAGAACACCTTTCGGTGTTTTGCCCATAACTTTCGACTCAGATGTCCAAATGCGCTGTTCTTTAATGATCTGGAAAGCTAACAGAATGGCCTATAAATATGTATCTAATAGACATCTCCAGAAGAGGCTTCTAAGAGGGTCGAATTGCTGTCCAAAGTTAGAGTCAGATTTGTGTCCGAATTTTTACTGCAATTGTGTTGTGTTCTTCTTTATAGATTTCGGTTCTTTAGATTGTAAAACTTATTATTTCAGTTTGATTTAAGTTATTTCATATTTATTAAAGTGTTATTACATATAATCATGGTTGGTTAATCTCCTTCTTGGATCCAAATCAAGGATGATGGTGGTTGAGGTGAGTTCTTTAATATATGAATGAATCTTAATGTCTATCTTTTCATTTTCTTTATGAATGTTTATTATTGCAAAGAAATTTTAGAAATCATTTAGGTAATGTTATAATCTTGAATTTTTATGCACAAACCTTAGTTTTGGTATAGAGATTGCTTGATTCAATGTCTTACTTAATATGAAAATATTTGTTCATTCTTAAGCAATAATCAATTTTCATCTTTTTAAACTTCATTGTAATATCTTCCGATCTAATATCACCATCGTTGATATTAGGTTGAGTTATCTTATATATGTTGAAGGAATCACCAATACATCACCATTAAAATTGATTTGGACCAAGACTTACTTTTTCTTGTCATTTAAAATCTATTTACACCTTTTCATCTTTGAAAACAAATCCATCAATCATTTTCAACCAAGTTATTGTTAATTTAATTTCTCTTGAGTTTTTTTTGTTACCTAGCTTAATTTCCAGATCTAGCTCTCTGTGGATATGACCTCGATCTTACCGAGTTAATTGCTACATCGCACACTCGTGCACTTGCGAGTTAAAACAAGCCGAACATAAAAAGCGGTCAAGCAATTTTGGCGCCGTTGCCGGGGAGCTAGCAAGCAAAGGTAACACATTTAGTTTTGATTATTGGAAAACAAAAAAAATACATATAAATAAAAAATCAAATGGCTGGTTTTACCGCCTAAAAAAAAAAATTTGACCTCAACTTTTTGGATATTGGACTGTGGACTAGACTATTAATTGTTGGATTTTGGTTGGTTCAACCATTTTTCTTTTATTGTCTATTCTAATTAGTTTCTAATATTTATTGTTTATATTATAAGGCTGGTTTTACCGCCTCTTGTTTATTTTATTTTATTTTGCTGTTATTATTTTTCTTATATTTATTGTCTGAAGTGCTTGGCCGGTATTACCGCCTTTTGTTCATTTTATTTTATTTTGTTATTTTGCTGTTATTATTTTTCTTATATTTATTGTCTAAAGTGTTTGGCCGGTATTACCGCCTTTTTATTCATGCTTGTTATAATTATCTTTTAATGTTTATTATTGTTATTTTTCTTATATTTATTGTCTGAAGTGCTTGGCTGGTATTACCGCCTTTTTATTCATGCTTGTTATAATTATCTTTTAATGTTTATTGTTGTTAATATTGCTTATTAGTTGGAGAATTTCTTAATTTGTTGTATTTTTATTTTTGAGCTATTACTTTATCTTTTACGTTTCATTTACTTTTATTTGCAATCTTCTTTTTCTTTTTCTTTGTTTTTCCTTTCCTTTCGTATTCATATAATTGTTATATTATTATTATTTTATTTTTTTATCATGGCTAATGTTGAAGATGTAGAGGGTGAAGGGAGTGTTCAAGGTAATGGACCTCCACAATTCAATGATCAACCTAATTTTCGAACTCTTAGAGAGTATCTTCACCCGGCTAGACAAAGTACACCTTCGTGTATTATCTTACCTCTTAACCAACAAGCTTTCAATTTGAAACCGGGCATGATTCAACTTCTTCCCACATTTCACGGTATGGATTCTGAAAATCCATACATACACATTAAAGACTTTGAAGAGGTATGTAATACTTTTATTGATAGAACATGCACCGAGGAAACTATTCGTCTTAAATTGTTCCCATTCTCTCTAAAGGATAAAGCCAAGCTTTGGCTAAACTCCTTACGTCCTAGGTCTATAGGTACATGGAGAGAAATGCAAGCTGAATTTTTGAAAAAATACTTCCCCACTCATAGGACGGCAGCCTTACAACGTCAAATGATGAATTTTTCTTGTAGTCCAAATGAGTCATTTCACCAAGCTTGGGAAATGTTCAAAGACTTGTTAAATGCATGCCCCCACCATGGTTTTGAGATGTGGAGGTTAGTGAGTTTCTTCTATGACTCTCTTACCGCAGATTTTAAAAAGCTAGTGTCAACCATGTGTAATGGTGAGTTTTATGACAAAGAACCAAGTGAAGCCTTTGATTTTTTTGATCAATTGGCTGAAAACACAAAGCAATGGGAGACTTCTCTCCCACTTCATGTTGAGTCTAGAAACACCATTTCTCATTCAAGTGGGAAGTTCCAATTAAAAGAGACTGATGACCTCAATGCTAGATTAGCCTCATTGGCTAGGAAAGTAGAGTCTCTTGAGATTAAAAAAGTGCATGTCATGAGTGAACAACAAGAGGAAAGTTGTGTTGTTTGTGAGAGCAAAGGGCATAGGACAACCGAGTGTCCTACCATTCCAGCCTTCAAGGAAGTGCTATATGGCCAAACTTCGATTCAAGTAATGTTAGAAAGCCATTTTCAAACCAAGTAGGCAATCCCTACTCGAGACCTACAATCCTGGATGGAGGAACCACCCAAATTTTGGATGGAGAAATGAGGGCCCTTTAGTACCTCAAACATTTCAACCTCCACCCCAACCATTTCATGCTCCCACACATAACACATACCAACCACCTCATAAGAGATCCCTAGAGGATACTCTTCAACAATTCATGCAAACACAAGGAGGAATCAACAACCAAGCTTACAAATTTCAAGACCAGACCAATAGGACCTTAGATGACATTCGAAGTCAACTAACCAAGTTGACTCAATCACTAAGTATTCAAGAGAAGGGAAAGATTCCAGCTCAACCAATGCCAAATCCTAGAGGTCAGGTACACATGAGTGAATCCTCATCTAGTGAACCTTCAAATCATGAACAAGTCCAAGCCATCACTACCCTTAGAAGTGGAAAGATTGTTGACAAAGCTATAGGTTCTGAGATTCCTAGAGGTATTGTGGAGGAGAAATCTAAGGAAAGTGAAGAGGAAATCAAAACACAAGTGACAAATGAGAGCTTGAGTGACAAAGAAGGTGAGATAAATGAGAAAGAGATGAGTGAGAAAGGAGATGATTCAAGAAAAATTGGAGTCAAAGTGAGTGATTTAGAATTTGTTCCTAAAGCACCATTTCCACAAAGGTTAGGGAAACCTAAACATGATCTTATGAACTCGGAAATCTATGAATTGTTCAAACAAGTGAAAGTCAACATTCCACTCCTTGATGCAATTAAACAAGTCCCATCTTATGCAAAGTTCCTCAAGGACTTATGCACAGTCAAAAGGAGATTGAATGTAAAAGAAAGAGCCTTTCTAACCGAACATGCTAGTGCCATCATCCAGTTTAAGACCCCTCCCAAATACAAAGATCCCGGTTGTCCTACCGTTTCATGCATTATTGGAAGTCATAAGATAGACCAAGCTTTGTTGGATTTAGGAGCAAGTGTGAATTTGATACCCTACACTTTGTTTACGAACAATTAGGTTTAGGAGAAATCAAGCCTACTCGAATCACCCTTCAATTAGCCGATAGGTCAATCAAGATTCCCCAGTGGGTATTGTTGAGGATGTGTTGGTCCAAGTAGATAAATTCTACTTTCCTGTTGATTTTGTAGTGCTAGACACCGCACCTATTCAAGGTTCTAATGCTCCCATCCCGGTCATCTTAGGTAGACCTTTCCTAGCTACATCCAATGCTTTAATCAACTCGTAGGAATGGGGTGATGAAATTGTCTTTTGGGAACATGACTGTGGAGATGAACATATTCAATGTCTCTAAACAAATTGGTGAACATGAGGACATTAGAGAGGTAGATTTGATCCAAACAGTTTGTCAAGAACACTTTGAGAGAGAGTGGATCAAGGATCCATTGGAGAGAACTTTAATTCATGATGAAAGATTTTGTTCTTTGGAATGTGTTGATGAGGAAGTAAGAGAACTCGAGACTTATTTAGATCCAATGCCTATTATGTCAATAGGTCAATGGACCCCATCGTTTGAGCCTTTAATTTCACCCCAAGTGAAAGTTGAGGCATCTCTTGTCCAACCTTATAAACCGAAAGGAAGCCTTTACCGAGTGATCTTAAGTATGCATTTCTAGGGGAAGATGAATCATATCCTATTGTGATTTCATCAAAACTTAGCATAGAGCAGAACAAGAACTTTTGAGAGTGGTGAGAAAACACAAAAAAGCAATTGGGTGGACTATTACCGACTTGAAAGGAATTAGCCCTCTTTTATGTACACATAGAATCTATCTTGAAGAAGAGGCTAAAACTGTGAGGCAAATGCAAAGACGATTGAACCCAAACATGAAGGAAGTAGTAAGATGTGAAGTGCTTAAGCTACTTGATGCGGGTATCATTTACCCCATTGCAAACTCAAAATGGGTTAGTCCAACCCAAGTTGTCCCTAAAAATCTGGAGTCACAAGAGTGAAGAATGAAAATAATGAGCTAGTACCAACTAGAATCCAAACTGGATGGCGTATGTGCATTGATTATCGTAAGTTGAACATGGTGACTAGGAAGGACCATTTTCCGCTTCCATTTTTAGACCAAGTGCTTGAAAGAGTAGCCAGGAAGAGCTTTCTATTGTTTTCTTGATGGATACTCGTGTTACAACCAAATTGAGGTTTCTTTAGAAGACCAAGAAAAAACCACTTTCACTTGTCCTTTTGGTACCTATGCTTATAGAAGAATGCCTTTTGGCTTGTGTAATGCACCAGCCACTTTTCAAAGGTGTATGATGAGTATCTTTAGTGACATGGTGGAAAATTTTTTGGAAGTTTTCATGGATGATTTTTCAGTTTATGGGGATTCTTATGAGTTGTGTCTAATGCATTTGGAAAAAGTTCTTGAAAGGTGTGAAGAGAGCAATCTTGTACTCAATTGGGAGAAGTGTCATTTTATGGTGACACATGGCATTGTCTTAGGTCACATTGTCTCTTCAAAAGGGATAGAGGTAGATAAGTCAAAGGTTGAAGTCATTCAAAAATTACCTACCCCTAGGACCGTGAAAGATGTGAGATCCTTTTTAGGACACGCTGGTTTTTACCGAAGATTCATTCATTCTTTTAGTACCATTGCCAAACCATTGTGTAACTTGTTGTCACAAGATGTTCAATTTGATTGGACATCAAAATGTCAAGAAGCTTTTGAAAAGCTTAAAGGGTTGTTGACCACCGCACCAATCATGCAAGCTCCCGATTGGTCTTTACCATTTGAACTGATGTGTGATGCTAGTGATTTTGCGGTAGGGGCTGTTTTAGGACAAAGAAAAGATAAGAAACCTCATGTCATTTATTATGCTAGCAAGACTTTGAATGATGCTCAATTGAATTACACTACAACTGAAAAAGAACTTCTAGCTGTAGTATTTGCATTGGACAAGTTTAGGTCTTATTTGGTTGGATCTCTTGTTATTGTTTTTACCGATCATGCAGCATTGAAATACTTGCTCACAAAACAAGATGCCAAGCCACGTTTGATTCGATGGATCCTCCTACTCCAAGAGTTTAACCTTGAAATTCGAGATAAAAAGGGAGTAGAGAATGTAGTGGTCGATCATTTGTCCCGTCTTTCAAGCTATGAGACCACAATTGATGAATCTCCAATAAATGAATTCTTTGCTTGATGAAAATTTATTTTGTGCAGGTACTGTTTCCTACATTGGCTCTCCATGGTATGCTGACATAGCAAATTACCTAGCCACAAGTCGATTCCTTCTCATTGGTCTAAACTTGACAAACAAAAATTCTTGCGCAACGTGCGTACCTTTTTTTGGGATGACCCCTACCTATTTAAATACCGCCCTAACCAAATTGTTAGGCGGTGCATCCCCGATCATGAAATTCCAAGTGTCATTAATTTTTGTCATGCATTAGCCTGTGGTGGGCATTTCTCTTCCAAGAAAACCACCGCCAAGATCTTGCAAAGTGTGGTTTTTATTGGCCCACCATGTTCAAAGATGTCCATGCCTTCGTGTTGCATGTGACCGATGCCAACGACTAGGTAACCTTACTAGGCGTAACATGATGCCCCTAAACCCCATTCTTGTTTTGGAAATATTTGATTGTTGGGGGATTGATTTCATGGGACCTTTTCCAAGTTCATTTGGTTACCAATTCATCCTTGTAGCTGTTGATTATGTGTCTAAATGGGTGGAGGCCATTGCATCTCGAACTAATGACCATCGAGTTGTGGTCAAATTCTTGAAAGAAAATATTTTCTCTCGTTTTGGCATGCCCCGGGCTATGATTAGTGATGGGGGTAAGCATTTTTGTAACAAGCCCGTTGGGATTTTGATGAGAAAATATGGTGTAATTCACAAGGTCAGTACCCCCTATCATCCACAGACTAGTGGCCAAGCCGAGTTGGCAAATAGGGAGATCAAGAACATTCTAGAGAAAACGGTCAATCCAAACCGTAAAGATTGGTCCCTACGACTAGTTGATGCTTTGTGGGCATATCGCACCTTGCTTATAAGACCTCTTTAGGAATGTCTCCTTATAGGCTAGTTTATGGAAAGCCTTGTCATCTCCCCGTTGAGATTGAGCACCGTGCATATTGGGCCATCCGGCAATTCAATGATAATGAAAATGAGGTTGGCAAAAACAGAAAGCTTCAATTGGATGAATTAGAGGAGCGAGAAATGATGCATTTGAAAATGCAAAAATTTCAAAACATAAGATGAAAGCTTTGCATGATAAACACATTTTTAGAAAATCCTTTCATGTTGGTCAAAAGGTTCTCTTGTATAATTCACGATTACATCTCTTTCCCTGGGAAGTTAAGGACAAAATGGATTGGTCCATTTGTGATTAAATCCATCTCGAGCATGGTGCATTTGAGGTAGAAAATCCTAAGAATGGAAATGTTTTCAAAGTAAATGGTCATCGATTGAAACCTTATCTTGAAAACTTTGTGGCTGAAGTTGAGACATTGGATCTTGAAGATCCAATACCATTGTAGTATCGAAGTAATGAGTTTTTATTTTTATTTTTATTTTTTTTTTTTTTTTTTTTTTATTTTTATTTTTCTTTTTCTTCCATCTCTTATATTTTCTTGTTCATGCATTAGGGACAATGCATTATTTTAAGTTGGGGGGTGTGAGGTTCTTTATTTTCAAAAAAAAAAAAAACATCAATGTTTTCTTTTAGTTGTGATATGCAGGTAAAAAAAAATCAAGCAAGAAGTCAGCTCATGTCCAATTCAATCAGACATTCATCCTTGAGAACAAAAGGGGAGTAACAGTTTTCTAATCTTTATACTTTTCTTCTCTTTCTTTTTTACATTGAGGATAATGAAAAACTTAATTTTAGATATTTGATTATGTTGAATGCTTGAGATAACCATGCTTGTTAAAAAAAAAAAAAAAAACTTGCATTCGTATGTGAATGAGACTTGTTTAAGATCAACATTATATTTTTGGATTCATTATTGTGTTGAACATTGCATGCTTTAATTTGGGATAGATAATATCTTATAAAGCAAGATATAGCATACTTTTTCTTAAGATTATTGAAGTACATCTTTCCTTGTAAAAGTTGTGTGAGTTGTGTGATTATGCATGAAAGATGAGTGTGATGCTTTACTTGTGATTATCCCTTTTGATCTAGTCCTAAACAAGGTTTAAGTAAATAGAGTAATCATTATTACACAAATGTGTACAAAGTTCTATCTACTCCAATGTTTTGAGTTGCTCAAGTAACTAGGGGTATTCATCACAAATGTTTATCTTTACGTCAAACAAGCGGCTTGAAATATGAGTATGCAAAGCACTTTAAGTTTGTGACTTTGTGAGTAACCGGGTGCATTCATCACAAATGTTTGTATTCGCGTCAAAAGGGAAGTGACCACTTAAAGAAAAAAGAATGAATAATATCAAAAAAAAAAAAAAAAAAAAAAAAATATTGATACTTCTCTAGTTTGCTACCTTGTTTGTAGTAGTGAGAAGGGAAGATTACAAGTTGAGTTTTCGCGTGAATCAATTATGTTGGTTGCATGATAAATACGATTGAATTTGGAATTTTGTATGGATGTTTGATTTAGAGAATGTGAGTATGCTTTTTTTTTTTTTATTTGCTATTGTGTACACTAAGTTAAAGATACCAATGTTTGCATGATAGGTCCTTTAAGTGTGATGAGTCATGCCTAATTATGTTATTATTATTCTTTTTATTTCAAAGGTTTTATGTTTAGTTTTGCTTGAGGACTAGCAAAATCTAAGTTGGGGGTGTGATTGTGCATCAAAAGTATCATTAAGTCTCTTATTTTACATATGTATTTATTATTTTTATTTGGGTTTTTTTATAATAATTGATGTGCTTTTTAGTAATGAAGTTTCTTTTAATGTCTCGATAGGTTTTTGGAGCTTAAATGAATTATTTCAGAAAATTCAACGTCGGAATTCGGAACAAAGAATTGAAGAGAAATTTAGTTGAAGATTGAAGCAAATCTTGGTTCAAATAAGTGCTCCAAATTTGCCCCAAAAATCAATTCTAGTCCAATTCTAGAAAAGAATATCATATGATCTATTTCAAGCCCAAACATGCCTTATGTTGTGTGCAAACTTCAACCATCAAACACTCAAGGTTTTAATGTCAATCTTAGCCCAAATAATAGGTACATTTGTATCCTTATTTGATGCTTAAATTCAGCCCCAAATCAGCCTCCAAATCAGCCTCCAAATCAGCCCAAGCACCATCCATGATCTTACATGTCCACACAACAAATAACATTTGATTTATTTTGGATAATTCATTGATCCAAGAGGGCAAGCACATGGATGGAAAGCTGGAGGGGACATTGTCACATTATTTTGGGTCAAAAAGAAGAAAGAGACAGCTCACAAAGAAGGAAGAAAAACGTGCACCAAAGTGTTCTCCAAGCTGTCCTGATTTGATTTTCCAGAACACCTTTCGGTGTTTTGCCCATAACTTTCGACTCAGATGTCCAAATGAGCTGTTCTTTAATGATCTGGAAAGCTAACAGAATGGCCTATAAATATGTATCTAATAGCCATCTCCAGAAGAGGCTTCTAAGAGGGTCGAATTGCTGTCCAAAGTTAGAGTCAGATTTGTGTCCGAATTTTTACTGCAATTGTGTTGTGTTCTTCTTTATAGATTTCGGTTCTTTAGATTGTAAAACTTATTATTTCAGTTTGATTTAAGTTATTTCATATTTATTAAAGTGTTATTACATATAATCATGGTTGGCTAATCTCCTTCTTGGATCCAAATCAAGGATGATGGTGGTTGAGGTGAGTTCTTTAATATATGAATGAATCTTAATGTCTATCTTTTCATTTTCTTTATGAATGTTTATTATTGCAAAGAAATTTTAGAAATCATTTAGGTAATGTTATAATCTTGAATTTTTATGCACAAACCTTAGTTTTGGTATAGAGATTGCTTGATTCAATGTCTTACTTAATATGAAAATATTTGTTCATTCTTAAGCAATAATCAATTTTCATCTTTTTAAACTTCATTGTAATATCTTCCGATCTAATATCACCATCGTTGATATTAGGTTGAGATATCTTATATATGTTGAAGGAATCACCAATACATCACCATTAAAATTGATTTGGACCAAGACTTACTTTTTCTTGTCATTTAAAATCTATTTACACCTTTTCATCTTTGAAAACAAATCCATCAATCATTTTCAACCAAGTTATTGTTAATTTAATTTCTCTTGAGTTTTTTTTGTTACCTAGCTTAATTTCCAGATCTAGCTCTCTGTGGATATGACCTCGATCTTACCGAAAGTTAATTGCTACATCGCACACTCGTGCACTTGCGAGTTAAAACAAGCCGAACATAAAAAGCGGTCAAGCAACAGGCATCAATCAATAATTTGCAGATCATCACAAAAATTAGCAGGTAAGTTTTTTGGGCCATACTAGGTTATAGACAAGATTGGAAACGTCGCATATAAGCTGGAATTGCCGCCTTCAGTTGAAATCCACCTTGTTTTCCATGTGTCACAACTTAAGAAGCATATGGGAAACCAAATTGTTCAAGATACTCTACTAGTTTTGCGTCGAACACCTGACTTGTAACCACAAGCAATATTAGACAGATAAATTTCAAGGAAGAAAAACAAAGTTGCTACTCAGTTTCTAGTTCATTGGAAGGGATTACTGTCAGCTGATGCCACCTGGGAGTTCGCAAATGAACTGGCATTAAATTTTCCACGGTTAAACCTTGAGGATAAGGAATCTTTTACTAGGGGAGAATTCTCAAGAGTAACTAGAGAATGAGAAGAAGAATATGTTGGTAACTAAAATTTAAATAATATGACCGTTGCGAGTCAAACCTATGTCGCGCATTGTGCACTGTTTCACTAAACATGCAGCTCACCGTTTCATTCAACCCTTGTTCACCGTGTGGTAGTTGGTGCTGCCCACCGTTTAGCTTTACTTTTTTCTAGAAACAAGAATGAAAAAGACAAAGTTAGTTATTTCGTCTTTTCTTGGGACAATATGAGTTGTTGTATAGGTGGTTGTAATAGAATGAAATAAAGCATGGAAAATGAAAAACCAAAACGAGTAAATGAGAGAGTTGGATTCGGGTGAATCTCTCTAGCAACCTTACAGTATTTTTATGTATAAACTTTCGATATTGATTATGTTCTTGAATTGATTGCTGTGTTAGTGTGAAATCTTCAATTTAAATCTAGAATCCCACTGGATTCATTGTTAACCGGTGAAATCTCCATTTCACTTGCAATAGAGGGGGGGGGGGGGGGCTGCGGGTAGTGAAGATCAAGAGAGAAGGTGGGGGGCGATGGAGATGGGGGAGGGTGCGTGATGCGAGCAGCAGTAAGGGTGCATTTTAGGGTTTGAGTTTTGAAGAAAACTTTATATTTATACCCTGTTAAGTTTTCTTTAATTTTTGGTTGAACTTGAACAGGTCTATTTTGATTCCGAATTTTATTTTTATTTTTGGATTTCTAATTGATTTTTTCAGGTTTTTTTTTTTTTTCTTCTCATTTTAATCAGTTTTTGACTCACCCTTAACCGTACGCGCATCGAGGCAAACCCAGTGACAGGTATTAGTATTACCAATAAATTAAGCAATTGATGACAGCCAAGTTTTAACGCAAGCAAATAATAGCATATGCCACTACAAATTACGAGCGTTAGATGACAGCCAAGTTTTAAAGCAAGCTAGTAAATAGCATAAACCACCTATGTTTCTTTTCACTCCGGCTAATGGTGCACAGCTACTCCCAACTCCTAAATAGCATAAACCACCTATGTTTCTTCACTCCGGCTAATGGTGCACAGCTACTCCCAACTCCGATGAAAAATACAAGCAATTTTCCTCAACAATCATTTATCAAGGGACCAACATAAAGAATAAGTTCCTGCATGACACCGGACCACTCAAAAATGTGAATTCGGGCTACAATGGATCTTTAGAGATCCAACCCCACAGTTTTTGGGGATAAATAAACAGGAAAAGATGCCCGGTGAAACTGGATCAAAAACAATTAATCTGGTTAAGCAAAAACACAAACGCACTAATTTCAAAATTAAAAAGAACAAATTGGTGATGTTACTGACACCATCTAGAATTATTTTCCAAGAAACCATAACCACCAAATACGTGAAACCCAAGTATATCAAACAAACAGATGAAACGTCCACTTGAAAAGGAGATATCGTGGATCCTTCCGTACTTTATTGTTCTCTGCTACTAACAAAAGAACCGAGTTCCAGTCACACCCAACAGAAGTTGCTTGTTCTAGGGCTTGAGAGACAAGGCCAATCCAACCTTAGCACTCTTTTCAATTGCCTTCGTATCAACCTCCCCTGAGATTGTGAATAGAGACTTAGGGCGCCACTCATTCTGGATAAGAGCACTCACTTTCCCATAGTTGTTCAACCGAGCCTTCACTGTAGTCAGCGGGTCAAGTGCATGCTGCGTGCCAATGGTCAATATGTTTTCATTGCTTGAAAAGCTATGGGTCAGCTCCGCACCAACAGCTGTACTAGTCAATGGACTCACTGTGTGGTAGTAGGAAGCACTAAGGGTGTCTCCCTTATCATTACTGTGGGCATCAACAAAAATCACTTGCATCAGAAAAGGGGTCTTCATCAAATCAAAAATACGCACAAACAGCAGAAATCACTCCACTTCAATATATAACCAAGACTCTAATCCTATATTCGAGTAAAAAACATTGTCCTGGATGATAAAAGAGAGTAAACTTCAATAAAAAACTCTAGAAAGTTTTGTTCACTGAGCATCTTTAGCAATACTGCCATAGAAAAAAAATTCTTCACCAGCAAATGCCTTCAAAATTAGTCTTTCTCTGCATTGAATCACTACTCAAGCTTTTTAATGGGGTGGTGCCAGCAAAAGAATTCCCAAGCTGGTCTTTATATTTGCAGTGCTCAATGCTCAGTGAACATAATCATTCAAAGCAACAAGAAGTATCCGGTTTTAGAGTAATTATCGTAAAAAATAACTACTTTCTCTGTGTTGAACTACTACTCACACTGTCAGGGAAGCAATTAGGTCAGAATTCGTATAACTCAACCCTGCGTTGCATTTAGTGAAGTTCCCAGTGGCAGTATCAAATGAGAGATCAGTCCCCAGAGCAACAACATTGCTCCCAACCACACCTGAGAAGTTAACAATGGGATTGGCAGTCAACCCAAGGCTAGTACTAATTCCAGCATACTCATGCTGGTACTGGAGTTCCACCTGTTACCACGAGCAATTAAATCGGATCATAGTAGCAAAAGACCTCATTAACACTGGCATAGCATTAAATACAGTAAGAAGTTCAAAATGGACAAGGCAAGCATGACCCCAAGGTTTAACTTCAACAACAAAAATTCAGACCAGCAATCAACAACCGTAACAGCAAGATATGATGGTCCCATCAATGAAACAGCCAAGCAAATCAGAATGTAGAAACAATTATAAAAGACAAGATGAAGATAATCGACAAGGAAAAGAGCCATTTTACCTTGCCAGATCTCTGATCAGGAACTTTGAAGCTAAAGATTGTCTTGAGCCCAGGAGCAGGTTCGTCAATTGTAATAGTTGTGAGAAGCTACAGATGAACACACCACTATCAACTGGGCAATTAAAGCATCATATTACTAGAAATAAAATTATCCAACGAATGTTCACTGCATCAAAAAATGTTAGTCTGTTAACTTATACAAATGCCATAAGAAAATTTCACATTTTGAAAAGACCATGGGCAAGCTAATTTACAACCTGATATGGGCGTTGGTAACAATACAGGCATGGGGTGTTGTTCTAAAGAACAATCTAAGAAATAAGACAGCAATTCAAGTAATATAAAACTAATAATTTGCTATCATAGTATCTCACATCTACAGTCAACAGAAAGTAAATACTGTATTTAAACAGAAAAGAAGATATTGAATCATGGTGGCATGCTAGAGAATTAATAAGCATATTTAACAGGTATATGGAATTTCCATACGGCAATTCTCCAAACCTGGGATAAGAGACTACAGATAATTCAATTTGTCAACATTATGAAATGAAGTGTAGATTTATGATGAATATAAGAGTTCCATCATATCACATTATCTAGGGATTCAAACAATTTTGGCCAGCACTCAAGAAATGAGTGGACTTTGCAGTTCACCAATGACCAACCCAGAGTGCAAAAAAACAAACAGGCACCTCAGAGAGTTACTTGAAGTCTACAAACAGGCACCTCAGATACATAATCCATAAGCACAGATGATTATCATGTGTCCAAGAAAGAGAGCAGGCAAGCTTTCATGTCTTACATTGGAGTTTGTGTCCACTTTTACATCAGTTGTGATGTTCTTGTTCTTTAGCTGACTGCTGATATCCGCTAAAAACAGCTCCCCTTTCTTGATCCCAGTTGAAGTAATTGCCTGGAATTCGAAATAAATATAATGTCAGAAAATAACATCACAACAGTTTGTTTTCACAAAAAAAGTAATAAATAAATAATAATAACAACGTATGCTGAACCAAAATTTACTTGATAGAAAACATTGAAACTAAACATCCAAACAAATGGATTGCACATCCACGCATCCAAAACAGATGACCATTCTCGGGTGCAATTATAATTGAGAAAGTGTTCCCATTTTTCCTTTTCTCCCTCCTAGCTTCAGGCAACACATGTACGCTTTTTTCCTTAATTTTACCCAAATGAAACCTAAAACAAACGTCTAGGATTGCTAATAAATTCACTAATACGATCAATCGATGATCGAAGCCGTAAATCCTTTTTTCCCGTTTGTGAATCGTACAAACAGCACAATTAAATCATCAATGCAGATAAAAATTATCAAGCAAAGAAACCCACATGTTACTTAATCCTAGGAAATTAATTCTCCAACTCTTAATACTGCAGATTGATCGATTCATTTTATTATTTAATTTTTGAAAAAAAACAACTCACTGTTTTTTTAGCCCTAAGATTCCAAAATCAGTACCAAGATTCGAAATAAGACAGAAATATGTTTTAATCCATGGCCAAAAAAATATAATTAAAAATAAGAATAAAAGGAATGGAAAAAGAAAATTACAACTCCAGCGGAAGTATAAGTAGTGACAGTGAACTTGTGGTCGCTCTGGTAATCCTTGTAGAGAAGATCTGGAAATTTCGAGAAATTAAGGGAAAAACACAAAAATGGAAACAAATTAAAGAGTGCGAAAATAATCATTCGGCGTGTTACCTCTGGCTTTCTTGCCAATATCGAAGTAGAGACCTGGGCCTTTTCCCATGATTTTTTTTCGAATAAACGGTAATCAAGGGAACCACAAAAAGGAGAGAGCTTTTGCTTGCTGCAGTCGTGTATTCTAGAAAGAAAAGGAACCAACAATAAAATATTGAGTGAACCCTACCTCCGCTTTTGTGACCGGTTGATATGGACCGTTGGATCTCGAGAGAAGGAGTGCTACGGTGTTTTCTGGGCTAAGTATCAGCATCAAGTATTAAGAAATTGTTTGGCAGTGTAGTTGCGGGTGCTTTTCAAATAATATTTTATGTTAAAATACATATCAATGATGTTTTTTCACTTTTTAAAAATTATTTTTAACATCAACACATCAAAACAATCCAAAACATATAAACCATATTAAATTTTAATAAAAAAAATTCAAAATTTTTGGGAACGCGGGTTAAACCGCGTTCCCAAACGCTTTCTAAGTATAAAGCTGAAACGTGCATGATTTTCTATATATTTATTATTAGTATTGTGGATTATAATAATAATTTTTACTTTTTTAATTTTAATTTTAATTTTATTTGTTATTGATTTTTTTTTTAATTTAATATATGATTTGTTCATAGAGATTCAGAGTTAATAACTTATTTTAATTTGTTTTTTATATAATTGTTATAGTATTAAAAAAATATTCTAACATCATGTTGGTATCAGAAAAATATTTCAAAATCATGGTATGGTTTCTTTAAAAAAAAACTATTTTGAAACAAACTAGATTTTTAAACTTTGTGGAGTCAATAATCCAGTTTGCGAGTTTGGCAAAGTAACTCAGTTGCCTCAGTTCGTGGGTTTAGTAAGGTACTTTTTTTTCTAATTAAACTCAAGTATATGATCGTCTATTTTTTTTTATCATATAGTTAAAAAAATAGATTCATGAAAAAAAAACATGTTATTAAATTTTAGAAAGTTCATGTGCTTGTTGACGGGTATAACAAGTTTAACTTTTTTTTTCTTTTTTTTTAAATTCATTTTTTTTATTTCATCATTTGTTATTGAATTGATTGAGAGTTGAGTTTTATAACTTATTTTGTTTTGCTTTTTATAAGGTTATCATAATCTTAAAAAAAGTCTTAGTATTGATTTGATGCTTGATTTTGTGATTGTCTATAAGATTATCATAGTGTTGACTCGGGTTACCCGATTCACCGGTTTAGCAAATTTACTCATCAAACCTGATATGGTCCTTTAATTTTTCTAATTATTTTTTTTATTTCACTCATCTTCAATATTGGATTGGTTGGGAAATGAAATTCATGATTTATTTCTTTTTATTTCTATAAGGTTATCATGATCTCAAATAAACATTTTTTTTAGCGTTGATGCTCGATTTTACAAGCATCTAATGTTATCATAAAATTAAATAAAAATAATTTATAAAATAATAAAGTTATTAAACATATTGAAGTCCATTACCTAGGTTGCAGGGTGACTAAAGTCGATCCAATCCGGCATCGTCTCAATATTAAAAAAAAAATTGTCTTAAAGTTTTTTAAAAGTTATGTTATGTTTTTACCGGTCATCCAAGTTGTCCTTGGACCTATTAAATTGAATGATTCATTTTGGATCAGCTCTTACGCTGTTTAATTAGAAACTCAAGTCAGGCAAGGAGTCGGGTTGACATGTTTCAAGATCGAACCACTTGATTGAATTTAATGATACTACAAAAAAAATCTTCATACTCTTAATATTTTTTTAAGCATAGAAAAAGAATAGTCTGACCCGCAATGGGGCACAGGTGAATGTACTAGTATTCGGCTATTTGTGGTTCTATTTTTATCTTATTTTTTATTTTGAGTTTGACAATATATAAGAACTTTACAAAATCTTAGAACTAACTTAAGAAAAATTGTCTACCATATATTACAAAATAACATTAATTATAATATTATATAGTAATATTTTTTTAGAAAAATAACAAGATATTCTTAACATAATTAAAAAAAAAATAGAAAGGTTATAAGATTTTTTGGAAAAATAATGTTTCAATTTTATAAAAAAAATAGTGTTAAAAAAGGTAAATTGAAATTTCTTGTTTAAAGACAATATTTCTCCATCTAGATTTTTTTAAAAAAATTTGAGTTTGAAAACATACTTTAAAAGTTTTTTTACGGTTTTTCTTTACAAGTTTTTCATTATATTTACTAAAAAGAATGGGGTGTGAATAGTTCATTTAATGTAGCTAGATATATTTCAATGTAAATTATAATAGTAAAATTACAATTGTATATCCTAATCAAATATCATTTGGCCACCTTATAGGTGTAATAAGATTTTTTTTATGAACATTAAAAATACTAGAATACAATTGAAGACAAACTAAAAAGAAAATGGGATGGAAACAATTCATTTATTGTAGCACCAAACGCATTTCACTACGAAGAACCAATAGTAAAATTATGAATTTGTCCCTTATTCAAATAACATTTGGCCTATCTTACAGGGGAATAAGGTCCTTCTCTTTTGTATAAACAATAAAAATAAAAAAAAAAAAAAAACCCTTAGAGACAAATAAAATATGCATTGGTTTTTTTACTTTTTTGAATGCATAGTAAAATTATTTAAATGTTCTTGAAGTAAAAAAAAAAAAGCCTTGGGTAAAGGGTTTTTTTGTCTTTTCATGTTGATGTTTTTGTTATTTAATGTTTATTGAGGGCATTATGGTCTTCAATAAAATTAAATAATATTAAAATTGGAAAAGTTGTCGGCACGTGGGAGGCACCTGCGCATTTCAGGCTGCGCCTCCAGATGATCAAAACTGCCTTTTGTCATGTCGTTAGAAGCGCTGCTACATCCTCTTCCTCCCGGTATGGTGCGTGTTGGTGGAGGTTGTGTGGTTTGTCCCTGGTAGATCTTTCTTTTTCTTCTTCTTTTTCTTTTCTCTCTTTCCCCCCTTAAATTGCATGTTGGTCCTTTTTGCCTTTGATTTTTTTAGCTTTGATCCTTTTTCTTTTGATTTCTATTTTTTATCCTTGATCCTATTATAGAAAACAAAATATTTCTTTTCAATTTGAATTTGTCATAAATTAATTTTTTTTCAATTATGTCATCATTCTTTTAATTTTTGATTTTTTTGGTCCATTTATAAAAGTTTTATTGATTTTTAATTTTACCTTTCGATCCAAGTTTATGGTGTATCTTTTTTATTGGGTCTTCATTCTTTTGATTATTATTTTTTCAATTTAGCCCTCCAATCAAAAAAAATTTAATTACCCTTTGATTTATTTCTTATTTTGGTTTTCACCCTCATTCTTTTAATAATCATTTTTTGTTTTAGATCTTTTTGTCTAATTATTTTTTTCTTGTTGATATTATTCTTCAACATTTGATTTGTTGTGGATTGTGCTTCACGGTTTTTTTTTCCATGTATGATGTTTCTGGTCTAACGACACAGGTTAATGGTTTGAAAGTTATTGTGGGTCAACATATTTTTTTTCTTTTCCAATTTCATTATTTGACATTAGTTTTTTTTTTTAAATTGTGTTTATGATTTTCTTCAGTTTTTTCTGTTGGGTTATCCCCATATCAATACCTAGACCGTGGATTTTGTTGGTTAACATAGGTTGACTCGCCTCTTATTACCCAAGTTACATGTTTATCGCATTACCTCGGGTTGACTCGGGTCATTTGTTTTTCTCTTTTTTACCCAATTTTGTACTTTTAGAGATTTGTTTTCCAAAGTATCGTGATGTTCTTTTAATAAAAATTATCCATTTACTATTGTTGCATATTCTTTTATTTTCCAATTAAAATAAAATCAGCTTATTAAACTTGGTTGGTGTTATAACTCAAGTCGTTGATTTCTCTTTTTTTTTTTAAATGCGCTCATGACATCTATACATCATTTTTTATGTAACAAGAAAATGCACGGTGTAGCATGAAACCATATCTAGTATTTGCTTATTCATGGCTTTGTTTTTATTTTTTATTTTTGTATATTGAGTTTAACGATATATAAGAACTTCACAAAAATCTTAGGACTAACTTCATTTAAGAAAACTTCTTTACCATATTTTACAAAAATCTTAAGGCTAACCCGAGTCCCGACCAACCATAGTCATGCACTTGGTCAATTATTTTAAAAATCAATTTTTTATTTAAATACGACACTAAAAAGTGACATCCACAAGAAAGCCACCACATAAAATGTAACACCTTGCACTTTCTCATATATTTTTACCTAATCTCTATGACTAAGTATGTAGAAATTCGGGTAATTGTTTTTCCTTACACACACACACACACAATGTATTATATCTCTTATTAAAGATTACATCCATGTTAACTATTTATAAGTTTTTTTTTCTTGAAATTACAAATATCCTTTATGTATAATATTGGGTAGCTTGGTGACCCTGCGAAATGGATGTCATCAAAGGTGTCATAACCCAATTTTGGCCAATTGGCTTTTAATTTAATTTTTATAGGGTTTAAAATGTAAAATTAAAAGACCAGAGACTTATTTCGATAAAAAGTGTGATTTGTAAACTTGCGTAAAAATTAAGAACTATAATGTGTTTTTGCCATTCTATCCTTATCTTTGAGATAATCCTTACTTTCAAAATGATCCTTATTTTCAAGATAATCCTTACCTTCAAGATAATGAAAGTTGTCTGATTTTGAATTCGATTCTAATTTGAATTTCAAAAAAAAAAGAATGAGTTTGATTGAGACTTTACTTCTTACAAGCGATAGGACTCTTACACTATAAATACTGATCCCAGTCTATGCGAAAAAAAGGAAAAAAAAAGGGGGAACCGAAAATCAGTGAGGAAACAAGCAGAGCAAAACAGAGCATAAACACAAAAAAAATATACCTAGATAGGAGGGGAGGACCAGAAGGGGAAGGACGAAAAAAAGCAGGGCGAGGGATACAAAAAAAAGACAGAGTATTTAGAGAGAGACCGAGAGAACAAAAAAAGAGAAAGGTGGAGAGAACAAAAGCCGGCGTTGCCTTCGTCCCCGGAACACAAGAACAAAGAGAAAAAGAAAGAGGGGAACCAAGGAAAAAAAGAGAGAAAATAACGGACCGAGAGAGAGGGGACGAGAGAGCAGGAGGACAAACAGAGAGATCACGAAAGGAGATTGAAGAGAAAACGGAGGAGAACAAATGTAACGGGAGGTGGAGGGGCGGTTTTGTCAGCCACAACACCTTCATATATCGTCGTCTTCGTCTGTCTCTCGGCAAAGACTAGAGGAACACCAAGAGGAAAACGAGAGAAGGAGAAAATAGCATCAGCCGGCCAGTCCTCCATCACCGTCATCCTCATCTTCAAGTGCAGCGCCAGGTAAGTTGCTCTTTCCCTCGCATTTTAATTACATGCTCCTGTAGCGCACGCCTGCTGGTAAAAACTAAAAAGCAATGGCCAGCCGGGTCAAGCTTGTGACCGGTTAGGCCCAGTTGGGTCCTCTTCAAGTCATTGACCCTCCCCAAAAAAAATAATAAAAATATAAAAAAATAGAAAAAATAAAAAAATAAAAATGTGTATGCATGAATAAAAATAATGTAAATTTATTGGTTTATTCACGACGCGAGTCGGGAATAAAAATACCGGTTTAAATTTATATTATTTTTATTCGTTGTATTTTATTTTATTTAGCTAGAAATATAAAAAATATTTGCATTTGTAAAAAATAAATTTATTATTATTTATTTATTCATTGGCGCCGGAGTCGGGAATAAAATAAAATATTGATCTAATTTATTTTATAGCTATGTAATATTTACCAACGCTAGAGTTGGAAATATTCGTAGTTGAATATTCACTGGCGCCAGAGTCATGAATATTATAAGCAAATTTTCATAGCATAAACTAATATACATTTAGCAATTTAAGACGAAATTAGCAATGCAGCCTGCCTTAGGCAGGACGTTTAAGGGGTGATAATATCTTCCCTTTTATGTAACCAGTCCCGAACCATAGAATCTCTGTTGATCAGTTAGGGTTCCTAGTGACCATAATACTAGGTGGCGACTCCTTAAACAAAGACCATTCCCCATTAAAGAACAGGATGCCAGAAATCCGTTCTTTTCCGAAGATTTAATTTTTAAGGCCGCCGCGATGTCCGGGTGCGACAGAATGGCGACTCCACTGGGGACCAATGGACTAAGCTTTGCTTTTTGTTTGTCAATTGCTATAATGTTTGTTACGTTGTGTTTATTTGTTTATTTTTTCCTACATTTTACTGCTTTAGCATGCATCCTTGTTTATATTGTCATGCATCACGTTAAAAGCACACACCTTACAACCTAGGATAAGTGGGGGAGTAACGGTACCCCAATGGCTTTAGCCTGGGTAAGACTCGTGAAATCATCCAACTCTCTCTTGATTGTTTACTTGGAAGTGGTTGATATGCCAAACTGATATTACTCAGGGCCTCTATCTTCACACTACTTGTAAGCCTCATATCAACATTTTCAAGGACGATCACCTGAGCATGCGAGAGACCCATTTGAAACTAGATAATGACCAACCCCTTGATGCACTCAACAATTAGGATCTTCTTATTAGGTTGTCATCTCGTGAAGGGCGTGCCCGCATTTCATACGCATTTTTAATTGAATCAACATTTTTGCATAAATTTCATGATTTACATTTACAGGTTGAAATATAGGTTCCCCATTGAAACCTACATATAATAATCATTTGAGAAAAAGACAAATGGAAAACGAAGAAAGGGCCCGGTTGGAAGCCCAACATCAAAAAGAGGTGGACAATCTTAAAGAAGAAGTCGCAAGGCTTACTAGTCTACTCGAGCAGGCCTTAAGAGATAAATCCGGAAAAGCAACACTTACAGCTCAGCCTGAACCTATGCTCGTGAATCCTTTCAATCCACAGAATCTGGGGGCAAATGGGTTGTCATTTGATTTTCAACAAGCCATGCATTTTCAACCATCATCCCTCACGAGAATGTCGTTTACGATTGATTCTACCGAGAAGGAATATCAAAAAGGCAAGATGGTAAAAGAAGATGATCTGAACAAATTCATTGCCCTAGAGCAAAGGATGAGGGCATTTGAGGGAATTCACCTATATGATCCTATAAAGGCTGTTGAGATGTGTTTGGTGCCCAACGTTGTCATTCCCAAAAATTTTAGAGTGCCCGAATTTGTTAAATATACGGGAACTCAATGCCCTATAACTCATCTCAAAGCATACTACAACAAAATGGCTGAGGTGGTTGATGATGAGAAACTCGCGATTCATTTCTTTCAAGACAGTCTGAGTAATGTTGCCCTCACTTGGTATATGCGGTTGGACAATACCAAGGTTAAAAAATGGAAGGATTTAGTGGATGCCTTTATGAGGCAATATAAGTTCAATATAGACGTGGGCCCTGATCGGTTAAACTTGCAAGCTATGGAGAAGGACAACAAGGAGTCCATAAGGGAATACGCCCGGAGATGGAGTGAGGTAGCTGCACAAGTTAATCCTCCCATGTTGGAAAAAGAGATGATCAGTTTATTTTCCAACACCTTTAAAGCTCCGTACTTTAAATACTTGGTTAGAAGCTCTGCATAACATTTCACTGACCTGGTTGTTGTAGCTGAGAGGATTGAACAAGCCATTGGGTTAGGTAAGATTGCTAACCCAATTAAGAAGAACGGTTTCAATGAAAAAGGAAAGGACACCGAAGGTGGTTGCTAAGGCACTTATCGTTCCTATAGCTAATTACTTCACACCAACTCCTAGAAATCAACTATCTTGAAGATAAAGCTATGGTGATATTAGGTCAAGAATGATCTACATATGACTTCAATTGACTGTTGAAAAGATGCCCTTGAAATGATTCCATAAATTCCAATTAATGATTGCTAAATGTTTAGCCCCTTTATATGTTATCATACCAGTATTCATAGCCCAAGATGTTGTCATGAGTTCTTTCTTGTTGAACTTATTTGCCAAAGTTTCAATGAAAATAATGAGTTTGTCATTCAATCGTGTTTACGATTAACATTATTCATTTTTTGAGAGAGTTTTCTTATAAAGACTCACAAACACATCTTTGAAGCCTTGTGCAATCTCATAGACGCAATTCGTCTCTGTTACCAAAAATCAGTTTCCCTATTAGAGTTTTGAAAAAATTGATCTTGCATTTTGATTCCGAAAATAACTTGATGTTTATTCAAAAACCATATTTTTAACATTCTACGTGTGAATCAAGCAACTCCATCAATGAGGTGACTAAATTATAAACAAAAAAAAAAAAGAAAAAAGAAATAAATAAGCACCCTTACCCCACGACTCTTGAATCATGTGTTTTTAAATGTATGAATAATGGTATGTAGTGAACTTGTTGCTCATGACCCTTGAAATGCATCTTTGCAAAGACCAAACCATCACACTCGATGAGGTCAAAGTTTATTGATCTTAACTGCTTGCGCTTGAAATGAGGAAAGGTCATCTTTGTTATTCCTTTCACATTCTGAAATAAGTACATCCCTTGCGATCCCTTTTTGAGCCTGAATAATTTTTCTTTCATGAAAAAAAATCCCGACTAGGATCACACCCCACACTGGGGGCAAGTGAAATTTCAATGATCAAGAAAGATAATAAAGCCGTGAGAAAGCCAAAAGGCAAAAGAGCCCAAGAAACTCAAATGCTAGGGGGCATGCCCAAATCACAAGAAAAAGTGATAACCAAGATAAAGTGAGTATGCTTTAGCAAAGCAATGAAAAAGAAAAAAGAAAAAAGGGTGGCAAATCAAAGAAGAGCGGCAAAAGAAAATATGAATGACGTCAAGAGTCAAACTGTTGATCGTGATCTTCAGTCTTTGAAACCCTGAAACACTCTTTGAGCCTTATGAATCCTTTTCTTTCATAGCCAAAAACCACGACCTACGTTACGTGCCTGTAGAAGTCCTTTCTAATCAAGCAAGCAAGCAACCTAGAACAATAAACAATGCTCTCAAAATGCAAAGAATACTTTTTCATAAGATTCATGACATCAAGAATAAACTACTCATTATTATTCATGCTGATAAAAATAAATGTTAAAAAAAGAGACAAGTTTTTCTCATACAAAACCTCGAGCTCTTTCTCGAGCCCTCCACTTTGAAAACCTATAAAAACAAAAGGTCATCTCATGACATATTTTCATCAAAGATCTCATTGCCAAACACAAGAGCAAATAATCTCTTTTCCAAGAAAGAAAATAACCAAGGAGTTGCAAGATTTCAAAAGCAAATTGTTTTAAACTCACATCGAAATAATTTTTTGTTTTCAAAATGCAAGATCAAGATTTCAAGATTCATTCTAAACCCATATTCCTTCACCAAACTGAAAAGGAGAGAAATGAGAGAATGGTCTCTTAAAACCATTATTTATCTAAGTCGCTGACAGGGCACACTTGGGGGCAATGACCAGTACAAGGAGGCAATATTGTGCTTAAGAAAAATCTATCTGTTCTAAAAAAAAAGGAACATTTCCTACAACAAGACAAGGGGACATTTTGGTTTACGAAAGACAGTTTGATCCTTTCAGCAAGGGACACCAAATATTTTTATCAGTGAGACGAGGAGTAATGAATGATCCCCTCAAACTATTTGACGAGATAGAAAATCTCTAGCAAGCAAGTGGGTCACGATGGGCACCACAAAGGCTGAGTTGTGTAAACAAATCTGGAAAAAGTCTTATATGGGCTAACTCGAGTGGGCTAGAAAGCGAAACGACAAAGATGACTCAAATCAGATAGCAAGATCTCACCAACCAAGCCACGAGAAGACTAAGAAGAAATGGGGGGCCTATATTTCAAATCAGGTAAAGATGCATGCATATCATTTAAACTTTGAGACATTGGACAATGAGTTTTGCAAATTTTATTAGAAAAAATTCTGACGGAATCCATCAAGTGGAAGGCCAACTTGAAATGGCGAACATTGAAATTGCTTTTGAAAAAATTTTCACTTTTGAGATTTTTTCAACCTCGGGAGGCCTGCCCATGAGAATTAGGCCACACTGAAAAAATCTCTCTATTTTTCCACCACCTTTCAGTTTCCACTCCTAAGGTAGTGCATTTCCTATCCTACCTCCTTTTGAGTTCTTTTCGAGCCCTCAACCACCTAAGGTAGTGCATTTCCTATCCTACCTCCTTTTGAGTTCTTTTCGAGCGCGCCTTCGAGCTCTCGACCACCTGAGGTAGTGCATTTCCTATCCTACCTCCTTTTGAGTTCTTTTCGAGCGCGCCTTCGAGCCCTCGTCTTATCTCCATTCGAGCGCGCCTTCGAGTCCTCGTCTTATTTCTTTTCGAGCGCGCCTTTGAGCCCTCGACCATTAAAGGTAGTGCATTTCCTATCCTACCTCTATTTGAGCGCGCCTTCGAGCCCTCGACCATCAAAGGTATTGCATTTCCTATCCTACCTTCTTTCAAGTGCGCCTTCAAGCCCTCATTTCCTTCGAGCCCTATCATGTCTTTAAAAAAATATCCTCGTATTTTTCCACTGGGCAGGTAACCCATTACAATGTGACCAACTGGGCCGATAACCCATTACAATGTGACCATCTGGGCAGGTAACCCATTACAATGTGACCATCTGGGTCGGTAACCCATTACAATATACCATCCACTGGGCAGGTAACCCATTACAATGTGACCAACTGGGCAGGTAACCCAGTACAATGTGACCATCTGGGCAGGTAACCCATTACAATGTGACCAACTGGGCAGGTAACCCAGTACAATGTGACCATCTAGGTCGGTAACCCATTACAATGTGACCAACTGGGCCGGTAACCCATTACAATGTGACCATCTAGGCCGGTAACCCATTACAATATACCATCCTATACTGGGCAGGTAACCCATTACAATGTGACCATCTGGGCCGGTAACCCATTACAATATACCATCCTATACTGGGCAGGTAACCCATTACAATGTGACCATCCGGGCCGATAACCCATTACAATATACCATCCTATCTTGGGCGGGTAACCCATTACAATGTGACCATCGGGCCGGTAACCCATTACAATATACCATCACAAAAAAAAAATCCTCGTATTTTTCAATCATTGGGCGAGGTCGCACGGAACAATTAGACCACTCGCGATTCTTCGCGTTTCTTTTATCATTGGGCAGGTTGCCTAAAACAATTTGATCCATTTAAAAAAAAAAAGGGTCGTCTCCCAAATGATTTGTTTCTTGATTTCTACATCTCTCTGTAAAGGTCATGTGTCAATCTACTATTTTCAGGGTTTTCAAAACTTAAAAAAATAATAAAAAAGAAGCAAAAGTTCTTTCTGTATCTAATTTTCTTTATAAATTTACTACACAAAGCTAAAAGAAAATGAAATTTTCTAATATCATTGCATAGTAAATATTATAAAGAGGAGGCAACTGTCATAACCCAATTTTGGCCCATTGGCTTTTAATTTAATTTTTACAGGGTTTAAAATGTAAAATTAAAAGACCAGAAACTTATTTCGATAAAAAGTGTGATTTGTAAACTTGCGTAAAAATTAAGAACTATAATGTGCTTTTGCCATTCTATCCTTATCTTTGAGATAATCCTTACTTTCAAAATGATCCTTATTTTCAAGATAATCCTTACCTTCAAGATAATGAAAGTTGTCCGATTTTGAATTCGATTCTAATTTGAATTTCAAAAAAAAAAAGAGAATGAGTTTGATTGAGACTTTATTTCTTACAAGCGATAGGACTCTTACACTATAAATACTGACCCCAGTCTATGCGAAAAAAAAGAAAAAAAAGAGGGGAAACCGAAAATCAGTGAAGAAACAAGCAGAGCAAAACAGAGCATAAACACAAAAAAAAATATACCCGAGATAGGAGGGGAGGACCGGAAGGGGAAGGACGAAAAAAAGCAGAACCGAGGGATATATAAAAAAAAAGAAGAGTATTTAGAGAGAGACCAGAGAACAAAAAAAGAGAAAGGTGGAGAGAACAAAAGCCAGCGTTGCCTTCGTCCCCGGAACACAAGAACAAAGAGAAAAAGAAAGAGGGGAACCAAGGAAAAAAAGAGAGAAAATAACGGACCGAGAGAGGGGGGACAGAGAGCAGGAGGACAAACGGAGAGATCACGAAAGGAGATTGAAGAGAAAACGGAGGAGAACAAATGTAACAGAGGTGGAGCGGCAGTTTTTGTCAGCCATAACAGCTTCATATATCGTCGTCTTCGTCTGTCTCTTAGCAAAGACTAGAGGAACACCAAGAGGAAAACAAAGAAGGAGAAAATAGCATCGGTACCCGGTCCTCCATCACCGTCATCCTCATCTTCAAGTGCGGCGCCAGGTAAGTTGCTCTTTCCCTTGCATTTTAATTACATGCTCCTGTAGCGCACGCCTGCTGGTAAAAACTAAAAAGCAATGGCCAGCCGGGTCAAGCTTGTGACCCGGTTAGGCCTGTCGGGTCCAGCCCATTGACCCAAAAAAAATAATAAAAATATAAAAAAATAGAAAAAATAAAAAAATAAAAATGTGTATGCATGAATAAAAATAATGTAAATTTATTGGTTTATTCACTGACGCCAGAGTCAGGAATAAAAATACCGGTTTAAATTTATATTATTTTTATTCGTTGTATTTTATTTTATTTAGCTAGAAATATAAAAAATATTTGCATTTGTAAAAAATAAATTTATTATTATTTATTTATTCACTGGCGCGGAGTCGGGAATAAAATAAAATATTAATCTAATTTATTTTATAGCTATGTAATATTTACCAACGCCGAGTTGGAAATATTCGTAGTTGAATATTCACTGGCGCCAGTCGGGAATATTATAAGCAAATTTTCATAGCATAAACTAATAAACATTTAGCAATTTAAGACGAAACTAGCAATGCAGCCTGCCTTAGGCAGGACGTTTAAGGGGTGATAATATCTTCCCTTTTATGTAACCAGTCCCGAACCATAGAATCTCTGTTGACCAGTTAGGGTTCCTAGTGACCATAATAATAGGTGGCGACTCCTTAAACAAAGACCATTCCCCATTAAAGAACAGGATGCCAGAAATCTGTTCTTTTCTGAAGATTTAATTTTTAAGGCCGCCGCGATGTCCGGGTGCGACAAAAGGAATTCACCTATGACATACACAAAATAAAAAAAAAATAAGTCATATTAAACATTTGCATCATCTCAGTTACTAATGTTTAACAATTATATGATCAAAATCAATTTCATAAATTTTTCTTTAAGAACGTTAACCTCATATCAATTTTCAACATCTTATATTTTTCATTATTCCCTGGTAAATTTTCTTCCCATCATTTTATTCATCATATTATCACTCTTGCATCATGATAATTGTTTCATTTGTAATCTAGTTTAACTTGTCATTGTACGATTTATTCCTTACAACTTTAAATTTGATTGGTCTCCTTCAAACACTTTCATACAATGTCTCTTTTCATATCGAGGTTATTTCTTAACTATTTTTACTTCATGAATATATTCAATTTATATTAATATTATTATTTCACAACTTATGAAATTTGCCCAATAATTTATTTTCTCAACATATATAAATCATATGATCTTTTCCTCTCTCAACCACCCTTAACCACCTTAATACATATTGTAACTCATTATATCATGTCTAATTCACATCGTTATTTAATTCACAACATATTTAATTCATGTCTCCTTTTTATTTTTCAAGTATTTATTTCATCTATGATACATCGTACTTCAGTCCATATAACACATTTGTTATATTGAGAAATTTCCTCAATTCGTTATTCATTCCACTTATTTCAAGTCCATTTGTATTATTTATAATTTATTACATAACCTTCCATTACTTTTATACTTGCAAGACGTGCTCAAATCATCTTTCTTTTCAATTAAACTTTGTCAGTAGGGCTAATTGAATACTCAATCATTAACCTGTCAACACAACCAGACTTACGTACATCTTGCTCCATTACATGTTATTGTTAATACCAAATACATGATCTACAACTCAGCACAATGTTGGGAGGTATTTGAAAACTTATTTAATACCAAATACAATCAGCTTTATACACAATAATTATTTGTTATTATATCTTCTATAAATTTACCACATCAATTTCTAAACAGTTAATTTATTATTTTACCCTTAACCTTACAAATCAGTACAATTAACATAATTTAAAGACATATCAATATTCTCTCTTACCCAAACCGAACATTTGTTTCATTACTAAATTAACGAGTTTCTCTAATTGTTCATTTACAAGGGTACTAGTCTCATTAATCAGTGTAACTAGTTTCTCCGATTGCCCATTAACTAGAACACTAGTCTTATTAACCAAGATAACTAGTTTCTTCAATTGCCTATTAACTAGGACAGTAGTCCTATGAATCAAGATAACTAGTTTCTCCAATAATCCATTAATCAGGGAAGTAGTCTTGTCAATCATAATAACTAGGTTCTCCAATATCTCATTAACTAGAGCACTAGTCCCATTAACCAGGGTAGCTAGTCTCACCGCCCATTACCGGACACTAACCTTATTACCAGGTAATTAGTTCCACACGTATTAATATGAAAATAAGAACACACCATATTTAATGTATTTGCCATTACTTTGCATAATAAATTTGTTAAATAAGGTATCAAGGTGTCAAACACCTTTTCCACGATAATATATGTTCACATGTAACCTATCTCATCTGTCACAACAATATATGTCACATTTTCCACAACAATATAGTTCCCGTCACTTATATTTTTCGACATTTTTTTCGTTGTTGTGGTCAAACACAAATTACACGTGATTGTTGTTGTTGTGATCAATAATAGTTTATACATAGGGATTCCACTGTTACGGTCAAAAGTCAATTATAAATATTTTACCGTCGTTGCAGTCAATCACACTTCATAACATACTATGTATTTTTGCCTATGCGATTTACTACAAAACACATACCACTTTCTGCCTCAAAGGCATAAGCCTTCAATTAATAATAACAACTAGTATATTAGCTTGCATTCCGCAGAGGGTCTATATCTTTTTTTTTTATGTAAAAAAATATTAAGATTATAGAGAATGTTTTAAACCCCTTGAATCTGGCAGTTATGCTAGACCCAAGCAAATTGGGTATGGCGGCCATGCCAGACCCAGGAGCCAAACATGATTGTCAGACTCAAGGCTCTTGGGTCTGGTGTGGTACTCAAACCCAATTAGCTTGGGTCTGGCGTGTTTGCCAGACCCAAGTAAACAACAAACAAACGAGACGATAATTGTGCACTTTAGTTATTAAGAGAGAGAAAAGAATGAAAAAACACAAATAATCGATCACCGGTGGCAATCCAACCATGATGTGTCTACATGCGCCGCACCAAGTGGAAGAGGGCACGTCTGTGCATCTATCTAGATGGTGAATGACTAGATTTGGCCACTGGGAGGCGTCTCACACGCCTTCTTAATGGCGCGGGCGCCGCCCATGCGCTGGGGCGTGTGAAACACGCGTCACAACTTTTCGAATAAAAAATAGAAAAGACAACGTGAAAAATACTAAAATGCCCCCATGGTTCTCTTAATTATACACCATATCCAAGTAAATTTCATTGTCGCAATCTACAGTAATCTATATCTAGAACTACAATGAAAACTCCACGCCATTTAGCTTTCTTTATAATAATAATATACAACACAATTTATTTACCATTGTAAAATCTAAAAATCATAAAAGCATGTTTAAATAAATAAAAAAGGCAAAGGAAGCTCAATCCCTTACCTTTACTCTTGTTATTCAAGCTACTGAGAAGTCGGGTTTCTTTCCAAATGTTTCTCTTACAACTCTAGACCAAAGAACCATTACTACTTACACCATAAATTTAATTAAATCGCTAGCATATTTATACATCGTAATAACTTTTCCATGTAAATAAACACACACTAGAATTTTCAAATTTCCTTAATACATGCCCTACACAACATCACAACCTAATAAAATTTCATACTCATGTTTCCTTAACAATAAAACACATCATTTCAGTAATATCACATCATCTTCTACACCTTCCCATTAATAGAATAACTTAATACAATTCCTTAATTCTTTCTAGTTTCTCTAAACTAACAATTTGGTCAATTTGAAAACATCATTCCTATTTTTCCGTACATCTCAAAATCATTAAAACAGGCATTCAATTCCAAGTCACTAAGATTAATTGCTCATGGTTCCTTCCATCGACTTTACAACATCATTACATATGCCTAATGTTTTGGTATTAAGATTTTCTTCTAACCAATCTCATTTAAACATCATATTCATGCTTGTAGTTTCAGTTACGTAATTACACATTTACTTTGCATCTTATAAAATGACTTATTTCCTATTGTTATTTTATTTTTATTTAGCCAAAACCAAAAGCACCCAAGTTGTTAAGCATTCTTTCCAACTCTTACAACACTTTCCACCTGTTCGAATTAATACAAAGTCTCATAACTTTCTCCATTCATGGTTCAGAATATACTTTGCTCAATTGCACATTCACGTTAAAGTTTTCAATCATCCATGTATTTATATACCTAACACAAAATTGAAAAATTTCTCCCCCAAACATCTCATTTGGCCGAAAACTAATACTCTTTTTATTTATTTATATCTCATTAAATTTCACATGTTTTCAAAATGACAACCTATCTTTAATTTCACAACTTGATTTAAAATACCTCAAATGGATTCTCCACATTTAGAGTCACTTATTCATGGTTTGAAATGTTAATTCCATTCATGAGCACACAATTATACAACCAAGAATTTTCTCCGTATTTTTCTTCACTTGACCGAGACCCAATTCCTTGTCCACTTGATATTCTTTTTTTAAAAAAATTCTATTTGAATTTAGAATACTTCCAAGCTCACACAAAAATATATATATATATATATATATATATATATATATATATATATAAACACGCACATAATTCACACCTAAGAAACCCTTAAATTTTTCCCCATTTGGCCGACACTTGTAGCCTTCCTTTTCCCTAAACTTTCTTCATCAATTTTTTTATAATTTTTAAAATTCCATAAAGTATTTCACCTCTATTTCACTAGTTTATCACTTTCTTGCATTTCCCTAAAAAATTGAATCAAGAAACCTAGTAAAATTTAAAAATTATTAGTAAAACTTAATTGAAATCAAAGTAAGTTTGGTGGATTAAGCACACATTCCTTGTCATTTTGATGTCAAATTTCAAACTCAAAACCGGATCTCCACCTCAAATCTCTATTTTCCTTCCATTTCTTCACTCTCTCTCTAGTGTTACACCCTCTCTCTCTCCACTATTTATTCTAAGTTTGATGTTTATATCATGGTTTCACTCTTCCAACTAAAGTATTTAAGTTTTCATGGTTTTGTCTGGATAAAAGGGACGAGAGAAGGCTTGAAATGGTGAAAGAACACTTGTTCTTCTTTGCTGCTACTTTCGGGTGGCTTTAAAATGAGGAACAAAATGTTATTTTTAGATTCAACCTCCCATTTAAATAGGAGTTGACATGTTTTTTTTTTTTTTTTTTTTTTTTTTTTTTTACAATATGCAACTAATTATACTTCTCAATATTGTTCAAGGCCCATAATTCCATATGATTTTTAATATTGATTGACTAAAAAGTTTTATTCTAGATAAAGCATCCTATTAAGAGGTTAGTCATAAAATTTCAGTCTAATTTAATGGTTGGATTGAGTTAAACTTAATAACATAAAACTAGACATCAAGTAATTTTTGTGCCAAAAATCCAAAATTTTTAATGTTTTATTTTCTTAAATCATCAATATTTTTAACTAATTCATTAGACACTTTTATCCCTATTTATAATACAAATTTTCCCCAAATTTCATTCCCTTCCAAGTTAAAAACTGACACACATGCTTATACCGACGATCAAAGTTATTGGCACATAAAATCATATACTAATTTGTTTTTATAAAAGAAATTCCTAAATAATTTTCTAAATATTTTCACCCTGAATTTATAAAAAATCTCTATATTTATCAATTTGTTTTTCCTACAGATCTACATTGTACCTTTTATGTTCACTTAGTTATATTTCCCAGATTTAGACGCATTTTTAATATCGATTTTAAATAGACTAGATCAAATTTCATTAAATTATATCTCAGAATATCGCTTTCTCTTTTTATCTCTTCCATTTGGTTTTTATTTGTTTTTTTTTTTTTAACTTTTCCACCATTTTCATATTTTTATTTTTAAGTTAACACATGTAAATTTGATTTCAAATTCCCAACATCCAAAGTTAACTTTTTAATTCCAATACTTGATATACTCACTTAACATAATATTTTTCATTATTAATTTTATAGATTTTATCCATGGTTTACAAAAAAATTCAGGAAAAAAATCTTAAGGGTTATACAAAAAAAGTGTTTGCTAATATTATAAAAAGAATACTATAATCTTATTAAAAAAAAGTAAAAATTGAACGGTATTTAATAAAATATTATCCCAATCATATTTTTGATTAATTTATTTATAAACCTTAATGTAAATTGAAGGACAAAAAAAAAAGCCTAGTACTGGATGATTCAATGCGTATAGTCCATTAAAAAAAGGATAGGTACATAGGCTTATAAGTTTAGGGTCGAGTGCTTGTCTTTTTTTCTTTTCCCTTAGTCAAAGGGAAGGATAATATGTTGTTCTCCCTTTTTTTTAAAAAAAAAAACAACGCGACGTATGCCTTTCTAGATTCCGATCACTAAACATGTATTCAGAAATCAAGCTGGGATTTTTTAAATCGAAAAAACCATTTTCAACATGTTTCCATCTAAAAAATCAAACAAACACCCTTGCAACTTTAATAAACAATTTTTTCAACTCAAACACTCATTAATTGATCTAAAAACACAAAGTAAAAAAAAAAAAACTTTCCCAACCTCGATCTGCATTTCCAACAGAATAATTATAAAAAACACATCAACAGAACTCATCTAGTCAAATGAAATTTATTAACATCAATAATATATTTTTTTATTATTAGAATATGGCTGACCGACCATTTTCTTAATTTTTCAATAACTTTTTCTTTTCTTTCTAAAATTTAGAAACTAAAACGTTATACTAAAAAAAAAATCTCAAAACTAAAAAAACCTAAAACAAAGTCAACATAAAATATGGAGATTAAAGATAATCTTTTCATGCGAATTTCAGTAGGCCACCATGTTTTCTCCTTTTCTTAGTTTGGTATTTATTTTTTTAATTGTCTTGACACCACAAATTAAAAATATATCTCATTAAATTAACCTACAATTAAAAGTTTTAATATTTTCAAAACCTTCATATTTCAAGGAAACACAAAATATAAATTGTCAATTGAAAAAAACATAGAAAAAAAAGGATGAAATAAAAAAACTCGATTAAAATGAAAAAAAAAAATAATTCACTATTGTAATACCCATGGAATTTTAAGAGCACGAAGGACATTACACTTTTGCTATGTAAAATCATGATGATGATGATGTTATCATATGGCGATGAGATATTACTGAGGATACGATTGAACAGAGAAGCAAAAAGAATTCCCATAATGTTCGACAGGCACATCAAATATGGTACACAACAAGTTTTATTCTCTTTTCTTTAGCTCTTGTCCCCGTATGAATAAGAAAAAAAACAGTGATACAAATAATCAGTCCACTCTGAAACATTTTTCTCAACGACAGCATTACAAATCAAGTTAGAACTAAGTGAAATCAAAGGGAGCAGGTATAAAAGAAAAGAAAAGTAGCTGCCCTCAGCTGGTTTGTATCCGTGTAAAATCGAATTGCATTCAGGCGTGCTAATGGTAGCCATCCACTTAGTTTACAACAAGAAGAGAGAAGCCGTCAGCAAAAACAGCAAGTAGATTAGACCGATATTCTTGTCTGTCAAATTGGCTGCATTGTAATCCGAACTGTCTGCCTTAGAAGTCACAAAGCTTCCCTCAGGTGTGCTTGTGGTCAGAACAACAACAATCCAGTTACCATCAGAACCTATCCCAGCTCCCGTAAACTTAGCATCATCAAGGCTACCCGAGTATTGAGTCTGCGTGAAGTTAGTTAGCACAAGACTCGGATCCAGGTTGGGAACACAAGCGGGCATCAAAGCTCCATCCCTTGTGTTGGATACATTCAGATGGCATTTGGCTAGAAGGCTTGGGTAATTGGGGAACTGCGTTTCAGTACCTGGTACTGTGTTGGAGCCCGTGGCATTTGTGCAGGGTTGATCCTTAAACTGGTCAGCTAATTCCCCAGCAAGGCACTCTGCATTATCATTTTTTGTGAGGGCAGTCAAATTCAAGGATGTCCTATAGTTGTTAATGCTTTGAAGAAGGCCATCCTCCTGATCTGCACATAAATGGTGGAATGAGAAGCTCCTCGTCAACATTTCAGCTGGGGGAGAGAATTTTATCATGGAATAAATGTCAACTTTTTGTTGTTTCTTGGAAAAGAAAGCCACGGAACACTAAGTACCTCAGACAATTCCCAAATTCTTGTGCATTCTAAACAAGCAGCAAAAGTAGCTTTTAATAGTATGGGCTTGAACCCAAGGGAACTTAGAGGACACTAACTTTGAAAACCATTTTCTTGATCTTAAGTATCAGCTGCTTGCGTAAAAAAGATTTTGACAGCAAAACAGATTAATGGAAAGAACAATTCTAACACGGAAATAAAATTAACAATGAGAGAAACCAATAGCAAAACAAATATTACTGAGGCAATCTTATCAAAATAAGAGGACATGCATTTGAATTTGTGGAGCAGACATAGCACAGGAATAGAATCTTACAAGTAAATAGCTGACTCTAAAACCTTCATAAGTAAAAGCCACATACAAAAAAAAAAGTGCTTCATTTTGATGGAAACATACAACTTTTGGGAGAGGATTTTTATTGGCTAAACCTAAAAGATGCGCCTCCTATGATAAGAAACAATTTGTTCTGGAATTCTGAGACTTCTTACTCCAGCTTTCTTGGGACTGCCTAATTATAATTTTCTAGGAGATGGTTAAGAAATCATGAAGATTGTAAGCGAAAGCTTGAAAAACAAAAGATTCAGGGATCAAGGAAAACATAAGCTGGTTACTGATCAAGGAAAATCATGAAAACAATCTTGCAAAGGCAAATTCACCAACGGCCCGTCTGGAAACATTAGATTTGGGGTAGAAATGAAATGAAATCAATTCAATACCATTTACCAATTACAGGGTTTCGGAAAGTCCTGAGCAATATAAATGAATTCTACATCCCATTAAAACCATATATTTCCATACGACTTTAAATCTCACCAAGTGGGGTGCGATTTGGGTAGAAATGAAATCAATTCAATTCAATTCAATTCAATTTATGTGAGAATTGAAATAAAAATCAGAAGAATTAAAGAATGTGATTTACCAGCAAGTCTTCCTTTTATTCTTTTTAGGAAAGGTCTCCAATCAAGATCCATAAACCACGCTATATTACAGTGGATTAATTGGCCATAAGTAATCTTAACTAAATTCAAAAATAATAAAATGTGGGTTGTTTTAGATCAAGTCAGATAAGCAATCTTGTTAAGGTAAATTCAGTAACTAAACTAGAGACCAAGCTAAGAGTTCTAATAAGATGACAGACACCATTGGCAGCAAAATCAATGAAAGAACATATGGTAAATAAGTCCTAGATAGAGCAATTGACCCAACATGTGCTAGTAACAAATGCAGCAACCCAATTACCAAGTATCCAGATTAATTAATATAACCACCAAGACTAATTAACAGCTAATCAGATCTCGCAAAAATTTGGCAAGATCAAGTAAAAAAAACAAATTAGCTAAAGGGCATTTAAGAAAAGAAAAGAAAAAGGATAACCTACCGTCACAAAGGACAGGGTGAGAGATGATGCAAAGAAGGAAGGAAACAAAGAATGGGAAGAGGAGAGAAAATCTTGAAGATGCCATTGCTTAATCTGTTGCTGCTGCTAAAGCTACTGTTGCTGTTGTTGTTGAATAATAATTTTAATAAGAGAAGGAAGGAAGGAAGGAGCGTAGTGGAAGATAGATAGATGGATTTTTGCTTTCTAGTTTGTTATGTAAGGTAATTACTGGTGTAATACTGTTAGTTATAGTGCGCATCGGCTTGCTATCTTTCTTTTTTACATTATGACATCGTTTGAGTTTGAGCTGCAAAAACATTTTTTAAAACAAAATTGACCAAGAATAATATTAAAAGATGGATAATTAAAGGAAAAATAATTTCATATGATGGTTTCAAAAAGTTTAATTTTATTTTTACACTTTAAAAATTATATATATTTGGTCTCTTAATATTTTTTTAATTCAATTTTAATATAAAGTTTATTTTTTATTATTTTTAGTTTTTAATTTAAAAGTGGAGAGAGAAGTCATCGGATTCTGATGGTAGGAAAAAAAAGATGTTGTTCTCATTGATCTGAACCATCAAATGATTGATTTTTTGTGTTAAATGGTTCCATTTGATGAAGAAAGTTCATATTAGATGCTATTTTTTTTCACCTTGAAAATGCCTCAAAAATATATCTGAGTTTAGAAAGATTTTTTATTTTAGGTTGATTTTGGGCTTTCAGATGGTTCTTTGGGTTTTTCTTTAGATCAAATTAGGTTTATCAAGATTTTTAGGATGTTTTGGGTAAAAAATAAATTGAAAAATGAGTTTTTGAATTAAAAAACCTTTAACCTTGATTTTTTGGCTACTATAATAAATCGAGATCTGAGTGAAATCAAACGATGCGTTGTTTGATTTATTTATTTATTTGAAAAATTAGGATGGATAACATGTTATCTGTCCCAGTTGCAATAAAAATAAATAAAGGTCCAAGCACGCGACCACTAATAAAATGGGTCAAGTGGGCTGGCCTGACTTCCTTATTTTTTTTTAATTTTTAAACTTAATGTTTTTTTTTTTTTAATTATTATTACTTTATTTATATTTAGATTAATACACATTCTCTCTTTTATTTTGTTTATATAGCCTCTTTTAAATAACGATTACTTTTTAGTTATTTTGTGTATATTTAATTTTTGAAGAGATTTGTTTTATTTATCTAAATTTTTTTTAATCTTTTGCACAGAAGAACTTTATTTTTTAAAATAAAAAAAAATTATTTTTATATAATATTTCTATTGTGTACAACCTTGCATATTTGTTTTTATTTTATTTTATTTTATTTAATACGTGTCTATTTTTATTATCATTTAATTGAATAAAAAAATATTTTTATAAAAAAATTTAGCAAACACAACTATTTAAATGTCCCATCCAACAAGGTTAAATATCTTGATTTATACTTGTTTTTCAATTTTTTTGCAGTTTTGTTTTTAATTATCATTTATGATTTTTTTAATATATAGTTCTTGATTTATTTGATTACAATATACATAAATTTTTTTATTTTTACTTAGATTTTTTTTAACTACAAAAATACATTGAAAAAATTAATATATATAATTTTTTAATAAAAAAAATCTAACTTACAGCGGCGAAATAATAGTCAAATAACTATTTCACAAGCATTGCCCGACCCCACCTCCATGGCTGTATACGATGCCGTTTTGAAAGTCAATGATGAGGTCTAAGTCACACGATTTTCAGACATTCTACCCACCTATCTACCGTAACCATGTCCTAGCGTGCGCGTCTCTCTTCTCTTTCTTAAAACGACATCGCTTTCTACTCTATATCAGTGCAGTTTGACGTCCAAACTCAAAAGCGGACGCTGTTTTTTTTTTTCCCCTGTTACTTTTCAATTAGTAAAATTGTTAAATAATACGTGAAGCTCGTTTCATTTCTCTCTTTTTTTTTTTTTTTTTTTTGTAAAGAATTCATGACTTTATTAAAGTTCTCAACATCACGTGATATCCAATAAATTATATATATAAAAAATGATGCTCGCAAGTTTCATGTGATTTAAAGTTCGAATTTTAGGAATTTTGATGATTTTTTAATGAATAAAGAGAAATCACTTGATTTTCATGCCATTACTTAACAATTTTATTGATTGAAAATAAAGAAATAATTTGATTGAGAATTTATTCATACATCAGTGATCTAATTAAGACATAAAATTAGCTGGGTATCTAATTAAGATTGCCCTTGAAGATTGACTCTTTCTAGGCTCATCTAAAATTATCAAGGCATGCATCTGTGTATTTTCAATAAATTTTTACTTGTAAAATGTTTATCACTTGTCATTATGAATCAATCAATTGTTGTAGGACACCTAGTCATACAATTTGCTTCAATCTAAAGAGTCAATTTAGTGACTTACTGACTTAGAGCTTGGTTTGGGCTAAGTTAATAGGAAATTTTAATTTTTTTCTATTAAAATGATGTTAATTTTTTTTTTTAAAAAATAGAATGTTGGGTTAGCTCAAGTCAACACCTTGACTTGCAATCTAGGTCTTGAAATAACAACCTATCAGTAAGCTTTCATAGTTATGATACTATTAGATGTTATTTTGAACCTTTTTTTTTTTTAAGAAAGTAGAATATTGGGTTGACTTATGTCTACACTCTGATTCACAATATGAGTCTTAAGCTATCAACTTGATACAAATCAATTTGTCATGAAAAAAGATCCACTAGAGGTGTCAATTGGACCAATCATAAGGTTAAAGGCCAAAAAGCTAAATGAGGCATTGAATATGCTTGTTCAGAGTATTTAAGCAAAAGCTAGCTTCAAAGAGGCTTCAACACATATGAAACAATCTATAGTCAACCTAATATATGTGCAAGAAGGGCTTAACTCAACCCCAACTTAGGCTTAGAGGGCTTAACTCAACCCCAACTTAGGCTTAGAGGTGACAATATAATTGGACAAACTTGTTTGAACAACTTTTCATGCCCTACAAGGAAAGATAGGTGGCAACAATTAATCCTAACATTACAAGAATATTTTTGGAGAATATTTTGGGAGTTTCCATCTTCTACAAAACAAACTATGGGGCAACAACTATTATAAAGATTTTCATGCTTATTTAGAAGAATTAAAGTTGGCAGCAACAATCCTTATTATTCAAAGACATTATTTAAGTTGGTTTTGAATTGATTTTTTCTAATGCATAGTCTTACGCTAACAAGCATAATCTTTTATTCAATTGTTGGATCGAAATTTGAAAGTTTACCATAAGATTACAGAAGCCTAGTTTAATATATAGTTAAACTTTCATAGCGATTGGACATCTAGAAGGCCTTGTGATTAGGTCCATAAACTACTTTATGAGAATTATATTAATTTCCTAGTTGATTCAAAATTCTTTTTCTATTTTATTTGGAACTCTTTAACTATTTTTTCAGTATTATTTAGGATTATTTTTACCTATTATAAATTTAGTTATTTAGCTTGTGTTTAGGTTTATTTTACCGATTTTGATTTCTGAATAATATGTGTGTGAGAGAGAGAGAGAGAGAGAAAACTCATACTTTTTGGTTCTTGAAAGAATTAAAATTGACTTATAAAAAACAACTATCTTCATGGTGTCTTTCTTATACTTCTCATTCACGATTCATTAATTGTTGGGCGGAGGTTCAAATTCCAATAGTATTGGTGTCTCAGTTCAAGGTAATTGTTGTGTCACGCTTTTTATCTCAAATATGATTTCTAGCTTTTCAAGGTTATGTTTAAACTTGCTTGTGGGTTTCTGGGTCTTATATCCATGGGGTTGTATCGGTTGTTATCAAAGCTTGATTCTAAAAATCAAGTTATATCTTTATGAGCTTTTCAACTTGTCCACATTTAGATTTCAATGTTTTTCATTCTCCTACTCCTTCTTTAGTTGCGTCATTAAAAAAAATTTCATTGATTTCGTTAGTGTCAATGAAAATCAATAACCACAAATACAAAAAAAAAAAGGATGAAGAAAAGTCATTGCAAATTTCAGTTATGGTCGCTAGTTACTTTTACAAGGAGGATTGAATCAAAACTTGATAAAAACACATATAAATTGGTATTCTTGGGGTTTTAGGTACCATAACTTTAGATATTAAGTTTCAGGTCATTTGGACACATTTTCATTTTGGTTTCAGTTCTGATTGCGTAAATTGCAACCTTGTGAGAAAGATGATGAGTTAATCTCTGAGGGTAAGGAAATGGTTGAACCTGAACATTGCAAAGAAAAGACTAATTCCCCACCAGTACTTCCATTTTCTCATGCAGAAATCGTCAGCGAATCCTGAGTCACTATAGAACGAGAAATTATCATTGAAAATTGAGCGACGGATGATGCATATAATCGACAACGAAAACTAATTCACGGTGGACACATGAAATCAGTACAGAAAACAGAGTCCTCGTTGACGCATGGAATCGCCAGTGAAAACCGCGTCACTACTGACCAGAAATCGTCAGCGAAAATAGAGTCACTGTAGACCTTGAAATCATCACTGAAAACTGAGTTACAGCTGATGTATGGAATCGACAGCCTCAATGAATTCATGACCAACACATCCAATCGATAGCAAAAATAGAGTCATGGCTCACGCATGGAATTGTCAAAAACGCTATGTCACTCTTGATCCATAAATCATCAGCGAAAACAGAGTCTCTGTAGACCTATAAATCATCACTGAAAACTAAGTGACAGCTGACGTACGGAATCAATAGTGTAAATAAATTCCAGACTGACGCATGACATCGATTCCCAAAACATAGTCAGGGTTGACGCATGGAATCGTCAAAAACACTATATCACTGCAGATGCAGAAATCATCGGCGAAATCAAAGTCACTGTAGAACCAGAAATCATCATTGAAAATTGAGTGACAGATGACGCATGGAATCGACAGCGAAAACTAATTCATGGTGGACGCATGAAATCAGTAGAGAAAACAGAGTCATGGTAGACTCATGCAATCGACAGTGAAAACAACGTCACTACTGACCAGAAATCGTCAGCGAAAACAGAGTCCCTGTAGACCTTGAAATAGTCAATGAATACTGAGTGACAACTGCCGTATGGAATCAACAATGTCAATGAATTCACGACCGACACATCAAATCGATAGCAAAAATAGAGTCATGGCCGACGCATGGAATTGTCAAAAACGTTATGTCACTGCTGATCCATAAATCGTCAGCGAAAACAGAGTCCCTATAGACCTTGAAATCATCACAGAATACTGAGTGACAGCTGCAGTATGCCGAATGGAATCGATAACGTCAATGAATTCATGATCGGCGCATCAAATCGATAGCAAAAATAGAGTCATGGTTGACACATGGAATTGTCAAAAACACTATGTCACTCGTGATCCATAAATCGTCAGCAAAAAATGAGTCCCTGCAGACCTTGAAATCGTCACTGAAATCTGAGTCATAGCTGACGTATGGAATTGACAGCGTCAAATAATTCACTGCCCACGCATGAAATTGATAACAAAAATAGAGTCATGGCCGACGCATGGATTCGATAGCAAAATTAGAGTCATGTCTGACGCATGGAATCGTGAACAGTTGTTGGGTGATGGATGACGCATGGAATCGATAACGAAAACAAATTCACAGTTGACGCATGAAATCAACAGAGAAAACAGAGTCATTGTTGACGCATGTAATCGTTAGTGAAAACTGCGTCACTGCTGACCGTAAATCGTCAGCGAAAATTGAGACTCTAAACCTATAAATTCTCACTGAGAACTGAGTGACAGCTGACATATGGAATCTACAGTGTCAATGAATTCATGACCGATGCATCAAATCGATAGCAAAAATAGAGTCATCGCTGACGCATGGAATTGTCAAAAACGCTTTGTAACTGCTGATCCATAAATCATCAGCGAAAACAGAGTCCTTGTAAACATTGAAATCGTCAATGAATACTGAGGGCCAGCTACCGTATGGAAGCGACAACATCAATGAATTCCTGACCGATGCATGACATCGATTCCCAAAATATAGTCATGGTTGATGCATGGAATCGTCAAAAACACTATGTCACTGCTGATGCAGAAGTCGTCAGCGAAATCTGGGTCACTGTAGAACGAGATATCATCATTGAAAATTGAGTGATGGATGACTCATGGAATCGACAACAAAAATTATTCACGGTGGACACATGAAATCAGTAGAGAAAACAGAGTCATCGTTGACGCATGGAATCGCCGATGAAAACCGCGTCACTACTGACCAGAAATCATCAGCGAAAATTGAGTGACTCTAAACCTAGAAATCATCACTAAGAACTGAGTGACAGCTGACGTATGGAATCGACAGCGTCAATGAATTCACAGTCATGGCTGACGCATGGAATTGTCAAAAACGCTTTGTCACTGCTAATCCATAAATCGTCAGTGAAAACAGAGTCCCTGTAGACCATGAAATCGTCAATGAATATTGAGTGACAGCTGCCGTATGGAATCGACAGCGTCGAAGAATTCATATCCGACACATCAAATCGATAGCAAAAATAGAGTCATGGCTTACGCATGGAATTGTGAAAAACGCTATGTCACTACTGATCCATAAATCGTCAGCGAAAACTGAGTCGCTGTAGACCTTGAAATCCTCACTGAAATATGAGTCATAGCTGACGTATGGAATTGATAGCGTCAAATAATTCACTACCCACACATGAAATCGATAGCAAAAATAGAGTCATGGCCGACACATTGATTCGATAGCAAAATTAGAGTCATGTCTGACGCATGGAATCGTGAACTATTGTTGGGTAACGAATGACGCATGGAATAGACAGCAAAAACAAATTCACAGTTGACACTTGAAATCAACAGAGAAAACAGAGTCATTGTTGACACATGGAATCGGTAGTGAAAACTGCGTCAATGCTGACCAGAAATCGTCAGCGAAAACTAAGTTACTCTAGACCTAGAAATTGTCACTGAAAACTGAGTGACAGCTGACGTACGAAATTAACAGCGTCAATGAATTCCCGACTGATGCATGACATCGATTCCCAAAATATAGTCACGGTTGACGCATGGTGACATGACCAAAAGATTGATGTCTTCTCCCAAGTGCAGGAGTGTCGAAGTACTAAATAACCCAGCAAGACCGGGGTCGAACCACAGGGAGATTAACTATATAAATTATAGATAACAACAACAATAATAACAAAAACAATAATAATAAGTTTAAAGAGAGCTTTGAGATGTGATGTTGATGTAAGGATTAAACAAGGATAAAATAATTGTCAAGTTTAGAGGATCCACTAATGGTATTTCAAACAAGTATAGTATAAACTCTTTTTATTACTCAACTGGAAACCACACACAAAGGAGGTTCCAATCGGATTATAAATTGTTAACATGATTACATTAGTTATCTTATTCGAATAATGCTAATACTTGTAAATGTTGTCAGACATTCATGATTATAACTTATGTTAACAACAAATCAAGTTCCTTTCATAGCACATGTGTCGGTTATACCATACGGTTAGGCTATGAAAGTGCCAAGTATTTGTTGTACCAAGGGTTATACAACATAAATCTAGATTAACCATTTAACAAGCAAAGTATTAAAAGTGAACAAGATAACAAATATAAAGCATGTTAGTATCCAACATTAAGGTCCATGTTAAGTTTATATTATACTTATTCTTACACCATTAGTGTACCCTTTTCACCTTGACATAATTAACTTAGCTAAACATAATGAAAGAGAGAAACATAAATAAACAAGGAAAGGAAATGAAAAGCATAAGCAAGAAATTAATATAAGCAAAACTTAAGCATTACAAAATATAAAGAGAGAGCAAGAGCATGATCTTGATCTGAACACCAAGATGCCTAAATATATGGCAAATGCCTCCTATTATAGGCCAAAATTCGGAACTATTGATTTGTTGACTAATTGATGAGTGAGTGGCCACATCTTGACTTGGTGACAATTCTTATCTTATTGTCTGCCAAAAAAGTCATTGATAACGTCATAATTTGAATAGACTTAAATCATGAACGTTCTAGGAAATTGTCTCAGCTTTCCAGGGTAAATATTTGAGATCATTTGGACTTCTAGAACTCGAGATATAGGTTGAACACTGAACAGTGTCTGGGCTGCAGGATCGATTCGGACTTCTTCGTTATTGCTACAATTTGGACTTGAAAACGACCTTTTTAAATCTTGGACTCCCATGAAAGTTGTAGGCCTATGTCTTAGCTTTCCATCCATATAAGGCAGACCTAAATTCGAGATCTCAGACCTCCGGATATGACCCGATTACCGAACAGTGTCCCGGTTTGGACTGCACCAACATCTCTTTTCCAAGTTTGGCCATCTCTTTGTCCTTTCAATTTCAGTACTTCAACTCATCAATCAATTCTTTCATTTATGTTATAGGCCTGCATTTAAGATGAACATTTATCATAAATTAAAGGTATCTTATATTATTATATATGTTATTATAAAACATGCTTTAGTTAAGGAGTTATTGATACTTCAAGTGCAAAATGATGATATAAAACCTTGATAAAAATGCACTTTTAAGCACTAATCAGCTGTCACTACTGATCCATAAAGAATACGTAGCTTAGTAACTCGGGTTGCAGATACTAATACGTAGATAATGCAATGTTTGATTCCCTTAAGCTTTTCTCCTTAACCCATGTAACAAGCTTTGAGCCAATAGCTCCCAAGTCAGTTGACTTTAGGGTATTAGGTGTTAAAACACCCCTTGGGGCTTAATTGCTTAGGTTAGGGAGGCTACGAAACCAAACTTATCTACGTTTTTATTATTATCAATATTATCAATTTGTTTTTTTTTTAAATTATATATTATCCCTTTCCCTTAGTTGTTACCTTTAACAAAAGAATATAAATAATGTAATAATCCAATGTTCAACCCACAATCATATGTTAAAGTGTGTGTGTGAAAATGAAGGTTTAAGAATATTTGTTAAATGAGTATATGAGTAGAATCAAGTGATAACAATGCGAGAGTTTGTAAACCTGAATATTTCAAGAAGTATTATGATAGACCTTGATAAGACTATTTACTAAGATACGTCTCAAGAGTCAATAAAATTCCTCCTTACTCGCCATCCTAATAACAGCTTTGTCAAATGGTTTTAATAATAGCAAAAACAGTTAGTAAGTTAGTTTTTTTTTGTCAACTACTACCCTCTTCCCCCAACCAGAACGAGACATTGTCCTCAATGTCATAAGGTAGAAAGATAGAGTACAGAAGACATCACCTGAAACAACGAACACTGACAAACCTGAAACAGACTTAAACAAATATAAGAAATAACAACACAAAATAATATGCTATTAATAAAACCAAAAGACATAAGGTTTCACAAACGAAGGCTTAAATCCAATCTAAGTTTTTTACGGCTTTCCTTAGTTGACCAATTTATATGACTCATGGAGGGATCAATTACAGGGATGAAAGATTGTAGTTGGTCAATCAATTGTTCAGAATAGTGACGAAATTATGATTTGTCGTGTCGAAGATGTTAGGAATTCCTGTTCCACAGCTTGATCAAGAAAAGACAATAAATTATCATAAAACCATTAACATTTAACAGACCTATAGGTTTATGGTGAATGTGCAGTTGGGCCCAAGAGTAAATATGAAAGATCTCTTCCAATGTGCCCAGACCACCCGGTAAGGCAATTAAGACGTCAAGCATGGTTAAACATTGCATTCAATCGATCGGACATTGTGGAGACCCGTAGTTCCTCTCCAATTGTTTTTCCAATGATGTCCCCTTTTGCTAAAGCTTTGGGGACAACCCCCAAAACTTGACTACCTCCTAAAAATGCAGCTATTGACACACCCCCATTAACCTAAGGCTGCCTCCTCCATACACTAAATGAATCTTTCTCTCAGCTAGTACCTAACCAAGATGATTTGCTGATTCTAAAAACTCATTTTCTTTCCCAAGACTTGATCCACCGAAAACACAAATATTTTTGATGTGATGACTTGAGGAACCTGCCATTTCTACACACTTCTATATTTGTTGAATGTATGGGTTGAGTAGGAATGAAGGGAAGGAAGAGAAGATTTTATAGATGAGAAATTGAAAATGCAATCATACCACCTATATGTAGGCCAGCTGGAGTCTCACACACTCTCTCTCTCTCTCTTTATTTATTTATTTATTTATTTATTTATTTATTTTGAAAAGCATGTGTATGTACAGGTAGTTGTGATTGTGGCTCACATCGTCCCTTGGTTTTACATCCAAGAACGGCTTAAACGCCCTCTATGGGTCGGGGATAGGCTTCCCATCTAGTTTTCTTAAAAACTGGCAAACAAGGTCTTTTATAGTTAGATTCCCAAGACTAAGTCGATTATGTTCTTTATGGAATTGTGGCCATAAATCATGAATTGCATGATGCACATCTCCACTAGGATGCGTCTCAAGGGTCAATAGAAGATTATCTAAAGACCCCTTACTCAGGCCATCCTTAATGAATTGTATTTTATCTTCACGGTTTATAGATAACATTCCTAAAGAACGACATGTTGCATTACAAGTCCATCCGGCACATCTCGTGTGAGACTTTTAGTCGTTTTGCACGACGTTTCTTTGCAAAAGTGCTTTTACCTTTTCCAGGCATGTATGAGATGAAAGAATTGGAGGACTCACTCGATAATCGGACCTTTGCTTCAATCAGCCAACGGATATCTTCAGGAATTCCATGATTCATTAACAACCTCAATCTTGCACACCTAGCATGGTAAATTTTTGTAATCGCATTCTGAAGTAGAGCGGGAAAGTACTTTTTCAAGAGTGGTGTCCATTTTCAAATGAGAATTGGAGAAGAGATTCAAGAAAGAGCAAAGAATTGCACAAATATATACGAGACATCGGTTATTATGGGAAGCTGAAAGAACCGAAGCGAAGTCACGGAGTACCGTTATCCGCCATTTGACCGGGTGAGAGAGACTAGCAAAACAAAATTCACACCAAAACGAAACACAAAACAATGTGAGAAAAAGAATCATTCTTTATATACGGGATCACTCAATTCAATAGAGTCATTTTCAACCGAAAAATTGTCAAAGTAGACTTTCAAACGATGTCCATTTACCTTGAAAACATTGCCATTCTTTGGATTCTCGATATCACAGGCCCCATATGGATACACATGTTTTGCAATAAAAGGACCACTCCATCTTGATCTTAGCTTTCCAGGAAATAAATGGAGTCGAGAATTATAAAGCAAAACTTTTTGACCAATATCAAATGTTTTTCTCAAGATTCTCTTGTCATGAAATTCTTTGATTCTTGCTTTATGAATTTTTGAATTCTCATATGCATCATTTCTTATTTCCTCAAGCTCATTTATTTGTAACTTACACAGCTGACTAGCATCATCAAGGTTTAAATTGAAAGCTTTAATAGCCCAATAAGCTTTACGTTCAAGTTCCACATGCAAGTGACAAGGTTTTCCATAGACTAGTCTATAAGGTAACATACCTAATGATGTTTTATAAGCAGTTCGATAAGCTCAAAGTGCATCATTAAGTCTTAAAGACCAGTCTTTCCTATTAGGGTTTACTGTTTTCTCCAAGATTTGTTTGATCTCCCTATTAGCAAGCTTTACTTGTCCACTTGTCTGAGGGTGATAAGGGGTGACAACTTTGTGTGTGATTCCATATTTCTTCATTAAAGACTCAAATGGCTTGTTACAGAAATGTGTTCCACCATCACTTATCATGGCTCAAGGGATTCCAAATTGACTCAAAATATTTTCTTTCAAGAACTTTATCACTGTTTTGTGGTCATTGTTTCGACTTGGAATTGCCTCTATCCATTTTGAAACATAATCTATCGCGACTAATATGTATAAAAAACCAAATGATGGAGGAAATGGACCCATGAAATCTATACCCCAACAGTTAAAGATCTCAATGACAAGAATAGGATTTAAAGGCATCATGTGATGTTTTGAAATAGATCCCAACTTTTGACAATTTTCACAAGTCTTGCAGAATGTATATGAGTCCTTGAACATAGTGGGCCAGTAAAATCCACTTTGTAAAATTTTTGCAGTGGTCTTTCTTGATGAGAAATGACCCCCACATGCCCCAGAATGACAAAATTTAATGACACTACTTACCTCATTGTCAGGAATGCATCTTCAAAATATTTGATCAGGACAATATTTGAATAAATAAGGGTCATCCCAATAAAAGTTCTTCACTTCGTTCAAGAACTTTCTTTTATCTTGGGTACTTCAATGAGCCGGCAATTGTCCCGAAACAAGAAAATTAACAATATTAGCAAACCAAGGCATTGTAGAGACCAGAAAATAAAGATTCATCAGGAAAGTAGTCATCGATTGGTGTGATGTCAGATCTCGAATCTGTTGTCAATCTTGACAAGTGATCTGCGACAACATTTTCGGTGCCTTTCTTGTCTTTGATTGTGATATCAAATTCTTGAAGTAACAAAATCCACCGAACCAATCTAGCCTTAGAATCTTTCTTAGAAAGAAGATATTTCAATGCTTGCATGATCACTAAAGACAACAACAGGTGAGCCAACAAGATAAGACCTGAATTTTTCACATGCAAATACTCACGCAAGTAATTCTTTTTCAGTGGTGGTGTAATTCATTTGAGCACTATTCAAAGTTTTACTTGCATAGTAAATCACATAGGGTTTCTTATCTTTTCTTTGTCCCAAGACAAGACACCCACGACATAATCACTAGCGTCACACATTATTTCAAAAGGTAATGACCAATCGGGAGGTTGAATGACAGGGAGCGAAGTAAGCAAGTTTTTAAGTTTAACAAAGGCTTCTTCACAATGTTCAGTCCATTAAAAAATATTATCCTTTGTTAGAAGGTTACTCAAGGGCTTAGATATTACACTAAAATCTTTGATGAACCTTCTATAAAAAACTAGCATGTCCTAAGAATGATCTAACATCTTTAACAGATTTTGGTGTTGGCAAGTTAGCAATTAACTCGATTTTAGATTTGTCAACCACAATTCCTTTTGATGAAACAATGTGACCAAGTACAATACCGTTTGTTACCATAAAGTGACATTTTTCCCAATTCAGTACAAGATTCTTCTTTTCACACCTGCTCAAAACCTTTTCTAAGTTAGTCAAACAATCATCAAATGAATCACCAAAAACAGAAAAATCATCCATAAAAATTTCAAGAAAACGTTCAATCATATCACTAAATATACTGAGCATGCATCTTTGAAATGTGGCTGGTGCATTACATAATCCAAAAGGCATCCTTCGATATGCAAAAGTACCAAATGGACATGTGAAAGTAGTCTTCTCTTGATCTTCCAATGCAATTTCAATTTGGTTATAACCTGAGTAGCCATCTAGGAAGCAATAAAATTCATGACCTGCAACTCTTTCTAGGATTTGATCCATGAAAGGTAAAGGAACATGATCTTTTCTAGTCATTGAATTAAGTTCCTATAGTCAATGCACATGCGCCAACCAGTAATAGTCCTAGTTGGAATTAACTCATTTTCCTCATTTGTTATCATAGTGACTCCAGACTTCTTGGGTACAACTTGGGTAAGACTTACCCATTTGCTGTCAGAAATAGGATAAATGATTTCATTATCTAGAAGCTTAATGACTTCATTTTTCACTACTTCTTTCATATTAGGATTAAGCCTTCGTTGCATTTCTCTAGAGGGTTTAGCATTTTCCTCCAAATAGATCCTGTGTGTGCAAATCAAAGGACTAATTCCTTTTATGTCGGCTATGGTCCATCCTAATGCATTTTTGTGCATTTTCAGAGTTTGTAATAACTTATCTTCTTGATGTGCATTAAGTTTGGAAGAGATTATTACCGGAAAAGTTTCATTTTCTCCCAAAAATGATAATTTGAGATTGAATGGTAATGGCTTCAAATCAGGTTTTGGTGGTTGAACACTTGAAGGTATGGACTCAATTGATCGTGGTGGCAATTCCTCAATTTTCAGTCCCCAACTATTTGCCTTTGATTCTTCCTGAAAATAAACCATTTACAAATCATCAGATTCATCAATCTCAATTTCACTAGAAGTGGTTTGAAATTGGTCATGAACTAATTTTTCAGTAAAGTCCACTTCCAGTAAATCATTATCATCTCCGGATTGCTTGCAAATGTTGAAAATATTCATCTTCAATGTCATGTTTCCAAAAGATAGCTTCATCAGTCCATTCCTACAATTAATCAATGCATTAGAAGTTGCAAGAAACGGACGTCCTAAAATAACAGGAAATGAATTACATGCCTTAACAGGTTGTGTATCCAAGACAATAAAATCCACTGGGTAAATGAATTTATCGACTTGCACTAACACATCTTCAATTATTCCTCTAGGCACTTTTACAGATCTATCGGCAAGAAAAAAAGTTACGAAGTTGGTTTTAACTCACCTAGATTGAGACTTTGAAAACTGAATATGGAAGTAAATTCACACTAGCTCTAAGATCAAGTAAGGCTCTTTCAATTTTATGTTCTCCAATAATGCATGAAATTGTAGGACAACCAGGGTCTTTATATTTCAAAGCATTATTGTTCTGAAGAATGGCACTTACTTGTTCGGCTAAAAAAGGCTTTCTTTTTCACATTCAGCTTTCTCTTCACAGGTGCACGGATCTTTAAAAAATTTAGCATAAGAAGGAACATGTTTAATAGCAACCAACAAAGGTATATTGATCCTTACCCGTTTGAAAGTTTCAAAGATTTCAGAGTTGTGATTGACTTTGCTTTGTTTGGTCATGGCATGAGGAAATGGAAGTGCTGGCGAGGAATTAGTCTTTTCTTTACAATGTTCAGATTCAACCCCTTCCTTACCCTCAGAGATTGACTCATCATCTTTCTCACAAGGTTCAAGAATGGGTTTTTCAATAACCTTACCACTGCGAAGAGTGATGACTGATTTAGCTTGATCCATGTGTTGGTTTCCAAAACTACTTGCATTCACATTGTATTGCCCCTTTGGATTTTGCTGTGGTTGAGATGTAAACTTACCTTTCTCTTGAAAACTGAGAGCGAGATGTCAATTTTGCAAGAGTATCTTTAAAATCTGTCATGTTTTGAGTAAGTTGAGTGTTGATTGTCTCCTGCTTTTCCATGAATGCATGCAATGTTTCCTCAAGATTTCTTCTAGAAGGTGGAGCATAAGGAGGTGCATATCCATGAGAATTTTGGAAATTATGGTGTGCTTGAAACGGTGGTATGTGAAGTTTGTGCATTATTGTTATCACTCTTCCAATTGAAATTTGGGTGATTTCTTCAACCAGGGTTGTATGTTTGTGAGTATGGGTTATGATTGGGCCTTTGGAAACTGTTTAAAGCATGGGCTTGTTCATGGAGACATTCCTTAAAAGAAGGCAAAGTTGGACAGTCATTGGTTGAATGTTTATTGGTTTCATGATTTGACACACAATGTCTTGACAGATTTTAGTTGACCACTCTTTTTTAATTATAGTGCCTCGACTTTTCTAGCTAAGGTGCAAACTTGGCTTGGAGGTCATGATCTTCCCTAAGGTTGTACATACCTCCACTAGATGTATGAGGTTGGGTTTTACTTGGTGCCTTATAAGTTCCTGTAGTGTCCTAATTTTGTGCATTTTCAGCTAGCAAGTCTAGGTACTCCATTGCTTCATTAGGGTCTTTATCCTCAAAAGTTCCATTGCACATCAATTCAACCATTTGCCTATCTCTAGGAGTTAACCCTTCATAAAAATGTGAAACCAATCTCCATGTTTCAAAACCATGATGAGGGCAAGTATTAAGCAAGTCTCGATATCTATCCCAACATTGGTAAAATGTTTCTCCTGGTTTTTAAGTGAAAGTGATGATTTGTCTTTTTAAGTGATATAATGACATGTTTTTAAGTGAAAGTCTCGTTCTGTGGGACGGAAAAAACTTCTTTAAAAATTGTTGTTGCATTTCATCCCAAGCACGAATAGATCTTGGTCTCAAATTTTGTAGTCATGTTTTAGCTTTGTCTTTTAATGAAAAAGGAAAAATTTTTAACCTGATGGTGTTCATGCTACAATTTGAGTCATTATAGGTGTTACAGACCTCCTCAAATTCCCTTAAATGCAAGTATGGATTTTCTAAATCTAAGCCATGAAAAGAAGGTAAAAGTTGAATAATGCCTGGCTTAAAATTAAAATGAGATGCATCAGGAGGAAAAACTATGTATGAGGGTGCACTTGTTCTTGTGGGATTCATGTGGTCTCTAAGTGTTCTAACCCGAATATTCTCATTATTCTCATTATGAAGCGATTGGTTATCTTCTTCGGCCATATTTTCTAAAAATGATGAGGATACCCTACAAAGTCTACCACTTAATGTATGTGACCAAACTCTCATGCACGTGTAGGAAGAGAATAAAAGGAAGAAGAAAGCAAAAGCAAAAGAAACGAAGTTAGATACATGAAAAGTGAAAAGAGAAAATAAAATAAATACTATAATTTGTACAAGAATTTACCTCCCCGGCAACGGCGCCAAAAACTTGACACGACCAAAAAATTGATGTCTTCTTCCAAGTGCAGGAGTGTCGAAATAATAAATAACACAACAAGACTTGGGTCGAACCACAGGGAGGTTAACTATATAAATTATAGATAACAACAACAATAACAACAAAAACAATAATAATAAGTTTAAAGAGAGCTTTGAGATGTGATGTTGATGTAAGGATTAAACAAGGATAAAATAATTGTCAAGGTTAGAGGATCCACTAATGGTATTTCAAACAAGTATAGTATAAACTCTTTTTATTACTCAAGACTGGAAACCACACACAAAGGAGGTTCCAATCGGATTATAAATTGTTAACATGATTACATTAGTTATCTTATTCGAATAATGCTAATACTTGTAAATGTTGTCAGACATTCATGATTATAACTTATGTTAACAACAAATCAAGTTCCTTTCATAGCACATGTGTCGGTTATACCATATGGTTGGGCTATGAAAGTGCCAAGTATTTGTTGTACCAAGGGTTATACAACATAAATCTAGATTAACCATTTAACAAGCAAAGTATTAAAAGTGAACAAGATAACAAATATAAAGCATGTTAGTATCCACGAGAAATCATCATTGAAATCGTCGGCCAAAAACTGAGTCACTATAGAATGAGAAATCATCATTG